>JAVTVX010000017.1:13892500-14485000 GCA_033439265.1 Dillenia suffruticosa | reverse complement strand
ATCTCCCCCATAAAGGCTTGTAGTTGGAGATTCGACCCAACTTGAGGTTGAACCTTCTCACTTATGTTATCTTTTTGATTTGGAGTCATGATTGGAATCTGCAAGACAATGTTAGAATAAAATAGGAAAGAAACTCACCACACTCCCTCACGTATTTCACTCAAAAATAATGATTCACTCAAATCTACTCGTGTTTCACTCTATGTATTTGGCTTTTATTTTTAATGAATTCTCTCTTACCTTTTACCACTCTACTTCATTTAGTCAAAACCCTAAACCACCCCCCCCCCTCTCTCTCTCTCCCGGCGAATTTTGGCGATTTGGGTTCTTTCTTGCCCAGCTGCCGCCTTCCGCCGCCGGAACTCCTCTGTCGCTGCTCGGGCGGTGACGGTGGCCGTCGGGCGCTGCTTGCCGACTCCCTTGTTGGCCGAAACGGTGGTCAGAATCGCTGCAGACATCTGCGCTGCCTCGTCGCTGTGCACGTCCTGTTGTCGCGGCAGCTTTCGGTGGCGTCTTCGCGTCGGCGCTCCTGGCCGTTCCTCTTTCGCTGGTGACGTTTGGTGTCTGGGCTGTCAATTGGCTGTCGCACGCGTTGGGAGGAGACGAATCGGCTTTGGGACAGCCGGCCTTCAACTGTTCGTGCTCGCAGACGTTGTGGCGGCCGCTCGAGACGTGACTCGGCCTTTTCGTTGCGGACGGTTCAGCATCGGGGCTGTCGATTGGCAGCGGCACGCGTTCTTGGGTGACGACGATTCGGCGGATTCCTTGCTGCAGCGACACCTCGTCCTCCCGGCAACTTCGCCGGCCTTTGAGTGTCAAGGGCGACTGCGATTCCACGGCCTGCAGCATCTGTTGTCACAATCGGACCTCAGATCCGTCTTCACCGGCACCTGTTTCCTCTTTCCCGGCATTTCCTTAGGATCTACCTCATCGGAATCGGCTTTTGGCGATGGACGGCGATCGTGCAGCGGCGCTTCTGGGTCAGCACTAGGGTTCTGTTTTTCCTTGAACCGGTCCTCCGCTGCAGACCGGTTTTGAAGGCTGCTCTAGTGTTGGGGGTTCCCCCCCTTCACCCACGGCGGCACGGAGCTATGCTTCTGCACTGGGCAGCGCTGGGACGACTGGATTGGTGCGGAAGGATTTCCAGAGGCATGTGACTCTTGAGAGTTTAACTCCGGATTTGGCTAGTGGTAAGTTGAATGTTCCCTCTCCTCTGATTGATGAAGGGTCTCGCCTTTTCCAGCATTGTTTGATTGGCAATCTCATTGGACGGCGCTTACCGTTCACTGAGGTTAAACGCATCACTACATTGCTCTGGGGTCGTTGGGGTTTCACTGACCTAGCTGTCGTTGGGCCTGGTTGTTTTATGTTGCGATTCTCCTCCGATCAGTACTTTGGTGCGATTCTAGATAGGAGTCATTGGCAGATTTTTGGCATACCATTTATTGTGCGCCGATTCTCTATGGGTATGAGTACACTGGACTTTGAACCCAAGAGTATTCCTCTGTGGGTAAAACTGCATAATGTTCCCTTTTGTTTGTATAACCGTGCTGGGTTGAGTTTTATAGCCTCTGCATTTGGGAGACCTTTATCTATGGATGGTGTTACGGCCTCCGGGTCTCGGCTTGGGTTTGCTAGGGTTTCTATTGAGATTGATGCAGCGAGCCCTGTTCGGAAGCAGGCAGTTTTTGTTTTCCCTGACGGGAGTGAGGTTACAGTGACGGCGGAGTATTCCTACAATCCGCCTCATTGCTCTGTTTGCTCGGTCTTTGGGCATAGTCAGACTAAATGCCCAAAGCGCCCCCCTATGCAGGATGGCATGCCGGCTCCCTCTATGCAGACGGATGAGGAGGGTTTTCAGCCGGTTGGTAGGAAGCAGCGGCGACGGGGGAAAAAAGTTAAAAAGAAAGCTGAGGATCAGCCTGCTGTAGTGCCCTCCCATGAGGGTTCGTTGCCCGATTCCGTTGCCCCCTTGGAGGAGGTTGCCCGAGCGGAGGTTGAGGAGTCTGCTGATGCGGCTAGTTTGGATTACAGGAGGGGGTCTGTCGAGCCTCGGGTTGATAGTTTGGCTTTGGTCGTCAGGGCGGAGGATGTTTCTCCAGTGATGGCGTCTGTTCAGTCTCAGGACGGTAGTATGGCTTTGGTTGTCAGAGCGGGGGCTGATTCTCCCGCGAGGGATGTTCGAGCTCTTGTTGTACGAGAGGTGATTCCAGCGTCTTCGGTTGTGACTCCAGCTCGGGAGTGTGTGTTGGCTACCGAGTGTCCTAGTATTCCGAGTGTGAGCCCAGGGTTCGATCACGGTGCTATGCCTGCTCCTGTAGAGGTCAGTTCTACTCCCGGCGACTCTTTATCTTCCTCCTTTCGAGCTCTTCCTTCGCCTAGTCCTCCTCGGGCCAGGAAGAGCAAAAAAGGGAGGAAGCGCCGGTCTTGAGCCTTGCGGGGTGCGTCCCCTCGTCTTCTTCGTTCCCGATGATAGGTTGTTGGAACGTTCGGGGTCTGAATGACCCTACCCATATTAGGGCTGCGAGAGATTTTGTGAGACAGAATCGGTTACAGTTGGCTGGGTTTCTAGAGACTCGGGTTCGTTCTTCTAATGAGGTTCATATTCAGCAATCTTTCTTACCTCAGTGGAGCTATTCTATAGCTCATGCGAGTAATTCCACGGGTCGTATTTGGTTGTGTTGGGATCCGTTGGAGATCCGGGTTGATATTTTATCCTGTGAGTTGCAGTGGATTCATTGCAGGGTTCGGGATCTCCGTTCTGATTTTCTTTGTCAGGTTACTGTAGTTTACGGGTCTAATTTGGTGGGCGATCGTCGTGCTCTTTGGGAGTTTCTGAGTCGGTTGAGTGGGAGGACGGATATCCCATGGTGCGTTCTTGGCGATTTTAATGCTATTAGACGGCCGTCGGAGAGGAGTGGCGGTTCAGTTGGCTGGTCTCTGGCAGACTGTGCTCTTGATGATTGCATTCAGCAGTCGGAGTTAGAGGATCTGCGATGTTCTGGCTCCTTCTTTACCTGGTGGAATAGGCAGTCTGCGGATCCCATTCGGAGGAAGCTGGACAGGGTTTTGGTTAATTCTGCTTGGCTCACCTCTTATCCTTTTTCGGAGGCTGTTTTTCTCCCTCTGGGTGTTTCGGATCATTCTCCTTGTGTGGTTAGGGTGCAGCGTATGGATCAGCGTCGGCGGGTGCCTTTCAAATTCTTTTACTTCTGGATGGAGCATCCTCAGTATCGAGGGATATTAGCAGAGGCTTGGGCGGATATGTACTATGGGACTCCGATGTATCGTCTCTACAGGAAACTGAAGGGGCTCCGTCGTCGACTGCGGCAGCTGACCGGCAGGAGTTCAGTGAGCTATCTTCTCGAGTTCAGGATGCCCAGGAGAACCTTATTCGGCTTCAGCAGGAGCTGCTATCCGGTGGTTCCGTTGATGGTTTGGGTGAGGCGGAGAGGTTGGCTGCTTCTCATTACCACCGCCTCGCCAGCATGGAGGAGAGTATGCTTCGTCAGAAGGCCAGGATCCGATGGCTCACCTTGGGAGATCGGAACACGGCTTACTTTTTCCGTATGGTTCGCTGCAGACGGAATCGGAATACCATTTGCTCATTGGTTAGGGAGGATGGTGAGCGGATCTCTGATCCGGAGGGGATTAGATGTGAGGCGGTCGGGTTTTTCGGGGGTCTGTTTTCGAGTAGGCCTCGTGGGGAGCAGCTAGACGCTAGCTTCATCGCCTCCATGCTTAGAGCTTCTCTCTCAGAGGCTCAGATTCAAGCTATGGCGTCCCCCGTGACGGCTGCTGAGGTGAGGGAGGCTATGTTCTCTTTGGGGCGGCATAAGGCTCCGGGCCCAGATGGCTATTGATGAAATTTAAATATAGCAAGCTAAGAATGAAGAAAGAAACTTCAAGAATTTAATTAAGAAATCAAAGAGAGTTTACATGCAATGAAGACATATTTTTCATACTTTCCAAATGAACAACTAAGCCCTATTTATAGAGAACAAGAGGAGAGGGAAAGAAATGAGAAAAGAGATGGAGGAGAGGGCAATGCCCTCTCCATTTCTAGCCGTTGGGGCTGTCCCCAACGGCTAGTGTTTACTAGCCCTAATTATCCTAAAAGGGAATTACAATTATAACAAAAGAAAGGGAAAATTCTACCTAAATTAGAGCTATACATTTAGACTTCATTCCCTTAGGATATAAACCCTAATTATCCTTTATTTCAACACTCCCCCTCAAGTTGGGTGTGTATGTATCTATAACACCCAACTTGACCATATTTTTATGTATGTGATTGGCGGTTCCCGACTTGGTAAAGATATCCGCTACTTGATCCTCACTTCGTGTAAAGCTTGGAGTGATGAGCTTTTCTTCAAACTTTTGTCTCACAAAGTGACAATCCACCTCAATATGTTTTGTTCTTTCATGAAAAACCGGATTTGAGGCTATGTGAATAGCCGATTGATTGTCACAATGGAGAGGGATCGGAGTAGGAACGGAGAACCCTAGTTCTTCAATTAGAGCTTTTAACCAAACAATCTCACTTGATGCGGCTGCCATGGCTCTATATTCCGCTTCAGCACTTGATCTTGAGACCACATGTTGTTTTTTGCTTTTCCAAGAAACTAGATTTCCTCCAACAAACATACAATATCCTGTGGTTGATCGTCTATCTTCTGAATTTCCGGCCCAATCTGCATCACAATATCCTACGATTTGTGAGTTGTTGTTCTTCTTCATCCAAACTCCCATGCCCGGTGTGCCTTTTAGATAATGGAGGATTCTTTCGGTGGCTCTCCAATGCTTTCTTTTTGGCTTGTGCATATGTTGGCTAACTTGACTCACGGCAAAGGAGATGTCCGGTCTCGTTATGGTGAGGTAGATCAATTTCCCTACGAGCCTTTGATATCTTGGTTCATCCTCATAATCTTCATCATCATCCTTGAGGCCACAGGAGGAGCTAATGGGACTACAAGCGGGCTTGGCACCTAACTTTCCGGTTTCCTGCAAGAGATCAAGCACATACTTCCTTTGTGATAGAACAAGCCCATTTGGACAATAGGCGAGTTCTATCCCTAAGAAGTACTTTAGTTTTCCTAAGTCTTTAATATCAAATTTTGTTTGTAAGAAACTTCTTACTTGGTTGATTAAATCTAAATCATTACCGGTTATGATTATATCATCTACATAAACTAACACTATAATGATTTTTCCATCTAGTTTCTTAATGAAGAGAGAAGTGTCACTATTGCATTTTTTGAAATCATGATCAAAAAGAGTTGAGCTAAGTTTGGCATACCAAGCTCTTGGAGATTGTTTGAGACCGTAGATTGCTTTCCTAAGTTTGCAAACCTTGTTGAGTTGGTGAGAGAAGCCCGGTGGAATCTCCATGTACACTTCCTCTTCTAGATCCCCTTGAAGGAATGCATTGGCTACGTCCATTTGAAACATTGGCCAAGAGTGATTGATTGCAAGGGACATCAAGACTCGAATTGTGTTCATCTTGGCCACCGGAGCATAAGTTTCCTTGTAGTCTACTCCATAAGCTTGAGTGAAACCCTTTGCAACTAATCTTGCTTTGTATCTATCAATACTTCCATCACTCTTGTGCTTGATTTTATAGACCCATTTACATCCTACCGCCCTTTTTCCTTTAGGAAGAGATGATAACTCCCAAGTTCCGTTTCTTTCTAAGGCTTCTAGCTCATCTTTCATTGCTTGGATCCATTGAGGAAGTTGTTTTGCTTCTTCAAAGTTTCTAGGCTCTTGATGATGGTCTAAGTTCTTGATGAATTTTTGATGGCTACAGGACATGTTAGCAATCGAATAATATTGGGAAATCGGGTGAGATGTTACCCTTGAGTTATAGAAAACTCTTTTGTTGATCCATTCCGAAGGAGGGAGCCTAAGCCTTGTTGATCTTCGAAGAGGAAGAGGAGGCGGCTGCTCAATGCTTTGTTCTTCTTCCTCTATAACTTGCCCTTGATCTAAGTTGTCTCCCCCTTCCTCTTGGATGGATTCATGATCAGAATGAGATGAGGTTGATTCTTCTTGAGTTGGATCATTTTCGGCTTGGATTGGTTGTTCTTCTTCTTCATTTTGGTGAGAAGGTTCTTTGATTGAGGGAAGGACTATATTCCAATGGTCTTGAGCTCCTCTTTCCTTTGATTGCTCTTGATCCTCTTTTCCTGCAAAATAAGGTTCTCTTTCTACAAATATCACATCCTTGGATGTGTATAGCTTTTTAGTTAGGGGATCATAACATTTATATCCTTTTTCAAAGGTAGAGTATCCTAAAAATACACATTTTCTCCCTCTTTCATCTAGTTTATTTCTAAAGTTTTCTGGTACATGCACATAACAGATGCACCCAAAAACTCTTAAGTGTGAGATACTAGGTTTTCTTCCTAGGAGTAGTTCTAAAGGGGACTTTCCTTCTAGCACTTGAGAGGGCATAAGGTTTATAAGGTGGGCAGCGGTTTTAATGGCTTCACTCCAAAACTTTTTAGGTACATTGGAGTGAAACATCATAGCCCTAGCCGTTTCTAGTAAATGTCTATTTTTCCTTTCGGCAACTCCATTTTGTTGAGGAGTGTACACACAAGACTTTTGATGAATAATTCATTTTTCTTCTAGAAAATTTTCAAGTGCATGGCTAGTATATTCTCCCCCATGATCCGATCTAAGGATTTTGATGTTTGCATTGAATTGCTTGGTCACATATCTATAATAGCTCTTAAGTGCTTCAAATACTTCAGATTTAGTTACTAATAAATACACCCATGTGTATCTAGTTTTGTGATCAATGAAGGTAACAAAGTATTTGAAGCCATTATGAGATTCTATTGGTGAAGTCCACACATCGGTATGAATGAGTTCAAAGGCATTTTCATATATTGAGTGTGAGATTGGATAGTACACTTTAGTTTGTTTTCCAAGAATACAAGCTTTGCAATGCCTATTTTCTACTCTTTGACTTGGAAATAGGCGTTTCAAAGCTAAATCTCCCGGGTGACCTAGACGGGCATGCCATATAGAAAATGCTTGACTTTGAACTCCAAAAGCTTGATTTTCTTGGTCCAAGAAATATAGATTATTCCTCCTAGATCCCTTGCCAATCAAGTGATTCGTTTTGAGATCCTGAAAAATAACTTGGTTAGGATCAAAAGTGGCTTTGCAATTATGGTCTTTGGTAATTTTACTAATGGACATGAGGTTAGAGTTGAATTTTGGCACATATAAAGCTTTAGTTTTCTTGCCTAGGAGTTCAACTTCACCTAGAAGATCAACTTTTAGTTTTTGACCATTAGCAACCTTGACAATCTTATAAGTAGATAGAGGAATGAATTTCCTAACTTTGTTTTTATCCTTTACCATGTGATTGTCACAACCCGAATCAATAAGCCATTTATTTAAATGAGATGAGTTCAAGTTGTTACCGGAATGAAGGGCAACTTGGCTAAGGAGCCTTTTCATCTCTTTTTGCATCTCCTCCATCTTGGATTCGAGTGCAGCCACTTGGGAGACTTGTTGAGCATGAGCTGGTTGTTCCACCTCCTTCTTGTTGTTCTTTGGGCGCAAATTTGGGTAGAGAAACCAGCACCTTTCCCTTTTGTGGCCGGGTTTCTTGCAATTTGTGCAAACATCCTTTTTAAAGAAATTTTGAGCTTTGTTGACCATATGATCATCTTGGACAGCTTTGAAAGCTTGAGCTTCGGATTTGAGCTTGGTAGACTCCTCTAGCCTCATGCTAGTCTCGGCCCTTTGAATCATAAATTGAACTTCTTGGAATGAAGGGAATATCTTCATTCTAAGGATTTCTTGACGAATTGGAGCATATTCATCTCCAAGACCCATAAGAAGACCAAAGGTCATGTCTTCATCATTTCTTTGAAGAATGGTCTTGAGATTAGAAGTTGGAGGCCTAAGAAGATTAAGCTCATTCCAAAAATCCCTATATTCCCCAAAGTATTCGGGTAGGGTTTTACTTCCTTTTTGAATTTTGAAGATTTTTCTTTTGAGCTCAAAGATTCGTCCGGTGTTGGTCTCTTGCCCATATAAAGCATGCAATTGATCCCACAAAGCCCTTGCATTTGGAATACAAGTAGTCATTGCTTTGTGGGTTTTGTCAAGAGACATTTGAAGTAGCACCACCACTTGGTCATCTTGCTTCTTCCACGATTTGAATGTAGGGTCGGCATCATCTAAAGGATCCTCCAATATGTGATTTTCAAGATTGAAGAAGTTCAAGGATCGCTTGATGGTGTCTTGCCAAGCATTGTAATTTGAAGAATCTAAGAATGGAAGTAAACATGGAAGTACTAATTTGTGGTGGAGGATTACCAACACCGGAAGATGAAGGTATCGAAGCCTGCTCTGATACCATGATGAAATTTAAATATAGCAAGCTAAGAATGAAGAAAGAAACTTCAAGAATTTAATTAAGAAATCAAAGAGAGTTTACATGCAATGAAGGCATATTTTTCATACTTTCCAAATGAACAACTAAGCCCTATTTATAGAGAACAAGAGGAGAGGGAAAGAAATGAGAAAAGAGATGGAGGAGAGGGCAATGCCCTCTCCATTTCTAGCCGTTGGGGCTGTCCCCAACGGCTAGTAAACACTAGCCGTTGGGGACAGCCCCAACGGCTATCTTTTGCTAGCCGTTGGGGGACCTTTTGGTCCCCCATTTGCTGGCCCGGGCTGGGCCCGAAGGGCCCAGCCCGAATTCTGCTGGCAAGGCCCATTTAGGACCCAAATTGGAACCCTAAAAGGGAATTACAATTATAACAAAAGAAAGGGAAAATTCTACCTAAATTAGAGCTATACATTTAGACTTCATTCCCTTAGGATATAAACCCTAATTATCCTTTATTTCAACAGCTATAATGCTGAGTTCTTTCGCGATAGCTGGGATTTGGTGGGTCCTGATGTTACGAGTGCGGTCTTGGACTTCTCTGCTCATGGGCACCTTCTAAAGGAAGCGAATGGTACTATCATTTCTCTTATCCCGAAGAAGGATAGCCCATCATCTTTGATGGATTTTCGTCCGATTTCCTGCTGCAACACGGTTTATAAGTGCATCTCCCGAGTTATTGCAGCGAGGGTGAGTCAGGTGCTGCCGAGCCTTATTGGGGGAGTGAGCAGTCCGCTTTGGTTCAGGGTCGCCGTATTGGGGATAACATTTTGTTGGCTCATGAGCTCCTTCAAGGTTATCACCTGAATCGTGGTCCTCCTCGATGTGCGATAAAGGTTGATATTATGAAGGCTTATGACTCGGTAGAGTGGGACTTTCTCCGACTCGTGCTCGATTGCTTTGGTTTTCCGCCCCGTCTGGTGGACAGGATTATGACGTGTGTATCTTCAGCGAGCTTTGCTATAGCCATTAATGGTGAGTTGACGGAGTTCTTTCGGAGCTCGAGAGGTCTCAGACAGGGTGACCCCTTATCCCCTTTACTCTTTGTGTTGGTCATGGAGGTTTTTTCCGGCATGATGCATAAGCTCTCTCAGGGGTCTCTTTTCGAGTTTCACTGGCGGTGTCAGGAGGTAGGCCTTTCCCATTTATGCTTTGCTGATGACCTGATGCTTTTCTCTCGCGGTAGCCTAGCTTCGGTGCAGTGTGTTTTGGATGTCTTGTCTCGTTTTGGGTCCCTCTCTGGTTTGCGGATGAACCCCCAGAAGAGTGAGATCTTCCTTGGGGCGGTGGCTCCGAGTGTGAGGGAGGATATCTTGCAGTCTTCGGGTTTCCGTCAGGGCCAGCTCCCGGTCAGATACTTAGGCGTTCCGCTTGTTACCTCGCGCCTTTCAACTACAGATTGTGTTCAGCTTGTTCGGCGGGTGTCGGCCCGGATTCAGCATTGGACGAGTCGTCAGTTATCTTATGCTGGTCGGTTACAGTTGGTGAGCTCTGTTCTCTTTGCCATTCAGACTTATTGGTCGTCGATGTTTCTCCTTCCAAAGGCGGTTTGCAAGGAGCTCGAGCAGGTTATGTCTCGGTTTTTATGGTCCGGTCCGTCCTTAGACCATCATAAAGCCAAGGTAGCTTGGTCTCTTGTCTGCCGTTCTAGGAAGGAAGGAGGCTTAGATCTGAAGCGAGTTACGGACTGGAATAGGGCTGCCCAGTTCAAGCATATATGGCATCTTCTTTCGGATCCCGAGGATAATGTGTGGAGTAGATGGGTGAGGACTTATCTTCTTCGAGGCCGTAGCTTTTGGTTTGTTCGGGTTCCGGATCGGTGCTCTTGGATTTGGCGGAAGCTCCTTGCCCTTCGGCACTTAGTTCGGGAGCTGGTTGCCTGGAGGATGGGTGACGGTAGCCGCATTTCCTTCTGGTATGATTCTTGGCTGTCTACCGGGCCTTTGATCGAGGTTCTTGGGAGGCAGGCTATGGAGAGATCGGGTTTTTCCGACACTTGCTCTGTACGGGATGTCTTCTCTAGCCTCCAGTGGTCCGAGTATCTTCAGGGACAGCGGGTTTCGAGACCGTTGTGTTCATTCTTTGATAGTATTCGTGAGTATATTCGAGACTCTGACCTTCCCTCCACTGGTCATGATCGGATTATGTGGGCCCTTCTGCCTTCTGGGGAGTTTTCCGTCATGTCAGCGTGGCAGCACCTTCGATTTTCGTACGATCCCGTCCCCTGGGCTGACTTAGTTTGGTTTCCGGGTGCGATTCCTCGTTTTGCGTTCTTTTTGTGGCTTCTTTTTATGGAGCGACTTCGGACCAGTGACCTTTTGTTCAGACTCCGTCTAGCGAACTCATCATCTTGTCATCTCTGCTCATCTAGGAGGGAGACCTATGATCACTTATTTTTTCGCTGTCCTTTCTCTAGAGAGGTTTGGCGATTATCGATGGCTCAGCATGTTCCTGCGTCTTTCCCTATCTCTTGGTCAGGCATTCGTTCGATCTTGCTTTCCCCATCGAGGCACCCCCTCCGAAGGAACAAGATCTTCAAATGCTCTCTCAGCGCTTGTATTTATTATATTTGGATGGAGCGAAACAAGAGAAGGATTGGCGATCGTCAGTTCCCGCCTCGTATTATTGCAGCTTTTGTTAGTGCAGTCTTACCCGTAGCTGGTTCTTGTTAAAAATAAGGGAGAAGATGAAGATAAGTCTCAAGGTATTCAACTTGAAAATATGATAATGTCATAAACATTGGGCCTTTTATTTTTTAATGTTCAGAATTTGGCAACATATTTATGACCCAAAATACATTCAAAAACAAGCCCAATGAAGCCCAAAAGTATGGAGAAAAGTCTAAGAGGTAAACCCAAATAGCTAGGGGCAGTTTGGGCAATGTATATTCCAACAGTCCAAAAACTAGCTGTTGGAATTCCTTGGGGTTTGAGCCCCAACGGGAATATTGACTTTGTTCTCTCTCTACTGGCTATTTTTCTCCCTTTGCCTATAAATAGAGCTATTGCTCTCCTTGTAAAATTAAGAGGAAGATAATCTCTCTTCCTTTGTATCATTCTACTACATCAATAAAAACCAGAAGTTTATTAGATTTCTCTCTCTTCTTAGTCAAAAATCCAACATGGTATCAGAGCAAACATCGACTCCGGGGTTGGAAAATTCTCTTCCTCAAATCTCTTCCTTTCAAATCCAACTTTTCTCCCAAATTATTCTAAACTCAACCAATTACTTCCAATGGGCTAGTCATATCAGAAGATCTCTCAATGGAGCAAAACTTCTGTCTTTCATTACAAAAGATCCTATGGATCGGCTAGACCCACGATTTGATGAATGGAAGGAGCTGGATGATCAAGTGTTCCTATTGCTAACAAGCTCCATGGATCAAGCACACAAAAATATGGTAATGTGCTGTCCGTGTTCCAAATCCTTATGGGAGCAAATGTATGGGTTATATGGTCAGGAATCAAACTTGAGCAGAATATTTGAAATACAAAAAAGGATTGCGACCATCCAAATGGAGGAGAAATCAATTACACAATTGTTCGGAGAACACGAGGACTTGTGGAATGAGCTCAACACATTGAGACCTCTCACAAGTGATATAAAAGTGCTGCAAAAGAGACAAGATGAAGACAAGGTGTTTTCATTACTCTCATCACTCAATGAGTCATTTGTACAACTTCGATAGGAAATTCTTCGAATGAAAGAATTTCCATCATACCAAGAGACTCGATTTATGATTCAAAGAGCTGCAGCTTCTCAAAGGCTTGAGGAAAGCAATCAGTCCAAAAGTGAAGTTCATGGGTTCTCCACAAAGCAGAATGAGCAAGCTGCAAATAAGGCTCATCAGGGAATAAAAAAGGTGTGTTCTCATTGCAAAAAGTTGGGACATACCAAGGATGGTTGCTGGTTTCTTCATCCTAACCTTAAACCTGAGTTCATCAAGAAAAAAGAGCAAGAGAGGAGGGAGCAAAATGCTCAACCAGCTGCAAACAAAGCAAATCTGACATCTCAAAAATTAGGAAAATCCTCCTCAGGTACTTGCTCTAACTCATCTGTTACTTCTTCAAAATGGTTGATAGATTCAGGTTGTGATCACCATATGGTCAAAGATAAGCAAAATTTTCAGAATCTTGAACCTCTCCTAGAACCTAAAATGGTTAAAGTTGCGAATGGACATAATTTCAAAATTAAGCAAATTGGGGATGTTGAAATATTTGGAAGAAAATCAAAGGCCTTATATGTTCCTCAATTTACCTCTAATCTTATGTCCATTGGACAAGTCACTAAGGACTTAAATTGCAAAGCTATTTTTGACCCTCATTCTGTTGTTTTTCAGAATTTGGAGACGAATCAAGTGATTGGTAGTGGTTCTATGCAAGATAACTTGTATTTTTGGAAACAAGATAGTTTTGTATTTTCCGCAATCCGGGAGGAAAGTTACCTCCTTTGGCATGCTAGATTAGGTCATCCTTCTATGCAAGCTCTGAAATGCCTATTCCCATCAAAAAATTATAGTGATAGACATTGTGAAGCATGCATTTTTGGAAAGGAAACCCGAATGTATTATCCTATTTCTGAAACTCAATATAAAAAGCCTTTTGATCTTGTTCACTCAGATGTATGGACTTCACCTATGATATCTAGAAGGGGATTTAAGTATTTTATCTCATTTATAGATCATAAGTCTAGGTATACATGGGTGTATATGCTAAGATCAAAAGACCAAGTTTATGAAGCCTTCAAGTCCTTTTACAAGTATATTATAAAACAATATGAGGCCAACATTAAAATTCTTAGGACAGATAATGGTGGGGAATATATGAGCACCAATTTCAAAAATTTCATTGAGGAGAATGGAATTATTCATCAAACTAGTTGTCCCTACACTCCCCAACAAAATGGAGTTGCCGAACGCAAAAATAGACATCTCCTAGAAATAGCTAGAACTATCATGTTCTTTGCTAATATGCCTAAGCGTTTTTGGAGTGATGCGGTTAGTACCGCCGCTCATTTAATAAATCGTCTTCCAACTAGAGTTCTCCATGGAAAATCTCCATTAGAGTTGCTTAGAAAAGACAAACCAAACCTCTCTCACCTTAGAGTTTTTGGGTGTATTTGTTATGTTCATATTCCTAGGCAGTTTAGAGATAAGTTAGATATCAAAGGAAGGAAATGTGTTTTTATTGGGTACGCTTCATTCCAAAAAGGATATATTTGTTTTGAACCTGACTCTAACAAGGTATACACATCGAAAGATGTGATATTTGTAGAAAATGAATTCTTTTTTGCAGGAGAAAAAAATGAAGAAAATTCATCAAGCAATGACTTGTGAATCTTCTGCGATGTTCCCATAAATCCTCCTCTGGTTCCTCAAAAATCCAATGAAGAGAATTCACTTTCAGGGGGAGAAAACGAAGAGGGAGGAGTGGATGAGTCTGAAAATGAAGAGAACTCTTCCGAAGAAAGAGAAGAAGGCGAGGGATTACCTACCTTAGGAGAATCCGGAGACGAAACTAGACTGCCCTCTCCGCTGGCTCCTCCACTTCGACGTTCCACCAGATTGAGGCTTCCTCCCTCAGAGTGGATCAACAGAAGAGTTTATTACAATTCTAAGGTAACTCACTATCCTATTTCAAATTACTATTGTGTATCTAACACTTCCTCAAGCCATCAAGGGTTCTTGAGTGGCATTGACTCATCACAGGAACCTAAGGATTTTGATGAGGCAAATACCAAACCCGAATGGAGACAAGCTATGCTTGAAGAACTAGATGCATTGAATAAAAATGGGACGTGGGAGATTACTACTCTCCCTAAGGGAAGAAAGGCTGTCGGGTGTAAATGGGTGTTCAAAATCAAGTATAAAAGTGATGGATCCATTGAACGCTACAAGGCAAGACTTGTAGCCAAAGGATTCACACAAACTTATGGAGAAGACTACACTGAGACTTTTGCCCCTGTTGCCAAAATGAAAACGATAAGGGTTTTGATGTCAATTGCAACCAATGGAGAATGACCAATGTATCAAATGGACGTGAAGAATGCTTTCCTTCAAGGGGACTTAGACGAAGAAATCTACATGCAAATTCCCCAAGGGCTAGATGAGGATTCAAACATCAAGGTGTGTCGTCTTAAAAAAGCAATCTATGGGTTAAAACAATCTCCTCGTGCCTGGTATGCAAAATTAAGTTCAGCACTTCTTGGTAATAACTTTAAGAAATCCATTAGTGATTCCTCCATGTTTACTAAAGTTAACAATGAAGAAATCACTATTGTTCTTATTTATGTAGATGATATAGTTATTACAGGAAGTGATATGAATGGTATTGATCAAGTTAGAAATTTCCTTAAATCTACTTTTGAGATTAAAGATTTGGGAAAACTAAAGTATTTCTTAGGAATAGAGCTTGCCTATTCTCATAAGGGGCTAGTTCTATGACAAAGGAAATATGTACTTGACCTTTTGCAGGAAACTGGAAAGGTAGGAGCTAAACCAGCAGCAACTCCTATATCCATAGCAGAACGAGCACAAGGTGATGAAGAAATGTTCCAGGATATTCCTAGATATCAAAGACTTGTGGGGAGGCTCATCTACCTCACCATTACAAGACCAGATATCACCTATGCCGTCAGCTTAATCAGTCAACGGATGCATGCTCCAAGGATTCAAGATTGGAAGGCAGCAGAAAGAATTCTCAAGTATTTAAAAAGCTCACCAGGAAGGGGAATTCTTATGAAAAACAACCACAGCATGGAGATTTATGGCTACTGTGATGCAGATTGGGCTGGGGATGTCACGGACAGGAGATCCACCACCGGCTACTGCATGTTCGTGGGAGGAAATCTTGTAACATGGAAAAGCAAGAAACAATCTGTTGTATCCAGATCAAGCGCTGAGGCTGAATACAGAGCAATGGCAGCGGCTACAAGCGAAATAGTTTGGCTAAAGGCATTACTTGAGGAGATGGGATTTCCTATTATCGCTCCTATTCTTCTACATTGCGATAATCAAGCAGCTCTTCATATCGCTGCCAATCCAGTATTTCATGAAAGAACGAAGCACATTGAGGTTGATTGTCATTTTGTTCGAGAAAAATTAGAAAACAAGACAATTTCAACCTCATATGTTAGAAGTGAAGACCAGCTAGCTGACATTTTCACTAAGGCAACAACTGAGAAACATCTTCAGCACATCCTTAGCAAGTTAGGATCCATAGACATCTATGCACCTAACTTGAGGGGGAGTGTTAAAAATAAGGGAGAAGATGAAGATAAGTCTCAAGGTATTCAACTTGAAAATATGATAATGTCATAAACATTGGGCCTTTTATTTTTTAATATTCAGAATTTGGCAACATATTTATGACCCAAAATACATTCAAAAACAAGCCCAATGAAGCCCAAAAGTATGGAGAAAAGTCTAAGAGGTAAACCCAAATAGCTAGGGGCAGTTTGGGCAATGTATATTCCAACAGTCCAAAAACTAGCTGTTGGAATTCCTTGGGGTTTGAGCCCCAACGGGAATATTGACTTTGTTCTCTCTCTACTGGCTATTTTTCTCCCTTTGCCTATAAATAGAGCTATTGCTCTCCTTGTAAAATTAAGAGGAAGATAATCTCTCTTCCTTTGTATCATTCTACTACATCAATAAAAACCAGAAGTTTATTAGATTTCTCTCTCTTCTTAGTCAAAAATCCAACAGTTCTCGTTCGTAGTTTTGTTTTGTTTGCCTTCTGGGCGGCTTGATTTTTCGGGTATCTCAGGGCTTCTCCTTGTACCCGTATTGTTTTTGTTCTTTTGATATATATATTCTTTTATATCAAAAAAAAAAAAAGTTCTTTATTGAACTCGAGAACTCAACTTAAAAATAATTGCCCTGTGAAATTCAATGACTTATATAGAAGAAAGTATAACAAGAAAAGTAAGAAGGAAAGAGAAAAATAAGGAATAAGAAATTAGTAAATTTAAAAAGAAATTTCTAAATTAGAAAGGAAACAGCCAAGGAATGAGATAAATAAGGAACGTGAACAAATAAAAAAATAGTTCATTAAAAGAGAACAAATATGGAAGATTTGAATTTGGGTAAATGTACAAATAATGAAATATTTCAAACCCAACCAAAAGGTAATAACACTGACAAATCACAAAATGGAGAATTATCAATTTTGCAAAATTTGAAAACTGCAATTTATTTATTTAGGACAACTGATGTAAACCCGTTGGGTATAAAAACCTTAGAACTCACGAACAAGTTAATTTAGCCCAAAAATCGTCCCAACGAATTATTTGAACCGGTGGAATTTAAAACCTCAACCCTTGCCCTAAAGGAGGAAGAACCTAAGGTATATGATCTTAGACCCGTTTCTCACTAGATCAAGAATCTTGGTATAAAGATGGAATGAATGACGTCACAATCTAGATGGTTCAAAATCTAAATTGATAAGTCAAAGAACTAAACAAGACTCATATCTTGAATAAGTTCAAAGTTCTCAAAAGAACAAGACTTGTGTGAAAAATTCTCACAATTTTATTAATTCTCTCCAAAATATTGTTTTACACAATGTATAATGGTCTATTTATAGCTTAAAGGTAAAAACATAATTGACAACTAAAAATTTAGTAACTCTCCAAACAATAAAAAATTAGGAAACTAAACATAAGTTACAAATAAAAATTAGGAAACTAAATAAATCAAACTATTTTGACCAAGTTTTGCTGCTATTTTTCTTTATTTTCGTCCTCCCTTGGTCTTGGATAGTTTTGGGCCTTTTACTCTTCTAACTGGGATTGCATGAGCATAAGTGAGACCCCTTTTGGTTCTTCATTCATTTGGGCTCCAATTTCTTATTGTAAAACCCTCTGAATTAAGTTATTCAGTACTTTTTTGAACCTTGTAACTGGAACTTTTGTTACTGGCCCAACTGGAACTTGAGTTGAATGTTGTAAATTTCTTACAGTTTTGATAATCACATCATTCCCCCTTCTTGACAACGATTTGTCCCCAAATCGTCACCTGTGTGAATATGCATCCGCAACCGCAATTTGCTAGGAAAAAGTCGCAATGAATTCAATCTCTCAAACATGTCTCTTACCATCTTAATGAATCAACAACTCTTTAAATTTAACTTACAAATAATTGTCTTGTGAAATTCAAAGAAAGAATAACAAGAAAAATAAAGAAGAAAAATAAGTGAGAAATAAGAAAGTCGCAAATTTGGAAAAATTCCAAATTAAGAAAGAAACAAAGATGGAATGAATTGAATAAGAAAAGTGAATAAAGGAAGAAAATAAAGAATGTGAACAAATAAGAAATAAATAAGAAACAATAAAAAAAAATTGGAAACTACCTTTGTTTTATGAAAAATTATAGACAAATATGAAAAATTATAGACAAGTATGAACAACTCGAAGGGTAACCAAAAATTGCTCTGATACCAATTGATGTGAACCCGTTGGGTGTAAAAACCCTAGAACCCACGAACAAGTTAATTTAGCCCAAAAATCGTCCCAACGAATTATTTGAACCGGTGGAATTTAAAACCTCAACCCTTCCCCTAAAGGAGGAAGAACCTAAGATATATGACCTTAGACCCGTTTCTCACTAGATCAAGAATCTTGGTATAAAGATGGAATGAATGATGCCACAATCTAGATGGTTCAAAATCTAAATTGATAAGTCAAAGAACTAAACAAGACTCATATCTTGAATAAGTTCAAAGTTCTCAAAAGAACAAAACTTGTGTGAAGAATTCTCACAATTTTATTAATTCTCTCCAAAGTGTTGTTTTACACAATGTATAATGGCATATTTATAGCTTAAAGGTAAAAACATAATTGACAACTAAAAATTTAGTAATTCTCCAAACAATAAAAAATTAGGAAACTAAAAATAAGTTACAAATAAAAATTAGGAAACTAAATAAATCAAACTATTTTGACCAAGTTTTGCTGTTATTTTTCTTTATTTTCGTCCTCCCTTGGTCTTGGATAGTTTTGGGCCTTTTACTCTTCTAATTGGGCTTGCATGAGCATAACTGAGACCCCTTTTGGTTCTTCATTCATTTGGGCTCCAATTTCTTATTGTAAAACCCTCTGAATTAAGTTACTCAGTACTTTTTTGGACCTTGTAACTGGAACTTTTGTTACTGGCCCAACTAGAATTTGAGTTGAATGTTGTAAATTTCTTGCAGTCTTGATAATCACATCATTACCGATGTGAACCTGTTGGGTATAAAAACCCTAGAACCCACGAACAAGTTAATTTAGCCCACAAATCGTCCCAACGAATTATTTGAACCGGTGGAATTAAAAACCTCAATCATTGCCTTAAAGGAAGAAGAACCTAAGGTATATGACCTTAGACCCGTTTCTCACTAGATCAAGAACTTTGGTATAAAGATGGAATGAATGACGCCACAATCTAGATGATTCGAAATCTAGATTGATAAGTCAAAGAATTAAACAAAACTCATATCTTGAATAAGTTCAAAGTTCTCAAAAAAACAAAACCTGTGTGAAGAATCCTTACAATTTTATTAATTCTCTCAAAAGAGTTGTCTTACACAATGTATAATGACCTATTTATAGTCTAAAGATAAAAATATAATTGGCAACTAAAAATTTAGAAACTCTCTAAACAATAAAGAATTAGGAAATTAAACATAAGTTACAAAAATAAAAATTAGGAAACTAAATAAATCAAACTATTTTGACCAAGTTTTGCTGCTATTTTTCTTCATTTTCGTCCTCCCTTGGTTTTGGATAGTTTTGGTCCTTTTATTATTCCAATTGGGCTTGCATGAGCATAATTGAGGCCCTTTTGGTTGTTCATTCATTTGGGCTCCAATTTTTTATTGTAAAACCCTCTGAATTAAGTTATTCAGTACTTTTTTGGACCTTTTAACTGGAACTTTTGTTACTGGCCCAACTGGAATTTAAGTTGAATGTTGTAAATTTCTTGCAATCTTGATAATCACATCATTCCCCCCTTCTTGACAACGATTTGTCCCCAAATCGTTACCTGTGTGAATATGCATCCGCAACCGCATTTTGCTTGAAAAAAGTCTCGATGAATTCAATGTCTCGAACATGTCTCTTACCATCTTAATGAATCAACAACTCTTTGAATTTAACTTACAAATAATTGTCTTGTGAAATTCAAAAAAAGAATAATAAGAAAAATAAAGAAGGAAAATAAGTGGGAAATAAGGAAGTCGCAAATTTGGAAAAATTCCAAATTAAGAAAGAAACAAAGATGGAATGAATTGAATAAGAAAAGTGAATAAAGGAAGAAAATAAAGAATGTGAACAAATAAGAAATAAATAAGAAACAATAAAAAAAATTTGGAAACTGACTTTGTTTTATGAAAAATTATAGACAAATATGAAAAATTATAGACAATTATGAACAACTCGAAGGTTAACCCGAAATTTCTCTGATACCAATTGATGTGAACCCGTTGGGTATAAAAATCCTAAAACCCACGAACAAGTTAATTTAGCCCAAAAATCGTCCCAACGAATTATTTGAACCGGTGGAATTAAAAATCTCAACTCTTGCCCTAAAGGAGGAAGAACCTAAGGTATATGACCTTAGACCCGTTTCTCACTAGATCAAGAACTTTGGTATAAAGATGGAATGAATGTGGAACTAAACAAAACTCATATCTTGAATAAGTTCAAAATTCTCAAAAGAACAAAACCTGTGTAAAGAATTCTCACAATTTTATTAATTCTCTCAAAAGTGTTGTCTTACACAATTTATAATGGCTTATCTATAGCCTAAAGGTAAAAATATAATTGGTAACTAAAAATTTAGAAACTCTCTAAATAATAAAGAATTAGGAAACTAAATATAAGTTACAAAAATAAAAATTAGGAAACTAAATAAATCAAACTATTTTGACCAAGTCTTGCTGCTATTTTTCTTCATTTTCGTCCTCCCTTGGTTTTGGATAATTTTGGGCCTTTTATTCTTCCAATTGGGCTTGCATGAGCATAATTGAGACCCCTTTTGGTTGTTCATTCATTTGGGCTCCAATTTCTTATTGTAAAACCCTCTGAATTAAGTTGTTCAGTACTTTTTTTGGACCTTTTAACTGGAACTTTTGTTACTGGCCCAACTGGAACTTGAGTTGAATGTTGTAAATTTCTTGCAGTCTTGATAATCACATCATAGAAGTAATCCAGAAGAGGCGAAGGAGTTTCAAAGACAAGTCGAAGAGTTGATGGAAAAGGGGCATGTGAGAGAAAGTATGAGTACATGTGCAGTTCCTGTGATTTTGGTACCTAAGAAAGATGGAACATGGAGGATGTGTGTTGACTGCCGAGCCATCAACAACATCACAGTAAGATATCGACACCTTATTCCTCGTTTAGATGACATGTTAGATGAGTTGCATGGTGTTTGTGTGTTTTCTAAAATTGATCTTAAGAGTGGATATCATCAAATACGAATGAAAGAAGGAGATGAATAGAAAACAGCTTTTAAAACTAAATATGGGTTGTATGAGTGGTTAGTTATGCCCTTTGGATTAACCAATGCGCCTAGTACATTTATGCGCTTAATGAATCATATTTTGCGTGCTTTTATTGGTAAATTCGTTGTTGTTTATTTTGATGATATTTTGATATATAGCAAAAGTTTGCATGATCATGTCTCACATTTGCATTCGGTTTTGGATGTACTTAGAAAAGAAAATTTATATGCTAACCTCAAAAGGTGTACCTTCTGCACCGACAAGCTTGTTTTTCTGGGATTTGTTGTGAGTGCTAAAGGCATCGAGGTAGATGAAGAAAAGATCAAAGCCATCCAAGAATGGCCAACCCCCTCCAATATAGGTAATGTTAGAAGTTTTCATGGTTTTGCTAGTTTTTACAGGAGGTTCGTGAAAGATTTTAGCACTATCGCTGCACCGCTTACGCAAGTCATCAAGAAAAACGTTGCATTTCAATGGAGTGAAGAGCAAGAGAAGGCGTTTCAACTTATTAAACATAAGCTTACTCATGCACCTTTACTTGCTTTACCAAATTTTTCTAAAACATTTGAAATTGAATGTGATGCTTTTGGTGTAGGTATAGGCGCTGTTCTTATGCAGGATGAAAGACCACTTGCATACTTTAGCGAGAAGTTAAGCGGGGCTGCACTTAACTATCCTACCTATGACAAAGAATTGTACGCCTTGGTTCGAGCTTTGGAGACATGACAACACTATTTGTGGCCGAAAGAATTTGTGATCCGTACGGATCATGAATCCTTGAAACATTTGAAAAGTCAACATAAGCTAAATAAGAGACATGCTCGATGGATGGAATTCATTGAAACTTTTTCTTATGTCATTCGATATAAACAAGGTAAGGAGAATGTAGTTGCGGATGCACTTTCACGCAGGTATGCCTTAATCTCTACTCTTAATGCTAAATTTCTTGGTTTTGAGCATATTAAAGAACTTTATCGTGATGACCATGATTTTGGAGAAATTTATAGTGCATGTGAAAAGTCTGCAGAGGGCAAATTCTATAGGCATGAGAACTTTCTGTTTAGAGAAAATAAGTTGTGCATGCCAAATTGTTCATTGAGAGAGTTGTTAGTTCGAGAATCTCATAGCGGAGGGTTAATGGGACATTTTGGAGTTGTTAAAACCTTGACAATTTTACAAGAGCACTTTTATTGGCCACACATGAAGTGAGACATTGAGAGATTTTGTGGTAGATGTATTACCTGTAGGCAAGCTAAATCTAAGGTTCAACCTAATGGTCTTTACATACCCCTACCTATTCCTAGTTCACCTTGAATTGACATTTCAATGGATTTTGTTTTGGGTTTACCTAAGAATAAATATGAACGAGATTCGATCTTTGTAGTGTTGAAAAGAAGGATAACTTAACCCATCTTCATCACCAACCAAGTGCATCTACTTAGAAGTCCAAAAATCAGCATGCATTGTCCAGCAAGCATGGCCCATTTGGGCAGCCTAAACCAACCCAAAATACATTCAAAAATAGGCCCAAGGAAGCCCAAAAGTTTGGAGAAAAGTCTAGGAAGCAAACCCAAATAGCTAGGGGCAGTTTGGGCAGCATATATTTCAACAGTCAAAAAACTAGCTGTTGGAATTCCTTGGGGTTTGAGCTCCAACGGGAATATCACTTTCTACTGGCTATTTTTCCCTTTTCTCTATAAATAGAGCCTCATTGTATCTCCAAAAACTATGAGAAAAATGCTCTCAAATTTGTCCATGTATGCTCTCATTCTTCTTCAATAAAATTCAGAAGTATTCTTCATTTCTTGTGCTCTATTTTTTGATATTTCAACATGGTATCAGAGCAAACTTCGATCCCTTCCTCTTCAAGGTTGGGTGACCTTCCACCTTCCATCAACCTTACCCAATTTCAAAATATATCCTCCATTCAATTAAGAGGAGGAAATTATTATCAATGGGCAGCCTTGATGAGAAGGGTGCTGGAACTTCACAACTTGGAGGGTCACATACTTGATCAACCACTTGAAGAGGTGGATTCTTCCTACAGAGAATGGAAGAAGAGGGACAATCATGTGTTTTTTCTTCTACTCAATTCCATGGATGAAACACACAAAGCTATGGTGACTTGTGCTCCCAATGCAAAACTAATATGGGACACAATGTTTTCTCTTTATGGTCAAGAATCTAACCTTGGCAGAATTTTTGAGCTCAAACGACAAATTTCAAACATCAAAAAGGAAGGGAAATCACTTCCTCAATATTTTGGGGAATATACGGATACTTGGAATGAGCTCTCCACTCTCCGTCCGAATTCCATAGATCTCAAAGTCCTCCAAAAGAGGAAAGAAGAAGATAAAATCTTTGGTCTTCTCATGGGTCTAGATGATTCCTACTCTCTTCTTAGACAAGAAATTCTCCGAATGAAGGAATTTCCTTCATTTGGAGAAGTGCAAAATATGATCCAACGAACGGAAGTTAGCATGCGTTTGGAAGAAAATTCCAAACTTAGACTTGAAGCTCAAGGTCACATGGCTACCGTTGAAGAGCACATGGCTGCCAAAGCACATCAAGTTCTAAAGAAAATTGATGTATGCAGCCATTGCAAGAAAAGAGGACATACGAAGGAGAAGTGTTGGAACATTCATCCTCATTTAAAGCCCAAGACCTTCAAACCAAGGGAGCAACTTTCCGAGCAGCATAATGTACTTCACACCAAGCTTCAAGGACCTACCATGGCTGATTTTGCTGCTCTTCAAAGTCAACTCAATGACATCTCCAAGAAGTTTCAACAACTTGCTCCCTCCAATGGTAAAAATCAAAACACTTTATCCTCTTTCAATTTCGAAAATTTTCTCATTGATTCGGGAACGGACCATCATATGGTAAGGGATAGAAGAAAAATCAAGCATTTTAAAAAACTCCCTAACCATAAGATAGTCCGTGTTGCCAATGGGCAAGATTTGAAAGTTGAGCAAATTGGGGAAATTGAACTTTTTGGAAAAACATCAAATGCTTTATTTGTTCCCCAACTCACTTCAAATCTTTTGTCCATTAGCAAAGTCACTAAGGATCAAGGGTGTAGAGTTGTTTTTGACCCAAGCACTGTTACTTTTCAGGACCTCAAGTCGAATCAATTGATTGACAAGGGTTCTAGAAGAGGGGATCTATATTTTTTGGATCAAAAGCATCATGCACTCGTAGCTCATATCAAAGAAGATGCATCTCTTTGGCATAAACGTTTTGGGCATCCTAGTGACCAAACTTTAAAGCGTCTATTTCCAAGTATTAATATTGAAGATAGACATTGTGAAGCTTGTATTCTGGGAAAGGAAACCCGATCAATGTATCCCAATTCAAAAACAATTTATAAAGATGCTTTTGATTTAGTTCATTCGGATTTGTGGACTTCACCTATCAGATCTCATTTAGGCTACAAGTATTTCATTACTTTTGTAGACCAAAAAACCAGGTACACTTGGGTCTACCTTTTGAATACCAAAGATCAAGCTTTTGAAGCCTTTAAAAGCTATGAGAGATATGTGACCAAACTTTACAATGCTAACATTAAAATTCTAAGGACGGACCATGGTGGAGAATTCACTAGTTTGACATTTGAAAACTACCTTAGAGAGAATGGCATTATACATCAAATGTCTTGTGTGTACACACCTCAACAAAATGGGGTGGCCGAAAGGAAAAATAGGCACATATTAGAAATAACTAGAGCTATGATGTTTCATGCAAATGTGCCTAAGAAATTTTGGTGTGATAGAATAAAAACCGCTGTCCACCTAATAAACCTTATCCCATCTCAAGTCCTGGATGGCAAGTCACCCTTAGAAGCCCTACTAGATAGAAAACCTAAGATATCTCATCTTAGAACATTCGGTTGTGTATGTTACATTCATATTCCAGCACACATGAGGGATAAGTTAGATCATAAGGGTAGAAAGTGCATATTTTTGGGGTATGCTTCCTTTGAAAAGGGGTATAGATGTTATGACCCTAAAACTAACCAAACATACACATCTAAGGATGTGATATTTGTGGAGAATGAGTCCTTTTTTGTAGATAATGAAGAATATCAATCATCAGAAGAAGAGAGCACTCCAAGCACGTGGAATTTCTTACTTCTCCCGAATCAATCATCTCCACCAATTGCAGAAGGAATCTCCCAAGAGACTAATGAGCAATCTCAAAATAATGAAGAAGAAGGATCAAACTCCATAGAAGAGGAGGCAGCCCACACTTCAGGGGGAGATCAAGAAACCGAAGAGGAAGAATCCGAGCATGTAGAGGGAGATTTGGATGCACCACCTCCTCACCTTAGGCGATCCACGAGGCTTAGGGTTCCCCGTTCGGAATGGATTAACCGTAGAGTTTACTATAACTCCAAGGTAATAACATCTCATCCGATTTCTAATTATTATACCATCTCACATGTTTCTTTGAGCCACCAAAATTTTTTGAGTGGCATAGATAAAGAACAGGAGCCTAGGACATATGATGAAGCATCCAAGGACCCAAGGTGGAGAAAGGCAATGAAGGAAGAACTAGATGCATTGACCAAGAACGGTACATGGGAAGTCACCTCTCTTCCAAAGAGCAAGCGAGCCGTCGGATGCAAATGGGTATACAAAATCAAATATAAAAGTGATGGATCAATTGAAAGGTTTAAGGCAAGACTTGTGGCTAAAGGATTCACTCAAGCATATGGGATAGATTACAAAGAGACATACGCACCCGTTGCCAAAATGAATACAATTAGGGTCTTGATGTCTCTTGCGGTGAACCATGGATGGAGCATGTTTCAAATGGATGTAGCAAACGCGTTCCTTCAAGGAGATCTCGAAGAAGAAGTGTACATGCAACTTCCTCAAGGGTTTCAACAACAAGGAGGAAACGTGTGCAAACTACGCAAGGCTATCTACGGGCTGAAGCAATCCCCAAGGGCATGGTATGCAAAATTAAGCCATGCTTTCCTTAGTAGTGGATTTGTTAAATGCCATAGCGACTCTTCTGTTTTCATTAGAAAAAACAATGATAAAATAGTGATAGCCTTAGTTTACGTAGATGATATCATCATTACTGGAAATGACATGCATTTAATAGATATAGTTAGAAATTTCTTGATTTCTAGGTTTGAAATTAAAGATTTAGGGAGACTAAAGTATTTCCTAGGAATTGAGTTAGCCTATTGTAATAATGGGTTAATTCTATCCCAAAGGAAATATGCACTTGATCTTTTGCAGGAAACAGGAAAGCTAGGAGGAAAGCCAGCTTGTAGCCCTATTGTCACCACTGGACCTCTAGTAGATGATGAGGAGCCACTTGAGGACATAGAGAGATATCAAAGACTTGTAGGACGACTGATCTACCTCACCATCACTAGGCCAGACATAGCCTTTGCCGTGAGCCAAATTAGTCAACATATGCATTCTCCAAAGATGGGTCATTGGAGAGCAGTTGAGCGCATCCTTCACTACATCAAGAAATCACCAGGACTAGGTATTTGGATGAAGAATAATGGAAGCTCCCAAATTGAAGGCTTTTGCGATGCAGATTGGGCAAGCGATTCAAAGGATAGAAGATCTACCATCGGGTACTGCATGTTCGTAGGAGGCAACTTGGTAGCATGGAAGAGCAAAAAACAACATGTGGTGTCAAGATCGAGTGCAGAGGCTGAGTATAGAGCAATGGCGTCAGCAGCCAGTGAGATTGTATGGTTGAAGGCTCTAGTAGAGGAATTAGGGTTCAATGTTTCTACACCAATCAACTTGCATTGTGACAATCAATCGGCAATTCATATTGCATCCAATCCGGTCTTCCATGAAAGGACTAAACACATAGAAGTTGATTGTCACTTCATTCGACAAAAGGTGGAAGAAAAGCTTATAGCCACTCCCTACATCAAAGGAAAAGAGCAACTAGCTGATATCTTCACAAAAGGGGGAACTGCAATGCATCTTCAAGAAATCATGAACAAGTTGGGCACTATCGATATCTACGCACCCAACTTGAGGGGGAGTGTTGAAAAGAAGGATAACTTAACCCATCTTCATCACCAACCAAGTGCATCTACTTAGAAGTCCAAAAATCAGCATGCATTGTCCAGCAAGCATGGCCCATTTGGGCAGCCTAAACCAACCCAAAATACATTCAAAAATAGGCCCAAGGAAGCCCAAAAGTTTGGAGAAAAGTCTAGGAAGCAAACCCAAATAGCTAGGGGCAGTTTGGGCAGCATATATTTCAACAGTCAAAAAACTAGCTGTTGGAATTCCTTGGGGTTTGAGCTCCAACGGGAATATCACTTTCTACTGGCTATTTTTCCCTTTTCTTTATAAATAGAGCCTCATTGTATCTCCAAAAACTATGAGAAAAATGCTCTCAAATCTGTCCATGTATGCTCTCATTCTTCTTCAATAAAATTCAGAAGTATTCTTCATTTCTTGTGCTCTATTTTTTGATATTTCAACATGTAGTTGTAGATCGATTTTCTTAGATGACTCATTTTATTCCTTGTCATAAATCTGACAATACTTCTCACATTGCGAAATTATTCTTTAGGGAAATTGTGAGGTTACATGGGATGCCTAAAACAATCGTTTCAGATCGGGATATTAAGTTCCTGAGTTATTTTTGGAAGACATTATGGGGAAAGTTAGGAACGAAACTTTTATTTTCAACAACTTGTCATCCTCAAACTGATGGTCAAACAGAAGTAGTCAACAGAACTTTATCCACTTTGTTGAGGGCTGTCATTGGTAAAAATATTAAAACTTGGGAAGAATGTTTGCAACATGTTGAGTTTGCATATAATCGTGCTGTTCACTCTACTACTAAATTCTCACCATTTGAAATTGTTTATGGTTTTAATCCTTTAACTCATTTGGATTTCTTACATTTACCTATTTCTGAGCAAGTGAATTTAGATGGTAAGAGAAAAGCAGAATTTGTGAAACAACTTCACGAGAAAGTACGGTTCAATATAGAGCGGAGGACCGAACAATATATCAAACAAGCTAACAAGGGACGTCACAAGTTGATTTTTGAACCCGGTGATTGGGTTTGGTTACACATGCGAAAGGAAATATTTTCGGCACAGAGACGTTCCAAGTTGTTGCCCCGAGAAGATGGTCCTTTTCAAGTGATAGAACGGATCAACGACAATGCTTACAAACTTGATTTACCAGGTGAGTATCATGTTAGTGCTACTTTCAATGTTACTGACTTGAGTCCTTTTGATGTAAGTGACGATTTGAGGACAAATTCTTCTCAAGAGGAGGGGAATGATGAGATCATCAAGATTGCAAGGAATTCACGAGACCCAACTCAAGTCCCAGTTGGGCCGGTGACAAAGACCAGAGTTAAAAAATTCAAAGAAGCACTGAATAACTTAATTCAGGGGGCTTTACAACAAGAAATTGGAGCCCAAATAAATATAGAACCAAAAGGGGCCTTAATTATGTTTATACAAGTCCAGTTGGAAGAATAGAAGGCCCAAAACTATCCAAAACCAAGGGAGGACGAAAATGAAGAAAATAGCAGCAAGACTTGGTCAAAGTAGTTTGATTTATTTAGTTTCCTAATTCTTATTTTTTTGTAACTTTTAGTTTCCTAATTCTTTATTGTTTAGAGAGTTACTAAATTTTTAGTTGCCAATTATGTTTTACCTTTAGGCTATAAATAGGTCATTATACATTGTGTAAAACCACACTTTGGAGAGAATTAATAAAATTGTGAGGATTCTTCACACAGGTCTTGTTCTTTTGAGAACTTTGAACTTATTCAAGATATGAGTCTTGTTTAGTTCTTTGACTTATCAATCTAGGTTTCGAACCATCTAGATTGTGGCGTCATTCATTCCATCTTTATACCAAAGTTCTTGATCTAGTGAGAAACAGGTCTAAGGTCATATACCTTAGGTTCTTCCTCCTTTAGGGCAGGGGTTGAGGTCTTTAATTCCATCGGTTCAAATAATTAATTGAAACAATTTTTTTGGGCTAAATTAACTTGTTCGTGGGTTCTAGGGTTTTTATACTCAACGGGATCACATCCCATAGCCTTGTGAGTTTTGTCAAGAGACATTTGAAGGAGTACCACCACTTGATCGTCTCTCTTCTTCCATACTTTGAATAATGGATTGGCTTCATCAAGAGGTTCTTCAAAGATATGATTTTCAAGGTTGAAGAAGTTTAGGGACCTCTTGATTGTATCTTGCCAAGCATTGTAGTTTGTAGAATCTAGAAGTAAGGAGGTGAACATTGAGGTGCTAATTTGTGGTAGAGGGTCATTAAGACCGGAAGAGGAAGGTATCGTTGCCTGCTCTGATACCATGTTGAGATTTCAAGCTATCAAGCAACTAGGATTGAATGAAAACTTAAAGAACTTTATTTGAAGAAAGAGTGCACAATGAGAGTATTAATTTTTTTTCATAGATAGAACATCCCATACAATCTCCTATTTATAGAGATTATTACTTGAGAAAGAGAGGGAAAAAGACCCCAAAGACTCAAAGAGCCATTGGGGAACATTGGGGACAGATTTCTGTGCCCAAAATCACTGTATAACAGCCATTTTTATGGCTGTTATACAGTGCAACGGCTAATTCAAAAGAACTAGCCGTTTTGCCCTTTTTAGGACCCATTTTGGGCTTCTTTTAGGGGCTTAACAA
The DNA here is from genome assembly GCA_033439265.1 of Dillenia suffruticosa. Lineage (NCBI taxonomy): Eukaryota > Viridiplantae > Streptophyta > Magnoliopsida > Dilleniales > Dilleniaceae > Dillenia > Dillenia suffruticosa. The sequence continues at coordinate 14,455,428 of JAVTVX010000017.1, read as the reverse complement.
TGCCTTTTTTGAGGACTAAAAAACCCATAAGGAACGGGACAAATATATCTCAAGGATGGGCTTAAACTTGGCTTGAAATGGGGCCTATGCTAACCACACTTAGTTCTCTTTTATTTCAACACTCTAATATGGCAATGCATATATTTAAATGCATTTAAGTTTGGTTTGGGACTTATACCTCTGTAGGGCTGTTCACTCCTCTTTTTATCTATCCGGCCTTACTCCATTTTGCTTGAGATTTGGATGAAGATCCCAACATATTTTTTTTTGTGTGGCCTATCCTTTTGCAATGTGGGCACACGATCTCACCGCGTTGCTCCTCCATTGTTGCTTTGAATCCTAAAGCTTCCATTGGAGTCCGGTTTTCCTCCTCAAGTCTCATAAAGGTTTCAGCTCTTTGGATCATTCCTCTAACCTTCTCATAGGATGGTAGAGCTTCCCTTCTTAGGATTTCTTGGCGCACCTCTTTAAATGGCTCTCCAAGGGAAATGAGCAAGGCAAATGTCTTGTCTTCATTTCTCCTTTGTTGTAGAATAGTGAGGTCCATTGTTAGTGGTCTCAACGTCTCCAATTCTATCCATAGTCGTTCAAGGTTGCCAAAAACTTGGGGTAGAGTTTTGTCACCTCTTTGAAGTTTGGAGATTTGTTTTTGAAGTTCAAGAACTCTTCCCAAGTTGTGTTTGTTGCCATAGAGATCTTCCAAAGTATCCCACACGGCCTTGGCATTTGAACAGCCCCTCACCATGCTTTGATGTGCTTCATCCATTGATGTGAGGAGCTTTAGAGTGATGCCATCATCTTGCTTCTTCCATTGCTCAAATTTGGGGTGTGTGGACTCAAGAGACTCTTCTTGGATATGCTTCAAAGAATCTGAAATATTTAAGAGCCTTTGGATTATGGCAGCCCATTGAGGGTAATTTTCGGAAGTGAGGGAAGGAAATATAACTCGCTCTGATACCATATTGAAATTTGGAGTGCGGAAGTTTTGGTGGTTGAGCTATGCTTTCTGTGTTTGAGCAATGGATTGAAGGTTTTGTGTTTTGTGTATATGAATGTTGAAGAATAACAAAGAAAAAGAAGGTTTGGAATTGTGAGAATGAACTCAATATATTTCTTTGATAATATATCCAATACAAATGACAAGAATTGAGACAATACTAAAAAATACATGAAGACAATTTTAGAGACTTAATGCTCTATTCTAAGACTAGTAGGAGACAAGCTTCAAGATATCTTACAAGTGAAGGGAGGAGACTTATTTATAGCCTAAAAGGAAAAACTAGCCGGTAGACACAAACCCAAAAACTAGCCATTATAAATTCTGCCCATTCTGCCCTTGCATTGTTTGGACTTCTTTTGGACCTGCTATATAGTCACTTAGGGTTTTGATTGAAACTTCATTTAATAGACTTGAAGTCTCCTTTAAGTGGGCCAAAGGTGGGCAGTGAATGAACCTAATTTTGAGCCAAGTTTCTGGACATTTTCTGTCCAGAAATCTGCCTATCTTTCTGGACCTAATTTTGGGCCATGGTTTGCTTCATTTTGGGCCTTTTCTTCCTTTTCTTTCATTGGATTTTTTATTGAATTTGCTATCCATTTTGTTGACAGATTAGAACTATATATTCGAGAGACATCCATTCACACATTTCTTGGAATGCTTAATCGTCATTTTCAACACACTAGACCTGACATAGTTTATGTTGTGAGCCAAATAAGCCAATACATGCATACACCCAAAAAGGGGTATTGGAGAGTAGCCGAGAGAGTCCTTCACTACATCCAAGGCTCCCCTCGATTAGGAATCTGGATGAAGAATAATGAAAACTCGGAAATTGAAGGATACTGTGATGCAGACTGGGCAGGTGACTCTAAGGATAAGAGATCCACCACAGGGTTTTGTATGTTCGTAGGAGGCAATCTTGTTGCATGGAAGCGGAAGAAACAACACGTAGTATCTAGATCAAGTGTGGTTGAAGTACTAATGAAATAGTGTGGTTGAAGGCCCTAGTGGAAGAATTAGGGTTTAAAGTATCAACTCCAATCAAGCTTCACTGTGACAATCAATTCGCAATTCACATAACCTCTAATCCAGTTTTTCATGAGCGCACCAAACATATAGAAGTTGATTGCCACTTCATTGACGAAAAGTAGAAGAAAAGCTCATTGCCACTCCTTACATCAAAGAGGAAAATCAATTAGAGGATATCTTCACCAAGCGAGGGACATCAGCTCATCTATAAGAAATTATGGGTAAGTTGGGTACTATCGACATATATGCACCCAACTTGAAGGGAAGTGTTGAAAATGAGCATCCCTCATCCAAGCCTAAAACTCTATTTCATTCAAACTTGTAAAGGGTAACCTATAAACCCTAAATTTTATTTCAGTTTTAAAGTTCTAATAGGCCCTAAATGGGCCAGGGTTTCAGGGCCAAATGGGCCCGGCCCAGCCCAGCCCAGCCAGTGAAGGAGGGCGCAGCTGGGGCCCCAACGACTAGTTGGAACTAGCCGTTGGAAGCTGTCCCAACAGCTAGGAGGGCTTATGCCCTCCTTTCCCTCTCAAGTTCTCCCTTCTCTCTTATCTAGTATTCCTCTATAAATTCTCAAGTTCATCCTCCATGTAAGGTATGAACAAATGCTCCAAAACCTATGTATTCTTGCGTTGAAATGCAATTAAGTTTTCATTAGTTTTATGTCTCTTTATCATTCAATTTTAGTCTTACTTTCAACACTCACCCCCATGATTCGACCTAATGATTTTAATGTTGGCATTAAATTGTTTGGTTACATATCTATAATAACTCTTAAGGGCTTCAAAAATCTCAGATTTAGTTATCAATAGCTATACACAAATATATCTAGTTTTGTGATCAATAAAGGTCACAAAGTGTTGAAATAAAGCACAATTAGGGCATATGGTTGTCCCAATCTAGTAAACTTTGTGCTCTTAGAACAAGACCCAAATGTAAAGTAAAAAGGGAGGCAATGTAATGGGCCCTAAATGGATTTAGCCCCCGGGTTTCGGGTTAGGCCCAAAGGGCCCGGCCCTGGCCAGCAAAATTGGGGGCCAAAGGCCCCCAACGGCTAGTAAAAGAACTAGCCGTTGGGTCCAATGGATAGAGAGGGCAATGCCCTCACTCCCCCTCTTATTTTTCTCCTCTCTCAACTCTCTTTCTCTTCTTCTATAAATAGAGCAGCTAGTTGCTTTTAAGAGTCATGAAAAAATGCCTTCTGATGAAATTTAAATATAGCAAGCTAAGAATGAAGAAAGAAACTTCAAGAATTTAATTAAGAAATCAAAGAGAGTTTACATGCAATGAAGGCATATTTTTCATACTTTCCAAATGAACAACTAAGCCCTATTTATAGAGAACAAGAGGAGAGGGAAAGAAATGAGAAAAGAGATGGAAAATTCTACCTAAATTAGAGCTATACATTTAGACTTCATTCCCTTAGGATATAAACCCTAATTATCCTTTATTTCAACACTCCCCCTCAAGTTGGGTGTGTATGTATCTATAACACTCAACTTGACCATATTTTTATGTATGTGATTGGCGGTTCCCGACTTGGTAAAGATATCCGCTACTTGATCCTCACTTCGTGTAAAGCTTGGAGTGATGAGCTTTTCTTCAAACTTTTGTCTCACAAAGTGACAATCCACCTCAATATGTTTTGTTCTTTCATGAAAAACCGGATTTGAGGCTATGTGAATAGCCGATTGATTGTCACAATGGAGAGGGATCGGAGTAGGAACGGAGAACCCTAGTTCTTCAATTAGAGCTTTTAACCAAACAATCTCACTTGATGCGGCTGCCATGGCTCTATATTCCGCTTCAGCACTTGATCTTGAGACCACGTGTTGTTTTTTGCTTTTCCAAGAAACTAGATTTCCTCCAACAAACATACAATATCCTGTGGTTGATCGTCTATCTTCTGAATTTCCGGCCCAATCTGCATCACAATATCCTACGATTTGTGAGTTGTTGTTCTTCTTCATCCAAACTCCCATGCCCGGTGTGCCTTTTAGATAATGGAGGATTCTTTCGGTGGCTCTCCAATGCTTTCTTTTTGGCTTGTGCATATGTTGGCTAACTTGACTCACGGCAAAGGAGATGTCCGGTCTCGTTATGGTGAGGTAGATCAATTTCCCTACGAGCCTTTGATATCTTGGTTCATCCTCATAATCTTCATCATCATCCTTGAGGCCACAGGAGGAGCTAATGGGACTACAAGCGAGCTTGGCACCTAACTTTCCGGTTTCCTGCAAGAGATCAAGCACATACTTCCTTTGTGATAGAACAAGCCTATTTGGACAATAGGCGAGTTCTATCCCTAAGAAGTACTTTAGTTTTCCTAAGTCTTTAATATCAAATTTTGTTTGTAAGAAACTTCTTACTTGGTTGATTAAATCTAAATCATTACCGGTTATGATTATATCATCTACATAAACTAACACTATAATGATTTTTCCATCTAGTTTCTTAATGAAGAGAGAAGTGTCACTATTGCATTTTTTGAAATCATGATCAAAAAGAGTTGAGCTAAGTTTGGCATACCAAGCTCTTGGAGATTGTTTGAGACCGTAGATTGCTTTCCTAAGTTTGCAAACCTTGTTGAGTTGGTGAGAGAAGCCCGGTGGAATCTCCATGTACACTTCCTCTTCTAGATCCCCTTGAAGGAATGCATTGGCTACGTCCATTTGAAACATTGGCCAAGAGTGATTGATTGCAAGGGACATCAAGACTCGAATTGTGTTCATCTTGGCCACCGGAGCATAAGTTTCCTTGTAGTCTACTCCATAAGCTTGAGTGAAACCCTTTGCAACTAATCTTGCTTTGTATCTATCAATACTTCCATCACTCTTGTGCTTGATTTTATAGACCCATTTACATCCTACCGCCCTTTTTCCTTTAGGAAGAGATGATAACTCCCAAGTTCCGTTTCTTTCTAAGGCTTCTAGCTCATCTTTCATTGCTTGGATCCATTGAGGAAGTTGTTTTGCTTCTTCAAAGTTTCTAGGCTCTTGATGATGGTCTAAGTTCTTGATGAATTTTTGATGGCTACAGGACATGTTAGCAATCGAATAATATTGGGAAATCGGGTGAGATGTTACCTTTGAGTTATAGAAAACTCTTTTGTTGATCCATTCCGAAGGAGGGAGCCTAAGCCTTGTTGATCTTCGAAGAGGAAGAGGAGGCGGCTGCTCAATGCTTTGTTCTTCTTCCTCTATAACTTGCCCTTGATCTAAGTTGTCTCCCCCTTCCTCTTGGATGGATTCATGATCAGAATGAGATGAGGTTGATTCTTCTTGAGTTGGATCATTTTCGGCTTGGATTGGTTGTTCTTCTTCTTCATTTTGGTGAGAAGGTTCTTTGATTGAGGGAAGGACTATATTCCAATGGTCTTGAGCTCCTCTTTCCTTTGATTGCTCTTGATCCTCTTTTCCTGCAAAATAAGGTTCTCTTTCTACAAATATCACATCCTTGGATGTGTTAAAAATAAGGGAGAAGATGAAGATAAGTCTCAAGGTATTCAACTTGAAAATATGATAATGTCATAAACATTGGGCCTTTTATTTTTTAATGTTCAGAATTTGGCAACATATTTATGACCCAAAATACATTCAAAAACAAGCCCAATGAAGCCCAAAAGTATGGAGAAAAGTCTAAGAGGTAAACCCAAATAGCTAGGGGCAGTTTGGGCAATGTATATTCCAACAGTCCAAAAACTAGCTGTTGGAATTCCTTGGAGTTTGAGCCCCAACGGGAATATTGACTTTGTTCTCTCTCTACTGGCTATTTTTCTCCCTTTGCCTATAAATAGAGCTATTGCTCTCCTTGTAAAATTAAGAGGAAGATAATCTCTCTTCCTTTGTATCATTCTACTACATCAATAAAAACCAGAAGTTTATTAGATTTCTCTCTCTTCTTAGTCAAAAATCCAACATGGTATCAGAGCAAACATCGACTCCGGGGTTGGGAAATTCTCTTCCTCAAATCTCTTCCTTTCAAATCCAACTTTTCTCCCAAATTATTCTAAGCTCAACCAATTACTTCCAATGGGCTAGTCATATCAGAAGATCTCTCAATGGAGCAAAACTTCTGTCTTTCATTACAAAAGATCCTATGGATCGGCTAGACCCACGATTTGATGAATGGAAGGAGCTGGATGATCAAGTGTTCCTATTGCTAACAAGCTCCATGGATCAAGCACACAAAAATATGGTAATGTGCTGTCCGAGTTCCAAATCCTTATGGGAGCAAATGTATGGGTTATATGGTCAGGAATCAAACTTGAGCAGAATATTTGAAATACAAAAAAGGATTGCGGCCATCCAAATGGAGGAGAAATCAATTACACAATTGTTCGGAGAACACGAGGACTTGTGGAATGAGCTTAACACATTGAGACCTCTCACAAGTGATATAAAAGTGCTGCAAAAGAGACAAGATGAAGACAAGGTGTTTTCATTGCTCTCATCACTCAATGAGTCATTTGTACAACTTCGACAGGAAATTCTTCGAATGAAAGAATTTCCATCATACCAAGAGACTCGATTTATGATTCAAAGAGCTGCAGCTTCTCAAAGGCTTGAAGAAAGCAATCAGTCCAAAAGTGAAGTTCATGGGTTCTCCACAAAGCAGAATGAGCAAGCTGCAAATAAGGCTCATCAGGGAATAAAAAAGGTGTGTTCTCATTGCAAAAAGTTGGGACATACCAAGGATGGTTGCTGGTTTCTTCATCCTAACCTTAAACCTGAGTTCATCAAGAAAAAAGAGCAAGAGAGGAGGGAGCAAAATGCTCAACCAGCTGCAAACAAAGCAAATCTGACATCTCAAAAATTAGGAAAATCCTCCTCAGGTACTTGCTCTAACTCATCTGTTACTTCTTCAAAATGGTTGATAGATTCAGGTTGTGATCACCATATGGTCAAAGATAAGCAAAATTTTCAGAATCTTGAACCTCTCCTAGAACCTAAAATGGTTAAAGTTGCGAATGGACATAATTTCAAAATTAAGCAAATTGGGGATGTTGAAATATTTGGAAGAAAATCAAAGGCCTTATATGTTCCTCAATTTACCTCTAATCTTATGTCCATTGGACAAGTCACTAAGGACTTAAATTGCAAAGCTATTTTTGACCCTCATTCTGTTGTTTTTCAGAATTTGGAGACGAATCAAGTGATTGGTAGTGGTTCTATGCAAGATAACTTGTATTTTTGGAAACAAGATAGTTTTGTATTTTCCGCAATCCGAGAGGAAAGTTACCTCCTTTGGCATGCTAGATTAGGTCATCCTTCTATGCAAGCTCTGAAATGCCTATTCCCATCAAAAAATTGTAGTGATAGACATTGTGAAGCATGCATTTTTGGAAAGGAAACCCGAATGTATTATCCTATTTCTGAAACTCAATATAAAAAGCCTTTTGATCTTGTTCACTCGGATGTATGGACTTCACCTATGATATCTAGAAGGGGATTTAAGTATTTTATCTCATTTATAGATCATAAGTCTAGGTATACATGGGTGTATATGCTAAGATCAAAAGACCAAGTTTATGAAGCCTTCAAGTCCTTTTACAAGTATATTATAAAACAATATGAGGCCAACATTAAAATTCTTAGGACAGATAATGGTGGGGAATATATGAGCACCAATTTCAAAAATTTCATTGAGGAGAATGGAATTATTCATCAAACTAGTGTCCCTACACTCCCCAACAAAATGGAGTTGCCGAACGCAAAAATAGACATCTCCTAGAAATAGCTAGAACTATCATGTTCTTTGCTAATATGCCTAAGCGTTTTTGGAGTGATGCGGTTAGTACCGCAGCTCATTTAATAAATCGTCTTCCAACTAGAGTTCTCCATGGAAAATCTCCATTAGAGTTGCTTAGAAAAGACAAACCAAACCTCTCTCACCTTAGAGTTTTTGGGTGTATTTGTTATGTTCATATTCCTAGGCAGTTTAGAGATAAGTTAGATATCAAAGGAAGGAAATGTGTTTTTATTGGGTACGCTTCATTCCAAAAAGGATATATTTGTTTTGAACCTGACTCTAACAAGGTATACACATCGAAAGATGTGATATTTGTAGAAAATGAATTCTTTTTTGCAGGAGAAAAAAATGAAGAAAATTCATCAAGCAATGACTTGCGAATCTTCTGCGATGTTCCCATAAATCCTCCTCTGGTTCCTCAAGAATCCAATGAAGAGAATTCACTTTCAGGGGGAGAAAACGAAGAGGGAGGAGTGGATGAGTCTGAAAATGAAGAGAACTCTTCCGAAGAAAGAGAAGAAGGCGAGGGATTACCTACCTTAGGAGAATCCGGAGACGAAACTAGACTTCCCTCTCCGCTGGCTCCTCCACTTCGACGTTCCACCAGATTGAGGCTTCCTCCCTCAGAGTGGATCAACAGAAGAGTTTATTACAATTCTAAGGTAACTCACTATCCTATTTCAAATTACTATTGTGTATCTAATACTTCCTCAAGCCATCAAGGGTTCTTGAGTGGCATTGACTCATCACAGGAACCTAAGGATTTTGATGAGGCAAATACCAAACCCGAATGGAGACAAGCTATGCTTGAAGAACTAGATGCATTGAATAAAAATGGGACGTGGGAGATTACTACTCTCCCTAAGGGAAGAAAGGCTGTCGGGTGTAAATGGGTGTTCAAAATCAAGTATAAAAGTGATGGATCCATTGAACGCTACAAGGCAAGACTTGTAGCCAAAGGATTCACACAAACTTATGGAGAAGACTACACTGAGACTTTTGCCCCTGTTGCCAAAATGAAAACGATAAGGGTTTTGATGTCAATTGCAACCAATGGAGAATGGCCAATGTATCAAATGGACGTGAAGAATGCTTTCCTTCAAGGGGACTTAGACGAAGAAATCTACATGCAAATTCCCCAAGGGCTAGATGAGGATTCAAACATCAAGGTGTGTCGTCTTAAAAAAGCAATCTATGGGTTAAAACAATCTCCTCGTGCCTGGTATGCAAAATTAAGTTCAGCACTTCTTGGTAATAACTTTAAGAAATCCATTAGTGATTCCTCCATGTTTACTAAAGTTAACAATGAAGAAATCACTATTGTTCTTATTTATGTAGATGATATAGTTATTACAGGAAGTGATATGAATGGTATTGATCAAGTTAGAAATTTCCTTAAATCTACTTTTGAGATTAAAGATTTGGGAAAACTAAAGTATTTCTTAGGAATAGAGCTTGCCTATTCTCATAAGGGGCTAGTTCTATGCCAAAGGAAATATGTACTTGACCTTTTGCAGGAAACTGGAAAGGTAGGAGCTAAACCAGCAGCAACTCCTATATCCATAGCAGAACGAGCACAAGGTGATGAAGAAATGTTCCAGGATATTCCTAGATATCAAAGACTTGTGGGGAGGCTCATCTACCTCACCATTACAAGACCAGATATCACCTATGCCGTCAGCTTAATCAGTCAACGGATGCATGCTCCAAGGATTCAAGATTGGAAGGCAGCAGAAAGAATTCTCAAGTATTTAAAAAGCTCACCAGGAAGGGGAATTCTTATGAAAAACAACCACAACATGGAGATTTATGGCTACTGTGATGCAGATTGGGCTGGGGATGTCACGGACAGGAGATCCACCACCGGCTACTGCATGTTCGTGGGAGGAAATCTTGTAACATGGAAAAGCAAGAAACAATCTGTTGTATCCAGATCAAGCGCTGAGGCTGAATACAGAGCAATGGCAGCGGCTACAAGCGAAATAGTTTGGCTAAAGGCATTACTTGAGGAGATGGGATTTCCTACTATCGCTCCTATTCTTCTACATTGCGATAATCAAGCAGCTCTTCATATCGCTGCCAATCCAGTATTTCATGAAAGAACGAAGCACATTGAGGTTGATTGTCATTTTGTTCGAGAAAAATTAGAAAACAAGACAATTTCAACCTCATATGTTAGAAGTGAAGACCAGCTAGCTGACATTTTCACTAAGGCAACAACTGAGAAACATCTTCAGCACATCCTTAGCAAGTTAGGGTCCATAGACATCTATGCACCTAACTTGAGGGGGAGTGTTAAAAATAAGGGAGAAGATGAAGATAAGTCTCAAGGTATTCAACTTGAAAATATGATAATGTCATAAACATTGGGCCTTTTATTTTTTAATGTTCAGAATTTGGCAACATATTTATGACCCAAAATACATTCAAAAACAAGCCCAATGAAGCCCAAAAGTATGGAGAAAAGTCTAAGAGGTAAACCCAAATAGCTAGGGGCAGTTTGGGCAATGTATATTCCAACAGTCCAAAAACTAGCTGTTGGAATTCCTTGGAGTTTGAGCCCCAACGGGAATATTGACTTTGTTCTCTCTCTACTGGCTATTTTTCTCCCTTTGCCTATAAATAGAGCTATTGCTCTCCTTGTAAAATTAAGAGGAAGATAATCTCTCTTCCTTTGTATCATTCTACTACATCAATAAAAACCAGAAGTTTATTAGATTTCTCTCTCTTCTTAGTCAAAAATCCAACAAAAATAAGGGAGAAGATGAAGATAAGTCTCAAGATATTCAACTTGAAAATATGATAATGTCATAAACATTGGGCTTTTTATTTTTTAATGTTCAGAATTTTGCAACATATTTATGACCCAAAATACATTCAAAAACAAGCCCAATGAAGCCCAAAAGTATGAAGGAAATGTTGAAAAGAAGGATAACTCAACCCATCTTCATCACCAACCAAGTACATCTACTTAGAAGCCCAAAAATCAGCCTGCATTGTCCAGCAAGCATGACACATTTGGGCAGCCTTAACCAACCCAAAATACATTCAAAAATAGGCCCAAGGAAGCCCAAAAGTTTGGAGAAAAGTCTAGGAAGCAAACCCAAATAGCTAGGGGCAGTTTGGGTAGTATATATTTCAACAGTCAAAAAACTAGCTGTTGGAATTCCTTGGGGTTTGAGCTCCAACGGGAATATTACTTTTGAATCACTATCTACTGGCTATTTTTTCCTTTTCTCTATAAATAGAGCCTTATTGTATCTCCAAAACTCTATGAGAAAAATGCTCTCAAATATGTCCATGTATGCTCTCATTCTTCTTCAATAAAATTCAGAAGTATTCTTCATTTCTTGTGCTCTATTTTTTGATATTTCAACATGGTATCAGAGCAAACTTCGATCCCTTCCTCTTCAAGGTTGGGTGACCTTCCACCTTCCATCAACATTACCCAATTTCAAAATATATCCTCCATTCAATTAAGAGGAGGAAATTATTATCAATGGGCAGCCTTGATGAGAAGAGCGCTGGAACTTCACAACTTGGAGGGTCACATACTTGATCAACCACTTGAAGAGGTGGATTCTTCCTTCAGAGAATGGAAGAAGAGGGACAATCATGTGTTTTTTCTTCTACTCAATTCCATGGATGAAACACACAAAGCCATGGTGACTTGTGCTCCCAATGCAAAACTAATATGGGACACAATGTTTTCTCTTTATGGCCAAGAATCTAACCTTGGCAGAATTTTTGAGCTCAAACGACAAATTTCAAACATCAAAAAGGAAGGGAAATCTCTTCCTCAATACTTTGGGGAATATACTGATGCTTGGAATGAGCTCTCCACTCTCCGCCCAGATTCCATAGATCTCAAAGTCCTCCACAAGAGGAAAGAAGAAGATAAAATCTTTGGTCTTCTCATGGGTCTAGATGATTCCTACTCTCTTCTTAGACAAGAAATTCTCCGAATGAAGGAATTTCCTTCATTTGGAGAAGTGCAAAATATGATCCAACGAACGGAAGTTAGCATGCGTTTGGAAGAAAATTCCAAACTTAGACTTGAAGCTCAAGGTCACATGGCTACCGTTGAAGAGCACATGGCTGCCAAAGCACATCAAGTTCCAAAGAAAATTGATGTATGCACCCATTGCAAGAAAAGAGGACATACAAAGGAGAAGTGTTGGAACCTTCATCCTCATTTAAAGCCCAAGACCTTCAAACCAAGGGAGCAACTTTCCGAGCAGCATAATGCACTTCACGCCAAGCTTCAAGGACCTACCATGGCTGATTTTGCTGCTCTTCAAAGTCAACTCAATGACATCTCCAAGAAGTTTCAACAACTTGCTCCCTCCAATGGTAAAAATCAAAGCACTTTATCCTCTTTCAATTTCGAAGATTTTCTCATTGATTCGGGAACGGACCATCATATGGTAAGGGATAGAAGAAAAATCAAGCGTTTTAAAAAACTCCCTAACCATAAGATAGTCCGTGTTGCCAATGGGCAAGATTTGAAAGTTGAGCAAATTGGGGAAATTGAACTTTTTGGAAAAACTTCAAATGCTTTATTTGTTCCCCAACTCACTTCAAATCTTTTGTCCATTAGCAAAGTCACTAAGGATCAAGGGTGTAGAGTTGTTTTTGACCCGAACACTGTTACTTTTCAGGACCTCAAGTCGAATCAATTGATTGGCAAGGGTTCTAGAAGAGGGGATCTATATTTTTTGGATCAAAAGCATCATGCACTCGTAGCTCATGTCAAAGAAGATGGATCTCTTTGGCATAAACGTTTTGGGCATCCTAGTGACCAAGCTTTAAAGCGTCTATTTCCAAGTATTAATATTGAAGATAGACATTGTAAAGCTTGTATTCTGGGAAAAGAAACCCGATCAATGTATCCCAATTCAAAAACAATTTATAAAGATGCTTTTGATTTAGTTCATTCGGATTTGTGGACTTCACCCATCAAATCTCATTTAGGCTACAAGTATTTCATTACTTTTGTAGACCAAAAAACTAGGTACACTTGGGTCTACCTTTTGAATACCAAAGATCAAGCTTTTGAAGCCTTTAAAAGCTATGAGAGATATGTGACAAAACTTTACAATGCTAACATTAAAATTCTAAGGACGGATCATGGTGGGGAATTCACTAGTTTGAAATTTGAAAACTACCTTAGAGAGAATGGCATTGTACATCAAATGTCTTGTGTATACACACCTCAACAAAATGGGGTGGCCGAAAGGAAAAATAGGCACATATTAGAAATAACTAGAGCTATGATGTTTCATGCAAATGTGCCTAAGAAATTTTGGTGTGATGGAATAAAAACCGCTGTCCACCTAATAAACCTTATCCCATCTCAAGTCCTAGATGGCAAGTCACCATTAGAAGTCCTACTAGATAGAAAACCTAAGATATCTCATCTTAGAACATTCGGTTGTGTATGTTACATTCATATTCCAGCACACATGAGGGATAAGTTAGATCACAAGGGTAGAAAGTGCATATTTTTGGGGTATGCTTCCTTTGAAAAGGGGTATAGATGTTATGACCCTAAGACTGACCAAACATACACATCTAAGGATGTGATATTTGTGGAGAATGAGACCTTTTTTGTAGATAATGAAGAACATCAATCATCAAAAGAAGAGAACACTCCAAGCACGTGGAATTTCTTACTTCTCCCGAATCAATCATCTCCACCAATTGCAGAAGGAACCTCCCAAGAGATTAATGAGCAATCTCAAAATAATGAAGAAGAAGGATCAAACTCCATAGAAGAGGAGGCAGCCCACACTTCAGGGGGAGATCAAGAAACCGAAGAGGAAGAATCTGAGCATGTAGAGGGAGATTTGGATGCACCACCTCCTCACCTTAGGCGATCCATGAGGCTTAGGGTTCCCCGTTCGGAATGGATTAACCGTAGAGTTTACTATAACTCCAAGGTAACATCACATCCGATTTCTGATTATTATACCATCTCACATGTTTCTTTGAGCCACCAAAATTTTTTGAGTGGCATAGATAAAGAACAGGAGCCTAGGACATATGATGAAGCATCCAAGGACCCAAGGTGGAGAAAGGCAATGAAGGAAGAGCTAGATGCATTGACTAAGAACGGTACATGGGAAGTCACCTCTCTTCCAAAGGGCAAGCGGGCCGTCGGATGCAAATGGGTATACAAAATCAAATATAAAAGTGATGGATCAATTGAAAGGTTTAAGGCAAGACTTGTGGCTAAAGGATTCACTCAAGCATATGGGATAGATTACAAAGAGACATACGCACCTGTTGCCAAAATGAACACAATTAGGGTCTTGATGTCTCTTGCGGTGAACCATGGATGGAGCATGTTTCAAATGGATGTAGCAAACGCGTTCCTTCAAGGAGATCTCGAAGAAGAAGTGTACATGCAACTTCCTCAAGGGTTCCAACAACAAGGAGGAAATGTGTGCAAACTACGCAAGGCTATCTACGGGCTGAAGCAATCCCCAAGGGCATGGTATGCAAAATTAAGCCATGCTTTCCTTAGTAGTGGATTTGTTAAATGCCATAGCGACTCATCTGTTTTCATTAGAAAAAACAATGATAAAATTGTGATAGCCTTAGTTTACGTAGATGATATCATCATTACAGGAAATGACATGCATTTAATAGATATAGTTAGAAATTTCTTGAGTTCTAGATTTGAAATTAAAGATTTAGGGAGACTAAAGTATTTCCTAGGAATTGAGTTAGCCTATTGTAATAATGGGTTAATTCTATCCCAAAGGAAATATGCTCTTGATCTTTTGCAGGAAACAGGAAAGCTAGGAGGAAAGCCAGCTTGTAGCCCTATTGTCACCACTGGACCTCTAGTAGATGATGAGGAGCCATTTGAGGACATAGAGAGATATCAGAGACTTGTAGGACGGCTGATCTACCTCACCATCACTAGGCCAGACATAGCCTTTGCTGTGAGCCAAATTAGTCAACATATGCATTCTCCAAAGAAGGGTCATTGGAGAGCAGTTGAGCGCATCCTTCACTACATCAAGAAATCACCCGGTCTAGGTATTTGGATGAAGAACAGTGGAAGCTCCCAAATTGAAGGCTTTTGCGATGCAGATTGGGCGAGCGATTCAAAGGATAGAAGATCTACCACCGGGTACTGCATGTTCGTAGGAGGCAACTTGGTAGCATCGAAGAGCAAAAAACAGCATGTGGTGTCAAGATCGAGTGCAGAGGCTGAGTATAGGGCAATGGCGTCAGCGGCCAGTGAGATTGTATGGTTGAAGGCTCTAGTAGAGGAATTAGGGTTCAATGTTTCTACACCAATCAACTTGCATTGTGACAATCAATCGGCGATTCATATTGCATCCAATCCGGTCTTCCATGAAAGGACTAAACACATAGAAGTTGATTGTCACTTCATTCGACAAAAGGTGGAAGAAAAGCTTATAGCTACTCCCTACATCAAAGGAAAAGAGCAACTAGCTGATATCTTCACAAAAGGGGGAACTGCAATGCATCTTCAAGAAATCATGAACAAGTTGGGCACTATCGATATCTACGCACCCAACTTGAGGGGAAGTGTTGAAAAGAAGGATAACTCAACCCATCTTCATCACCAACCAAGTACATCTACTTAGAAGCCCAAAAATCAGCCTGCATTGTCCAGCAAGCATGACACATTTGGGCAGCCTTAACCAACCCAAAATACATTCAAAAATAGGCCCAAGGAAGCCCAAAAGTTTGGAGAAAAGTCTAGGAAGCAAACCCAAATAGCTAGGGGCAGTTTGGGTAGTATATATTTCAACAGTCAAAAAACTAGCTGTTGGAATTCCTTGGGGTTTGAGCTCCAACGGGAATATTACTTTTGAATCACTATCTACTGGCTATTTTTTCCTTTTCTCTATAAATAGAGCCTTATTGTATCTCCAAAACTCTATGAGAAAAATGCTCTCAAATATGTCCATGTATGCTCTCATTCTTCTTCAATAAAATTCAGAAGTATTCTTCATTTCTTGTGCTCTATTTTTTGATATTTCAACAGGAAAGTCTAAAAGGTAAACCCAAATAGCTAGGGGCAGTTTGGGCAATGTATATTCCAACAGTCCAAAAACTAGCTGTTGGAATTCCTTGGGGTTTGAGCCCCAACGGGAATATTGTCTTTGTTCTCTCTCTACTTGCTATTTTTCTCCCTTTGCCTATAAATAGAGCTATTGCTCTCCTTGTAAAAAAATAGAGAGGAAGATAATCTCTCTTCCTTTGTATTATTCTACTACATCAATAAAAGCCAGAAGTTTATTAGATTTCTCTACTCTTCTTAGTCAAAAATTCAACACATCATAGCTCTAGATATTTCAAGTATGTGTCTATTCTTCCTTTCTGCTACCCCATTTTGTTGGGGTGTGTAAACACATGACATTTGTTGTATAATGCTATTGTCCTTAAGGTAATTTTCGAAATTAAGACTTGTAAACTCACCACCATGATTTGACCTTAGGACTTTTATATTGACATTATATAGTTTGGTTACATACTTCACATAGCTCTTGAGTGCTTCAAGAGCTTGGTCTTTGGTATTTAGAAGATACACCCATATGTGCCTTGTTTTGTGATCAATGAAAGTAATGAAGTATTTGTAACCTAAGTGGGACATGATGGGTGAAGTCCAAACATCAGAATGAACTAAATCAAAAGGATTTTCATATATTGTTTCTGAAATAGGATACATTGTTCGGGTTTCCTTTGCCAAAATACAAGCTTTACAATGTCTATTCTCAAAATTTAAAGTTGGGAATAGACGTTTTAAAGCTCGATCACTAGGATGTCCTAAGCGTCTATGCCAAAGAGATTGATCCTCCTTAACATGAGCTACATGTGCATTTTGTTCTTGATCCAAGTAATAAAGTCCTCCTCTTCTAGAACCCTTGCCAATCAATTGATTCGACTTGAGGTCCTGAAAAGAGACATTATTGGGGTCAAAAACAACTCTACACTTTTGATCCTTGGTGATCTTGCTAATGGACAGTAGGTTTGAGGTAAGTTTGGGGACATATAAAGCCTTGGTTGGTTTTCCAAAAATGTCAATTTCCCCAACTTGATTTACTCTCAAATCTTGTCCATTTGCAACTTGAATAGTCATATGGTTTGGAAGGTTTTCAAATCTCTTTATTTTTGCTCTATCCTTAACCATATGACATTCGGTTCCCGAATCTATGAGAAAATTTTCAGAATTTAAATATGAGAAAGGTTCTTGATTTTTACCGGATGAAGGGGCTATTTGTTGAAGCTTTTGTGCAACCTCATTTAGTTGAGTTTGGAGTGCAGCAAAGTCAGCCAAGGATGGTGCTTGAACCTTTACGAATTGGGCAGCAGCTTGCTGTCCTGAACCAAATCCGTTTGGAGCTCCTTGCTGGTCCCTTTGCCTGAATACTTTGGGCTTTAGTTGGGGATGCAAGAGCCAGCATTTATCCTTTGAATGGCCTCTTTTCTTACAATGAGAACATATCTCATTTCTCCTTTGAATTTGATTCACTTTGGCTGCAACTACTTCATTTGTAGAGGCAATGAATGCTTGAGCTTCCAATTTTTGCTTAGAGCTTTCTTCCAATCTAATGCTCACTTCAGCCCTTTGAATCATATTTTGGACTTCCCCAAATGATGGAAAGTCCTTCATTCGAAGAATTTCTTGCCTTAGATGAGAATATGAATCATCTAGACCCATGAGAAGACCAAATATTTTATCTTCTTCTCTTCTTTTTCGAATGACCTTGAGATCTATGGAATCTGGCCGTAAAGTAATCAGCTCATTCCAAGCATCTGAATACTCCCCAAAGTATTGAGGAAGAGATTTACCTTCCTTTATTTGTCTCTTAAGCTCAAAGATTCTCCCAAGATTAGATTCCAAGCCATAGAAAGAGAACATTTCATCCCACAAAGTTTTTGCATTTGGGGCGCATGACACCATTGCTTTGTGAGTTTCATCTAGAGAGTTAAGGAGTAGAATAAAAACATGATCATCCCTTTTCTTCCATTCTCGAAAGGATGGATCTGTTTCTTCAAGTGGATCATCAAGAACATGACTCTCTAGGTTGTGAAGGTTGAATGCCCTCTTCATTACATTTGCCCATTGATAGTAATTCCCCCCTTTCAATTGGATAGAGGATATACTTTGTATTTGGGAAAAGTTTATGGAAGGAGGAGGGTCACCCAACCTTGAAGAGGATGGGATCGTTTGCTCTAATATCATGTTGAAAGATCAAAGAAAGAATTCAAGAGATCTTGAAATATAACTCTGAATTTTATTGAAATAGAAAGCAAATAACATTCATAGCTTTGAACTTTTGTTCATACCTTTGCTTGAATACATAGAAACCTATTTATAGAAGAAGATGAGGGAGACAATTAAAGAGAAAAAAAGAGAGAACAAGAGAGGAGTTAAGACCCCTCTCTACTAGCCGTTGGAGGCTGTCTCCAACGGCTAGAATTACTAGCCGTTGGACAGCTTCCAACGGCTAGGTTTGCATAGCCGTTGGGGCCCAATTGGGCCCCCTTTGCTGGGCCAAAACGGGCCCTTTTGTTGGCCCAGGCTGGGCCCTTAGGGCCCATCCCGAATTCTACGTGCCAGCCCAAATTAAGGCTCCATCCTTGAGAAGAACTTGTTGAACTCTTGGGAAGGCCCTTTTTAGAAATGAGATGATAGGTTGATTAATTCCTCTTTTCAACACTTAGGTGGAGTAAACGACTTTGTGCTTGACTATTGGTTTTATATAATGAAAGAAAAGTATTGACGAGGGAAACAGGAATGAAGCTGGAACTTTAATGAAAGAGGCATCACCACTAATGAAAGAAAATAACATAAAGTAATAAGATAAGAGTTTTGGCTAATGGGAATGTTTTCGACCTATCGGAATTAGTATACATCGGTTTCTTCAGCTAACTTTAATTCTTTTTTTATACTTGAAATCTAGATCTTTCTTTCAGTAAATTTTCTTTCTAAATTGGTATAACAAAATGTTCCACATATCTTTCAGATTTTTCATCACTCCCTATTATTTGTTTTTCATGCATTTACTTTTTTGTCCTTTCCGATTTTATTATCCCTCTTTCTAATTTCCTCGTCATGTCGACCGGAATTTATCACAATGTGGAAAGCTGGGCATGGCTGGTCAAGATTCCAAAAAATGGCATCAAGAACTAGTAAGTGTCTACTTGAAATCATATATTATTATTATTGTTCTTGTTGGTTGTACTATGAAATCCAATGAGTGGCTGCAATAGAAGAATGGGCAAGTGGTACGTATTTCTTTGGAAGGTTGAAATAAAGAGAGAAGATGATAAAAAGAGAAGAGAAGAGTTGAATGGACACAAAATGTGATAAGAGTTCCGAAGCCTGTGCGGATATTCCTCAAATATCCAATCTGGGTTTCCTATTTTCTCCTCAGACCCCTTCTTTTTTTGCTGTCCACTTGATCATTTGTGCTTATGATGTAACCTTCCTAACTTCCATGTCCATTTTTATAAAAAATAGAAATAACAATAAAATAAAAGCCTCTATCCAAGTATTATCTAATAAAATTCTTTTCAAGTTTTTTTGTTAAAGTTGTTATTTATAAAATAATCTCAAAAATAACTTCACAAATTCATTTATTTCATGATTATTGGATGGTTCAAGATGTAACAACAATTTGGTACCTAAATTCACCAAAAAAAAAAAATTATAGCAAAATGAAATTTCTACTTTGATTTCTTTTTTATTCCCTTTCTTTCTTTTCAAATTTCAGATCTCTTTTGTTTGATTCTTTTCTTCACTAACTCTTCTAACATACACCTCCTACAAACCTGAAGTGTAACAAATTTCTAGGCCAACACTCAAATGAAGCCAAGTGGATTGTTCTAGTGATGTTTTCCGCCTTTTAGGTATCTGATGCCACAACCAAAAGAATATTAGAATTTGTTCAAACCATGATGGTGATATTTGTACGTGATGTTATATTTTTTGTTCAAGGAATTAGAACAAATATTTTTGTGTATGGGAAGTGAAAGTAAAAGGTTAGGCAACTTTGATTTGGTTTGGTTCGGTTTTCTAAATCCAATTTGGTACTTTGGCCTTGATTGAAATTAGTTCTGTATTAAGATTACTTCTATGCAAAGAGTTTGATCTTAAGGGAAAGGTTGTGACACTATAGCAATATATATAATGGTGATCGAGTTACATAATAGAGAGATTCTTTTTTTTTTTTTCTAAATTTTCTCAACTTATTTCTATCTAAGAATCTCTTGATGTCATCTAAGTTTTTATGGTTAAATTAAGTTTTTTTTATAAACCATCGATATTCGATAATTGCTTTGAGACTAATTAAATCTGATACAAAATAAATTGAATTTTTTATGAACAACTCTTCTGACATATATTTATTTTCTATACACCAAATTTAAATACAAAATTTTACTTAAACGATACTAATGTTCAATTACTGAACTCAATAAAATGCCTTTTATTGAAATATAATAATTTTTAGGTAAAAAATTTATAACCCACCAAAGGTGTGCAGAATTACTAAGGAAATCATTTTGTAGTGGGGTACAACTCACAAAATGCCTACTCTTCCTTTAAAAATTAATAATGATAACAATAATAAATAGAGAATCTTTAGGAGGCCTATGGATTTAACTATGATGGGAAACCGGTAAATAAAATCACTATATTTTATACCTCAATTAAAAATAAATGTGTTCATAAAAATTCAAATATGAGATTTTGATAAAAAATATTTCAACAAAAATTCTTTATTATTTAAATATCTCTACAAGCATCTAATCCTCACTCTTTTAAAATAATTGTTTCTTTCCTTTTATTAATTAAAATGGTCCTTTAAGTTACTTCATGTAAATGAAAGAAAATTACTAAAAGCTTCTTCGAGTTTATAAAATTTCCAGCAATGTCAAATATCTGTATCAAAAGGAGAAAACAAAAGGTAATAAAATTGTCAAAGCAATAAGAAATCTATTGATTGCATAGAGATATGACATTCAATGAATTTTCTCTAACTTCTCTCACTCTCTTGATGTGCAAAAGCACAAGAGATAGGCCATTTGTCCCCATGAGTTTGCCACTTGTCCCTTACCAGAAATCGGGTTGCTTTTCTCCTATTTCTTGAGTTTGTGTTTGTCAACGCTAAAGTAATCTTCTTGTATTTGTTTTTTTTTTTTTAATTTCAAATCATGAAAAAAGTTTAATAGTATTTCCCAACTTACTTATAAATAATCACGAGGAAGTGCTTGAGATCTATTGAAATTTGTGAAATACCAACAGCTACTGAAATTCAAACTTGGTCGATCACTTTCTCAGATAACATTGCACTTCTCACTTATCCATCCTATCAAAAGATCAAAATATGACCATACATTTATAAAGAAGAAAGAATGCCATTGCAGCAACATTTGTAACTAATGGTACATAGTCCAATAGCTCATTATAGGAAATTCAAAGTTATCCGGGTCCATTAGGCCCATAGACAATCCAATGCTCTCGGCTCTCTCAATGCTTTCTTAGCCAAGTACTAACTTATACCTTTTGATTCTCTCAATTGTTGAAATGAAGCATAATTAGGCTTCATAGCTAGTTGATGCTAGGATCAAGTGTACAAACCTAATTCAATGGGTATTTCAATGGGTCTGACCCGCGGGATTCGGGCTGGGCCCGAAGGGCCCAGCCCGAGCTAGCAAATGGGGCCCCAAATGGGCCCCAGCAGGCTGAGGAACTAGCCGTTGGAGGTCCCAACGGCTAGTTCCCATTCTAGCCGTTGGAGGTCCAACGGCTAGTTCCCATTCTAGCCGTTGGAGGTCCAACGGCTAGTAGAGAAGGAGAGGGCTTTATGCCCTCTCTCTCTTTTCTCTCAAATTTCTCCCCTCTCCATCCTCTATAAATAGGGCAGCATGTTGCCCTCTCAAAGCATGAAAAAATGCCTTCAACCTCTTGTATGCTCTCTTTGAAACATCAATAAAGTACTTGAAGTTCTTATTCATTTCTCATTGCTTGCTTCTTTGCAATTTCATCATCAATCATCCCCCTGCTTGGGGGTATGCTTCATTAATATAGAAGCAACTTTGTTAACTCCCCTACTTTTGAAGAAACCTCTCTCAAGAGGAAAACGAATCTCAATGGCACTCCTGATAAGATAGGGAATCCCCATGAGGACTCAAACTTTCCTCAACCACTCGAATTCTAAATCTCCTTGAAATCTTTGACTCTTGTTCTTGTAATCTCGAAGGATCCTCACTTATTTCTCTACAAGAAATCTAGAATTTCTATGCGTTGAGGGCATATGGAGCTAGCCAGATGGATAGGCTATATATATTATATAGAGGCAATATGTCAGGTATATTCGACTACTCATACTTATCACATGGAGGTATGCCAAGGTTATTATTGGATCTTCTTCTTAGTCTATTTTTCTTTTTCTCGAAGTCGCTCTTTTTGATTTAAGTATCAGACTCTCCTCTATCGGAACCATTTCCAATAGCCTTTTGTAGGTTTGATCCCCTGAGACAAGTGAAGAATTCCCGCTACACCGACTCCAACCTTAGGCTAACAAAGTAGTTCTCTGTGGAGTTTAGAACCACCTCCAATAGATTGGCGCCATTTGTGGGAACATATTAGAAAGAAACTCAATTTGTATCCTACCCTGTTGCATTTTTGGTGACCATGCCTCCAAAGAGAAGAAGCCGGAATACCTCTAAAGCTATATCTGCAATAGATGGGCAAGCATCCACCCCGACAACCTTCATCCAGCTAGTAGCCCTAACTAACCCAAGACTAACCCAATGGACACTCTCATTGCCCAAACTCAATTGATAGGACCGCCTCCTCTGAGAGAGACCCAACCACCAGTTGTACAACAACATAGCCAACCGGTACTGGTCCCCACTCTGTTCTTTCCGACAAGGCCCATCACTCCCTATTGCAAAGGCTAAAAAATTGAAGCTTCAAGATATGAGCAGGCAACTAGAAGATCTATGTCACATCACTGACAAGAAAGACATCGTCTCTCCAGAGATCGGAGCAATTGCGCCTACATGGGCTTTAACCCTGAGGGAACTAGAAAAGCTCGGCAACCTCTTTGCACTATCCTAATGACTTGAGGAGATAGGTGGAAGATCTCATGGCTGCCGAGTTGAGGCATGCTAATGCTGGATGAAACGAGGCCACTCAATATGCAATCAATGCTTCACCATTTGATTCAAAGATTTTCCACGGAGCCAATGCCACGAGATGTGCTCCTCCCTCCTATTGAAATGTATGATGGAACTATTGATCCCCGAGATCATGCTACTTATTTTATTACGGTGATGATATCTAGAGATATATCCGATGCCGCTATGTGTAAACACTTTCTCACAATCCTGAAGAAGAATGCTTTGACCTGATTCAACTCCATATTGCCGTTTACCATTAGAAGTTTCTTCCAATTGAGGGAGCAATTTGAGGCCCACTTCATGATAAGTCGCGAGGCTAACAGGATTTAAATCCCTCCTCTCATTACAATAAAGGGACGATGAGTTCTTGAAGGATTTTTTGGAAAAGTTTAAAACAAAAATGATGAAGGTTTTGGGATTGGATCACTCCATAATCTTGGCGACATTGCTGATCAGATTGCGGCCTTCAGGAATAAAAACCTCAATCACAAAGAACCCCCAACCACAATCAAGGAGTTTTACTCTTGTGTCGAGGAGTACATAGCTATAGAGGAAACGGAGGCATTCGATAGGTGTCATAGTAAATACAGTAGGAACGAACATAACCGCTCTCCTCAAGAATCCTCTCCCAAAAGAGGTCCATTAGCAATGCCATCTCATCGTAAGTTCAATCACTATGCACCTCTAAACGAAACATCAAGCCAAATCCTACTACAAATAAGATACAAGCCTTACATCAAGTGATCAGGGCACCTTCCAGGGGATAACTCTAAGGACTGAACTAGGTATTGTCACTTCCATCGAGATTACGGCCACCTAACGGATGACCGCCGAAAATTGAAGGATGCACTCAAAACACTAGTTTGAAAAGGCAGGCTCCAAAGGTTTATGCACACTAATCGCGAAGGTAATCCCTACCGAGAACCGCAAGGGGATGAGAAGACGAGGCCAATGGACAGCATGTCCTAAGAACTACCAGGGATCAAGGGAATAGGGTGATCCTCCACATATGGGGTGGGCACTTGCTCTTTGTGACTCTTTCTTTTGAAGACGATCCTTCCACTCCCTGGTCAACCAGCGTGACGGAAGCAGGTCCCTGCTCAATAGATGTGATGGTCACCCCGATTTTCCAAATGGCCGAATCGTCTAGGCTCATGTTGGGATGGGAGGGAAACACAAAAAACCTGTGATAGGATTTGATAATGATGACCCAACGAGAGTCCAACCAGGCCTCAATGACCTGTTGATCATCATAGCGATGATCAATGAATATGCAGTTAAAAGTATTTTTGTTGATCAAGGAACGAATTGCGATTTCCTTTATTGGGATATCTTCAGACAAATGGATTTTGATCGTGCATATCTACAACCTAATGTTGGATCTATAAGAAGACTCTCAGATGACTGGCTCTATCCTAAAGGTGTTATATCTTTCCCTATGACATTCGAAATGCTGCTAAACCACTCCACCGCTATAACCACTTTTAACGTGGTGAAATTCCCACACCATAAAATACTATTTTGGGCTGCACAAATCTAAATGCGAACACCTCTCGGGATTGGGATGCTCAACTGTGATCAAGACCATCCAGTTGTCTCTGTCCAGTAAACCCTACTCCATGATTCTCTACTGTTCAACTAGTGGTGCAGCACCACCCATTGAAGTTTTCATTAAATGTTTTTTCTTTACAATAGCTTTAATAACAATGCTTTGGTTTTTCATATTCAATTACGTTAATGAAATGCACTAACTTGCATTGATCGTAAACGATAGAGTCTCTCGACACAATGCCTCCTAGTGTCATCGGCATAATGTCTGATACGCTACACATATTCATGGCACAATGCCTCCAAGTGCCATCGGTGCAACACCTGGTTCGCTATACTCATTCACGCATTTGGCGTAACGCCTAGTACACTATATGCTTTCACGATGCAATACCTCCGAGTACAATTGGCCTAACGTGATGAGATCATCAAGATTGCAAAGAATTCACGAGATCCAACTCAAGTCCTAGTTGGGTCGGTGACAAAGGCCCGAGTTAAAAAATTCAAAGAAGTACAGAATAACTTAATTTAGGGGGCTTTACAACAAGTTGAAATTGGAGCCCAAATAAATAAAGAACCAAAAGAGGCCTTAATTATGCTCATACAAGTCCAGTTGAAAGAATAAAATGCCCAAAACTACCCAAAATCAAGGGAGGACGAAAATAAAGAAAAAATAGCAACAAGACTTGGTCAAAATAATTTGATTTATTTAGTTTTCTAATTCTTTATTGTTTAGGGAGTTACTAAATTTTTAGTTGTCAATTATGTTTTTACCTTTAGGCTATAAATAGACCATTATACATTGTGTAAAAGACAACACTTTGGAGAGAATTAATAAAATTGTGAGAATTCTTCACACAGGTTTTGTTCTTTTGAGAACTTTGAACTTATTCAAGATAGGAGTCTTGTTTAGTTTTTTGACTTATCAATCTAGGTTTCGAACCATCTAGATTGTGGCGTCATTCATTCCATGTTTATACCAAGGTTTTGATGAAATTCCAAAGAAGCAAGCAATGAGAAATGAATAAGAACTTCAAGTACTTTATTGATGTTTCAAAGAGAGCATACAAGAGGTTGAAGGCATTTTTTTCATACCCTTTAAAAGCAACTAGCTGCCCTATTTATAGAAGAAGAGAAAGAGAGTTGAGAGAGGAGAAAATGAGAGGGGGAGAGGGGGAGAGAGGGCATTGCCCTCTCTATCCGTTGGACCCAACGGCTAGTAAGAACTAGCCGTTGGGCAGTCCCCAACGGCTAGTTCTTTTACTAGCCGTTGGGGGCCTTTGGCCCCCAATTCTGCTGGCCCGGGCTGGGCCCGAAGGGCCCAGCCCGAAACCCGTGGGCTAGATCCATTTAGGGCCCATTACATTGCCTCCCTTTTTACTTTACATTTGGGTCTTGTTCTAAGAGCACAAAGTTTACTGGATTGGGACAACCATATGCCCTAATTGTGCTTTATTTCAACACTCCCCCTCAAGTTGGGTGTGTATATGTCTATAACACCTAACTTGCCCATATTCTTGTGAATGTGATTGGCGGTTCCCGGTTTTGTAAAGATGTCAGCAACTTGAAGATCACTTCTTGTAAAGCTAGGAATGATGAGCTTGTCTTCAATATTTTGTCTCACAAAGTGACAATCTACCTCAATATGTTTTGTTCTTTCATGAAACACCGGATTTGAGGCTATATGAATTGCCGATTGGTTGTCACAATAGAGTTGAATTGGAGTTGGAACTATGAACCCTAGCTCTTCAATTAGAGCCCTTAACCAAACTATTTCACTTGTTGCGGCTGCCATTGCTCTATACTCCGCTTCAGCACTTGATCTTGACACCACATGTTGTTTTTTGCTTTTCCAAGCTACTAGATTTCCTCCAACAAACATGCAATATCCTGTAGTTGATCTTCTATCTTCAGAATCTCCGGCCCAATCCGCATCACAATACCCTATGATTTGTGAGCTGCAATTTTTCTTCATCCAAATTCCCATGCCGGGTGTGCCCTTTAGGTAGTGAAGTATTCTTTCGGTGGCTCTCCAATGCTTTCTTTTTGGCTTGTGCATATGTTGGCTAACTTGTCCCACAGCAAAGGAGATATCGGGCCTTGTTATAGTGAGATAGATTAGTCTCCCTACAAGCCTTTGGTATCTCTGTTCATCCTCAAACTCTTCGTCTTCATCTTTAAGGCCACAAGAAGTGCTGATCGGACTACATGCGGGCTTGACACCTAACTTTCCAGTTTCCTGCAAAAGATCAAGCACATACTTTCTTTGTGATAGAACAAACCCATTTGGACAATAGGCAAGTTCTATCCCTAGAAAGTACTTTAGTTTCCCTAAGTCCTTAATCTCAAACTTTGTTTGGAGAAATTTCCTAACTTGATTAATTAAGTTCAAGTCATTTCCGGTTATGATTATATCATCTACATATACTAGGACTATAATGAATTTATCTTTTAGTTTCTTAACAAAAAGAGATGAGTCACTAGTGCATTTCTTAAAGTCATGATCAAGAAGAGTAGAACTAAGTTTGGCATACCAAGCTCTTGGTGATTGTTTAAGTCCATAGATGGCTTTCTTTAATTTGCAAACTTTGTTGTCTTGATGAGAGAAACCCGGAGGAACCTCCATATACACCTCTTCTTCTAAGTCCCCTTGAAGAAAGGCATTTGCAACATCCATTTGAAATAGAGGTAGAGAGTAGTTGGCAGCAAGGGATAAGAGTACACGAATGGTATTCATTTTTGCCACGGGAGCAAATGTTTCCTTGTAGTCTACTCCATAAGCTTGAGTAAAACCCTTGGCAACTAATCTTGCCTTGTATTTGTCAAGACTCCCATCACTTTTGTGTTTGATTTTGTAGACCCACTTGCACCCTACGGCTTTTTTCCCTTTTGGAAGTGATGTTATTTCCCATGTTCCATTTTTTGCTAAAGCTTCCAACTCATCCTTCATAGCTTGCACCCACTGAGGTTGGTTTTTAGCTTCTTCAAAAGATCTTGGCTCTTCATGAAGATCTATGTTCCGAATGAATCTTTGATGGCTGCAAGAAGTATTAGCAATTGAATAATATTTGGAAATGGGATGAGAAGTTACTTTAGAGTTATAGAAGACTCTTTTGTTGATCCATTCGGAGGGAGGAAGCCTAAGCCTTGTTGATCTACGAAGAGGAAGAGGTGGTTCATCTATGATTTGTTCCTCTTGTTCTATGGCCAGCTCTTGCTCCGAATCATCTCCCCCTTGTTCTTGAATGGTTTCTTGATCAGAATGAGATGGTGAGGGATCTTCTTGAGCCGGATCTTCATGAACATTAGGAGCTGGTTCTTGTTCAATATTCGGATGAGAGGGATGATTGATACTTGGGAGAATAATGTTCCATAGATCTTGAGCTTCTCCTTTTCCATCTTGATCTTGATCTTCTTTTCCTGAAAAATAAGATTCTCTTTCTACAAATATCACATCCTTGGATGTGTATAGTTTTTTGGTTAGTGGATCATAACATTTATATCCTTTTTCAAATGTTGAGTATCCTAAGAACACACATTTTCTCCCCCTTTCCTCTAACTTGTTTCTGAAATTTTCAGGTACATGGACATAGCATAAGCATCCAAAGACTCTAAGATGAGAGATATTAGGTTTTCTTCCTAAGAGTAGCTCTAATGGGGATTTACCTCCTAGAACTTGAGTGGGCATAAGATTAATGAGATGGGTAGCGGTTTTTATTGCCTCACTCCAAAATTTTTTAGGCACATTAGAATGAAACATCATGGCCCTAGCTGTTTCTAACAAGTGCCTATTTTTCCTTTCAGCAACTCCATTTTGTTGTGGAGTGTAGACACATGATTTTTGGTGCATGATCCCCTTTTCATCTAAGAAGTTTTCGAATGCATGACTAGTATACTCCCCCCCATGGTCAGACCTAATGATTTTGATGTTGGCATTGAATTGTTTGGTGACATATCTATAATAGCTCTTAAGGGCTTCAAAAACCTCAGATTTGGTTACCAATAGGTATACCCAAGTATATCTAGTTTTGTGATCAATAAATGTCACAAAGTATTTAAAACCATTATGAGATGCTATGGGTGAGGTCCAAACATCAGAATGAACAAGTTCAAATGCATTCTCATATATAGTATTTGAAATGGGATAATACACTCTAGTTTGTTTTCCAAGAACACAAGCTTTGCAATGCCTATTTTCTACTACTAGATTTGAAAATAGACGTTTCAAAGCTAAGTCCCCAAGATGACCTAGACGAGCATGCCATAATGAATGCATTTGACTTTGGGCAGCAAAAGCTCCGTTTTCTTGATCCAAGTAGTATAGGTTGTGCCTCCTAGACCCCTTGCCAATCAAATGATTCGTTTTGAGGTCCTGAAAAACAACTTCATTAGGATCAAATGTAACTTTGCAATTTTGTTCTTTGGTTATCTTTCCAATGGATAAAAGATTAGAATTAAATTTAGGCACATATAGAGCTTTAGTTTTCTTGCCAAATAACTCAATTTCACCTAGATGATCAACTCTTAATTTCTCACCATTAGCTACCTTAACAATCCTAGAATCAGTGAGAGGAATGAGTCTTTTAATTTTGCTCTTATCTTTTACCATATGATTATCACAACCAGAATCAATAAGCCATGAATGAGATGTATTTAAGAGATTACCAGAATGCAAAGTAATCTGGCCAACGAGCTTTTTCATCTCCTTTTGCATTTCCTCCATTCTGCTTTCTAGGGCAGCAACTTGAGAAACATGTTGGACATTTGCCATTTGGTCACCTTCCCTTTTGTTGTATTTTGGCCGCAAATGGGGATGGAGATGCCAACATTTCTCCTTTCTATGACCAGGTTTCTTACAATGGGAGCAAAAATCTCTTTTGGTGAAATTTTGAGCTTTGTTGGCTGGATGCTCTTCTTGGACAGATTTGAATGCTTGAGCTTCGGTTTTGGGCTTGGATGATTCTTCAAGCTTCATGCTTGTTTCAGCTCTTTGCACCATGAATTGAACTTCTTGGAATGAAGGAAAAATCTTCATTCTAAGAATTTCTTGACGTATAGGTGCATACTCTTCTCCAAGACCCATTAGGAGACCAAAGGTCATGTCTTCATCATTCCTTTGAAGGATGGTTTTGAGATTTGAGGTTGGAGGCCTCAAAACATTAAGCTCATTCCAAAGATCCCTATATTCCCCAAAATATTCGGGTAGGGTCTTTCCTCCTTTTTGAATGTAGAAGATTTTCTTTTTCAATTCGAATACTCTACCAGTGTTGGTTTCTTGAGCATAAAGAGCATGCATTTGATCCCACAAAGTTTTGGCATTGGGAATACAAGTGACCATTGCTTTGTGGGTTTTGTCTAAAGACATTTGTAAGAGCACCACCACTTGATCATCTCTCTTTTTCCATGCTTTGTAAGACGGATCAGCATCATCAAGAGGGTCTTCAAATATGTGGTTTTCGAGATTGAAGAAGTTTAGAGACCTCTTGATGGTGTCTTGCCATGCGTTGTAATTTGAAGCATCTAAAAGAGTGGAAGTGAACATTGAGGTGCTAATTTGTGGTGGTGGATTACCAAGGTTAGATGAGGAAGGAATGAATGCCTGCTCTGATACCATGATGAAATTCCAAAGAAGCAAGCAATGAGAAATGAATAAGAACTTCAAGTACTTTATTGATGTTTCAAAGAGAGCATACAAGAGGTTGAAGGCATTTTTTTCATACCTTTTAAAAGCAACTAGCTGCCCTATTTATAGAAGAAGAGAAAGAGAGTTGAGAGAGGAGAAAATGAGAGGGGCAGAGAGGGCATTGCCCTCTCTATCCGTTGGACCCAACGGCTAGTAAGAACTAGCCGTTGGGCAGTCCCCAACGGCTAGTTCTTTTACTAGCCGTTGGGGGCCTTTGGCCCCCAATTCTGCTGGCCCGGGCTGGGCCCGAAGGGCCCAGCCCGAAACCCGTGGGCTAGATCCATTTAGGGCCCATTACATTGCCTCCCTTTTTACTTTACATTTGGGTCTTGTTCTAAGAGCACAAAGTTTACTGGATTGGGACAACCATATGCCCTAATTGTGCTTTATTTCAACAGGTTTTTGCTCTAGTGAGAAACGGGTCTAAGGTCATATACCTTAGATCTTCCTCCTTTAGGGCAAGAGTTGAGATCTTTAATTTCACCGGTTCAAATAATTCGTTGGGACGATTTTTGGGCTAAATTAACTTGTTCGTTAGGTTCTAAGGTTTTCACACCCAACGGGTTCACATTAGTTGGTATCAGAGCCATTCCATGTTTTTTTTTCCTTCAAATTATTCTTATTTAATATTTTTTCCCTTTTCGTGTCTGAAAACTCTTCATTCGTTGGTTTTTTTCTTATTTT
This sequence comes from Dillenia suffruticosa, assembly GCA_033439265.1. Classification (NCBI taxonomy): domain Eukaryota; kingdom Viridiplantae; phylum Streptophyta; class Magnoliopsida; order Dilleniales; family Dilleniaceae; genus Dillenia; species Dillenia suffruticosa. Next base: position 14,424,550 of record JAVTVX010000017.1, on the reverse strand, counting down.
TGGTATATTTATTTTTTATTTTTGTGCTGTCATATTCCCAAAAAAAAAAACCCCACAAAAAAAGAGGCCGTGAAAAAAGAAAAAAAAGACCCACAAAAAAAGAGAAGAGGCCGTGAAAAAAAAAATGGGGGCAGTTTTCAAATTTTGCAAAATTGTTAATTCTCCATTTTCTGATTTTGTTTAAATTTGGCAAATTTTAAAGGGTTATTACCAAATTTGAATTAGAATTTTTTAATTTTTTTTTGGTTGGGTTTGAAATATTTCCTTATTTGTACACTTACCCAAATTCAAACCTTCCATATTTGCTCTCCTTTCATGAACTACTTCTTTATTTGTTCACTTTCCTTATTTATCTCATTCCTGGCTGTTTCCTTTCTAATTTAGAATTTTTCTTTTAAATTTACTACTTTTCTTATTCCTTATTTTTCTCTTTCTTTCTTACTTTTCTTGTTATACTTTCTTCAATATAAGTCATTGAATTTCGTAAGATAATTATTTTTGAGTTGAATTCTCGAGTTCAATAAATAACTTGACTAAGTGAAGTAGAGTGATAAAAGATAAGAGAGAATTCATTAAAAACAAAAACGAAATATATAGAGAGAAACACGAGTGGATTTGAGTGAATCATTATTTTTGAGTGAAATACGTGAGGAAGTGTGGTGAGTTTCTTTCCTATTTTATTCTAACATTATCTTACAGATTCCAATCATGACTCAAAATCAAAAAGATAACATAAATGAGGAGTTCCAACCACAGGTTGGGTCGAATCTACAACTACAAGCATTTATGGGGGAGATGAGACGGATGATGAAGAGGGAGTTAGATCTTATATATGAAATGTTGGATAAGGTAGAAGAGGGGTCGCAAAGGGGGCAACCATCAATAGTGTCAGCCCCCTCCAGGAGGAATAGGTTTCATCAAAGAGAAACTGAAGTTGTTGATGAGTTTGAAAGGGATGGGTTAGAAGAATAGTTTGATAGGTTGTCAGTGGGTAGTCATAGGAGACTTGGTCGAAATAGAGAAGTTAATAATCGAGTAGACAACAACTTAGGCAGTATCAAGATGAAAATTCCGTCGTTTTAAGGTAAAAGTGATCCCGAAGCATATGTTGAGTGGGAAAAAAAGATTGACTTAGTTTTTTATTGTCACAGCTATTCTGAATTAAAAAAGTTTAAACTTGTTGTTATTGAGTTTATTGATTATACAATTGTATGGTGGGATCAGTTGTGCTTCAATAAACGATGGAATGGGGATTGACCCATTGAAACTTGGGGTGAGATGAAGAGGGTGATGAGACGATGATTTGTGCCGAGTCATTATTATAGGGATTTATATCTCAAGTTGCAGAGTCTCCACCAAGGTAATCGAAGCGTAGATGAGTATTACAAAGAGATGGAGATGACTATAATTCGAGCTAATGTGGAAGAAGATAGAAAGGCGATGATGGCTAGATTTTTGAATGGTTTAAATCGAGAAATTGTCAACACAATTATGTGGAGTTGGAGGATTTAGTACATATGCAATCAAGGTTGAAAGGCAGCTCAAGAGAGGTAACACACGATCAAAACCAATACCACAGGTTCCAAATGCAACATCTTGGAGAATGAGCTATTCGAAGAAAGAAGAAAATTCAGCCATCTCCAGAGTTAAGCCTGAACATAAACCAACTATCTCCACCACGACTTCTCAAAGTAAGTCAACCCCTACTTTAACTCGATCTAGTAAGATTAAATGTTTCAGGTGTTAAGGAAGAGGACATATAGCTAGCCAATATCCAAACAAGCAAGTTATGGTGATTCGGGAAAATGGTGCAATCGAGTCTAAAGATGAAGGTGACATTGATTTTTTGCCTCCATTGTAAGACATCCTCATCGGAGCTGAGGAGTATAGGGCTGAACATGGTAAGATGTTAATGCTAGTAACATGTCGAGCCTTAAGTTTACAAGCCAGAGGAGATGAAGAAGAAGTACAACGAGAGAACATCTTTCACACTCGTTGCCATGTGAAAGACAAGGTATGCATTTTGATCATTGACGGTGGTAGTTTTACTAATGTTGCGAGTAAGACTTTAGTGGAAAAGCTGAATTTGTCAACCACTAAACATTTTCAACCATACAACCTACAATGGTTGAATGATAGTGGAGAAGTGAGGGTTACAAAACAAGTTGTTATACCATTCCGGATTGGGAAATATGAAGATGAGGTGTTATGTGATGTGGTGCCAATGTAGGCTGGGCATATTTTGTTAGGAAGGCCTTCACAATTTGATCGACATGTGCAATATGACGACTTCACCAACAAATATTCATTCATGTTCAACCAATGAAAAATCACTCTAATTCAGATGACACCAAAGCAAGTCTATGAAGACCGAGGGAGGTTGCAAAAATTGAGTGAGCAACAGAAACAAAAAGATCAAAATGGGTTGAGAGAAGAGAAAAAAGAGAAAAGAAGAGAGAAATGCCGAATTTGATGAAAAAGAGAAAAGAGAGAAAAGTTCGGCCAATAAGGTAAAATCCGAGAGAAAACAATTGAATTTCTATGCCAAAACAAGTGAGGTTAAGCGAGCGATGCTCTCATGACGGCCAATGATTGTACTTATGTACAAGGAATTCTTTTTAAATACCGACCAACTTAACCCTTCTTTGCTAAGTGTTATTGTTTCTCTTTTGCAGGAATTCGAAAATGTATTTCCTGAAGAGCTACCCCAAGGTTTGCCACCTATCTGAGGGATTGAACATCAAATTGATTTCATACCCGGTGCATCAATTCCAAATCGTCCAGCATATAGAAGCAATCCAGAAGAGGCGAAGGAGTTTCAAAGACAAGTCGAAAAGTTGATGGAAAAGGGGCATGTGAGAGAAAGTATGAGTTCATGTGCAGTTCCGTTGATTTTGGTACCTAAAAAAGATGGAACATTGAGGATGTGTGTTGACTGTCGAGTCATCAACAACATAACTGTAAGATATCGACACCCTATTCCTCGTTTAGATGACATGTTAGATGAATTGCATGGTACTTGCGTGTTTTCTAAAATTGATCTTAAGAGTGTGATGTGAACCCGTTGGGTATAAAAACCCTAGAACCCACGAATAAGTTAATTTAGTCCAAAAATCGTCCCAACGAATTATTTGAACCGGTGGAATTAAAAACCTCAATTCTTGCCCTAAAGGAGGAAGAACCTAAGGTATATGACCTTAGACCCGTTTCTCACTAGATCAAGAACCTTGGTATAAAAATGGAATGAATGATGCCACAATCTAGATGGTTCGAAACCTAGATTGATAAGTCAAAGATCTAAACAAGACTCATATCTTGAATAAGTTCAAAGTTCTCAAAAGAACAAATCTATGTGAAGAATCCTCACAATTTTATTAATTCTCTCCAAAGTATTGTTTTTTATACAATGTATAATGGCCTATTTATAACTTAAAGGTAAAAACTTAATTGGTAACTAAAAATTTAGTAACTCTCTAAACAATAAAAAATTAGGAAACTAAACATAAGTTACAAAAAAATAAAAATTAGGAAACTAAATAAATCAAACTATTTTGACCAAGTTTTGCTGCTATTTTTCTTTATTTTCGTCCTTCCTTGGTTTTGGGTAGTTTTGGACATTTTATTCTTCCAACTGGGCTTGTATGAGCATAATTAAGACCCCTTTTGGTTCTTCATTCATTTGGACTTCAATTTCTTATTGTAAAACCCTCTGAATTAAGTTATTCAGTACTTCTTTGGACCTTTTAACTCGAACTTTTGTTACTGGCCCAACTGGAACTTGAGTTGAATCTTGTAAATTTCTTGCAGTCTTGATCATCACATCATTCCCCCCTTCTTGACAACGATTTGTCCCCAAATCGTCACTTGTGTGAAAATGCATCCGCAGCCGCATTTTGCTTGGAAAAAGTCTCAACGAATTCATTCCATCGAACATGTCTCTTACCATCTTAATGAATTAACAACTCTTTGAATTTAATTCAAAAATAATTGTCTTGTGAAATTCACAGAAAGAATAACTAGAAAAATAAAGAAACAAAATAAGTGAAAAATAAGGAAGTCGCAAATTTGAAAAAATTCCAAATTAAGAAAGAAACAAAGATGGAATGAATTGAATTCGAATAAAGGAAGAAAATAAAGAAGGTGAACAAATAAGAAAAAATAAGAAATAAAGAAGAAACAATAAAAGAAAAAAAATTGGAAACTGCCTTTGTTTTATGAAAAATTATAGTCAAATATGATCAACTCGAAGGTTAACCCAAAATTGCTCTGATACCAACTGATATGAATCTGTTGGGTATAAAAACCCTAGAACCCACGAACAAGTTAATTTAACCCAAAAATCGTCCCAACGAATTATTTGAACCGGTGGAATTAAAGATCTCAACCCTTGCCCTAAAGGAAGAAGAACCTAAAGTATATGACCTTAGACCCGTTTCTCACTAGATCAAGAACCTTGGTATAAAGATGGAATGAATGACGCCACAATCTAGATGGTTCAAAACCTAGATTGATAAGTCAAAGAACTAAACAAAACTCATATCTTGAATAAGTTCAAGTTCTCAAAAGAACAAAACTTGTGTGAAGAATTCTCACAATTTTATTAATTTTTTCAAAAGTGTTGTTTTACACAATGTATAATGGCATATTTATAGATTAAAGGTAAAAACTTAATTGGCAACTAAAAATTTAGTAACTCTCTAAACAATAAAAAATGAGGAAACTAAATATAAGTTACAAAAAAATAAAAATTAGGAAACTAAATAAATCAAACTATTTTGACCAAGTCTTGCTGATATTTTTCTTCATTTTCGTCTTCCCTTGGTTTTGGATAGTTTTGGACATTTTATTCTTCCAACTGGGCTTGCATGAGCATAATTGAGACCCCTTTTGGTTTTTCATTCATTTGGGCTTCAATTTCTTATTGTAAAACCCTATGAATTAAGTTATTCAGTATTTTTTTGAACCTTTTAACTCGAACTTTTGTTACTGGCCCAACTGAAACTTAAGTTGAATCTTGTAAATTTCTTGCAGTCTTGATGATCACATCAAAGTGGATATCATCAAATACGAAGAAAGAAGGAGATGAATAGAAAACAATTTTTAAAACTAAATATGGGTGTATAAGTGATTAGTTATGTCCTTTGGATTAACCAATGCTCCTAGTACATTCATGTGCTTAGTGAATCATGTTTTGCGTGCTTTTATTAATAAATTCGTGGTTGTTTATTTTGATGATATTTTGATATATAGCAAAAGTTCGCATGATCATGTCTCACATTTGCATTCGGTTTTGGATGTACTTAGAAAAAAAAATTAATATCCTATCCTCAAAAAGCGCATCTTCTGCACCGACAAACTTGTTTTTTTGGGTTTTATTGTGAGTGCTAAAGGTATCGAGGTGGATAAAAAGAAGATCAAAACCATCCAAGAATGGCCAACCCCCTCCAATATAGGTAATGTTAGAAGTTTTCATGGTTTGGCTAGTTTTTACAAGAGGTTCGTGAAAGATTTTACCATTATCGCTGCACCGCTTATACAAGTTATCAAGAAAAACGTTGCATTTCAATGGAGTGAAGAGCAAGAGAAGGCGTTTCAACTTATTAAATATAAACTTACTCATTCACCTTTACTTGCTTTACCGAACTTTTCTAAAATATTTGAAATTGAATGTGATGCTTCTGGTGTTGGTATAGGCGTTGTTCTTATGCAGGATGAAATACCACTTACATACTTTAACGAGAAGTTAATCGGGGTTGCACTTAACTATCCTACCATGACAAAGAATTATACGCTCTGGTTCGAGTTTTGGAGACATGGTGATGTGAACCCGTTAGGTATAAAAACCCTAGAACCCACGAACAAGTTAATTTAGCCCAAAAATCGTCCCAACGAATTATTTGAACCGGTGGAATTAAAAACCTCAACCCTTGCCCTAAAGGAGGAAGAACCTAAGGTATATGACCTTAGACCCGTTTTTCACTAAATCAAGAACTTTGGTATAAAGATGGAATGAATGACGTCACAATCTAGATGGTTCGAAACCTAAATTGATAAGTCAAAGAACTAAACAAGACTCATATCTTGAATAAGTTCAAGTTCTCAAAGAAACAAAACTTGTGTGAAGAATCCTCACAATTTTATTAATTCTCTCAAAAGTGTTGTTTTACACAATGTATAATTGCCTATTTATAGCCTAAAGGTAAAAACATAATTGGCAACTAAAAATTTAGTAATTCTCTAAATAATAAAAAATTAAGAAACTAAACATAAGTTACAAAAAAATAAAAATTAGGAAACTAAATAAATCAAACTATTTTGACCAAGTCTTGCTGCTATTTTTTTTCATTTTCGTCCTCCCTTGGTCTTGAGTAGTTTTGGGCCTTTTATTCTTCCAACTGGACTTGTATAAGCATAATTAAGGCCCCTTTTAGTTCTATATTTATTTGGGCTCCAATTTCTTGTTGTAAAGCCCCCTGAATTAAGTTATTCAGTACTTTTTTGAATCTTTTAACTCGGACCCTTGTCACCGGCCCAACTTGAACTTGAGTTGGATCTCGTAAATTTCTTGCAGTCTTGAAGATCACATCACATGGCAACATTATTTGTAGCCGAAAGAATTTCTGATTCGTACGGATTATGAATCCTTGAAATATTTGAAAAGTCAACATAAGCTAATAAGAGGCATACTCGATGGATGGAATTTATCGAAACTTTTCCTTATGTCATTCGATATAAACAAGGTAAGGAGAATGTAGTTACGGATACACTTTCACACAGGTATGCCTTAATCTGTACTCTTGATGCTAAATTTCTTGGTTTTGAGCATATTAAAGAACTTTATCATGATGACCATGATTTTGGAAAAATTTATAATGCATGTGAAAAATCTGCAGAGGGCAAATTCTATAAGCATGAGAATTTTTTGTTTAGAGAAAATAAGTTGTGCATGTCAAATTATTCATTGAGAGAGTTGTTAGTTCAAGAATCTCATAGTTGAGGGTTAATGGAATATTTTGGAGTTGTCAAAACCTTGACAATTTTACAAGAGCACTTTTATTGGCCATGTATGTATTGAAATGAAGTATAATTAGGCTTCATAGTTAGTTGGTGCTATTGGGCCCAGCCCGAGCCAGCAAATGGGGGCCCAAATGGGCCCCCAGCAGGCTGGGAATCTAGCCGTTGGAGGTCCCAACGGCTAGTTCCCATTCTAGCCGTTGGAGTCCAACGGCTAGTAGAGAAGGAGAGGGCTTTATGCCCTCTCCACTCTCTCTTTTCTCTCATATTTCTCTCCTCTCCATCCTCTATAAATAAGGCAGCATGTTGCCCTCTCAAAGTATAAAAAAATGCGTTCAACCACTTGTATAATTTCCTTGAAATATCAACAAAATCTTTGAAGTCCTTTTTATTACTCATTGCTTGCTTCCCTAGAAATTCAACATGGTATCAGAGCAGGCTAATATCCCTTCTTCCTCTGGCCTTGGAGATCCACCACTACAAATTAGCACTTCTATGTTCACCTCCATTCTTTTGGATTCATCAAATTACAATACTTGGCAAGACACCATCAAGAGGTCTTTAAACTTCTTCAATCTCGAAAATCATATATTTGAAGATCCGCTTGATGATGCTAAGCCTTCATTCAAAACATGGAAGAAAAGAGATGATCAAGTGGTGGTTCTTCTACAAATGTCTCTTGACAAAACCCACAAAGCAATGGTCACTTGCATTCCAAATGCTAAGGCTTTGTGGGATCAAATGCACTCTTTATATGGCCAAGAAACAAATACGGGCAGAATCTTTGAGTTAAAAAAGAAGATCTTCAAGGTTCAAAAAGGAGGTAAAACCCAACCCGAATACTTTGGGGAATATAGGGATCTATAGAATGAACTCAATCTTTTGAGGCCTCCTACTTCAAATCTTAAAATTCTTCTTCAAAGAAATGATGAAGACATGACCTTTGGTCTTCTTATGGGTCTTGGAGAAGAGTATGCTCCTATTCGTCAAGAAATTCTAAGAATGAAGATATTTTCTTCATTCCAAGAGGTGCAATTCATGGTGCAAAGAGCTGAAACAAGTACGAGGCTTGAGAATTCAACTAAACTCAAATCCGAAGCTCAAGCATTTAAATCTGTCCAGGAGGAGCACCTGGCCAACAAAGCTCAATATTTTGGCAAAAGAGATGTATGCACTCATTGCAAGAAACCAGGCCATAAAAGGGAGAAATGTTGGTTTCTCCATCCTGAATTACGGCCTAAGAACAGCAAAAGGGAGGTAGCTCAAATGGCAAATGCTCAACATGTCTCCCAAGTTGCTGCTCTCGAAAATAAAATGGAAGAAATGCAAAAAGAGATGAGGAATCTTGTTGGCCAAATTGCTTCACATTCTAGTAACCTTCTAAACTCATCTCATTTTGATTCATGGCTTATTGATTCTGGTTGTGACAATCATATGGTCAAAGATAGAAACAAAATTAATAAACTTATTACTCTCTCTGATCATAAGATTGTCAAAGTGGCTAATGGTGAAAAATTAAAGGTTGATCATTTAGGAGAAGTTGAATTACTTGGCCTGAAAACTAAAGCTTTATATGTGCCTAAATTCAATTCTAACCTTCTGTCCATTGGAAAAATAACTAAAGAACAAAATTGTAAAGTCACTTTTGATCCTAATGAAGTTGTATTTCAGGACCTCAAAACGAATCACTTGATTGGCAAGGGGTCTAGGAGGGACAACCTATACTACTTGGATCAAGGAAATCAAGTTTTTGCTGCACAAAATCAAATGCATTCATTATGGCATGCTCGTTTGGGTCATCTTGGGAACTTAGCTTTGAAATGCTTATTTCCAAAACTAGAAGTAGAAGATAGGCATTGCAAAGCTTGTGTTCTAGGAAAGCAAACTAGGATGTACTATCCTATTTCAAATACAATATATGAAAATGCTTTTGAACTTGTGCATTCTGATGTTTGGACTTCCTCCATAGTATCCCATAATGGATTTAAATACTTTGTTACCTTCATTGATCATAAAACTAGATATACTTGGTTTTACCTATTGGTAACTAAATCTGAGGTTTTTGAATCCCTTAAGAGTTATTACAGATATGTGACCAAACAATTCAATGTCAACATTAAAATCATTAGGTCTGATCATGGGGGAGAGTACATTAGTCATGCATTTGAAAACTTCCTAGAAGAAAAAAGGATTATTCACCAAAAGTCATGTGTTTACACTCCACAACAAAATGGAATTGCCGAAAGGAAAAATAGGCATTTACTAGAAACGGCTAGGGCTATGAGGAAAATCTCCATTAGAGCTACTCTTAGGAAGAAAATCCAATATCTCCCATCTTAGAGTCTTTGGATGCTTATGCTATGTGTTGAGATTTCAAGCTATCAAGCAATTAGGATTGAATAAAACTTTAAAGAACTTTATTTGAAGAAAGAGTGCACAATGAGAGCATTATTGTTTCATAGATAGAACATCTCATACAAGCTCCTATTTATAGAGATTATTACTTGTGAAAGAGAGGGAAAAAGACCCCAAAGACTCAAGGAGCCATTGGGGGACATTGGGGACAGATTTCTGTCCCCAAAAACACTGTATAACAGCCATAAAAATGGCTGTTATACATTGCAACGGCTAGTTCAAAAGAACTAGCCGTTTTGCCCTTTTTTGAGCCCATTTTGGGCTTCTTTTAGGGCTTTAACAATGCCCTTTTGATTACTAAAAAACCCATAAGGAACGGGCCAAATACATCTCGTGGATGGGCTGAAACTTGGCTTGAAATGGGGCCTATACTATCCACACTTAGTTTTCTTTTATTTCAACACTCCCCCTCAAGTTAGGTGTGTATATATCTATAACACCTAACTTGACCAAGTTTCATTGTATATGATTGGCGGTCCCAGGCTTGGTGAGGATGTCGGCAATTTGATCATCGCTTTTAGTGAATCTTGGAGTGATGAGCTTCTCTTCAACCTTTTGCCTCACAAAGTGACAATCCACCTCAATGTGCTTTGTCCTTTCATGAAAAATCGGGTTTGAGGCGATGTGAATGGCTGATTGGTTATCACAATGTAGGGAGATTGGAGTAGGGACTATGAACCCTAATTCTTCAATCAAGGCTTTCAACCACACGACTTCACTTGTAGCGGATGCCATGACTGTATATTCCGCTTCCGCACTTGATCTTGATACCACATGCTATTTTTTGCTTTTCCAAGCAACAAGATTCCCTCCAACAAACATGCAATACCCTGAAGTCGATCTCCTATCTTCTGAATCACCAGCACAATCTGCATCACAGAACCCTATGATTTGAGAAGATTCGTTCTTCTTCATTTGAATTCTCATTCCTGGAGTTCCCTTTAGGTAGAGAAGAATTCTTTCAATGGCCCTCCAATGCTTCTTCTTAGGTTGATGCATGTGCTGGCTAACTTGCCCAACGGCATAAGAGATGTCCAGTCTAGTGATGGCTAGGTAGATCAATCTTCCAACAAGTCTTTGATATCGTTGCTTATCTTCATAAATCTCCTCATCATCTTTGTGACTTTTGTGACTTAAGGATGTGCTTACCGGACTACAAGCTGGTTTGGCACCTAGTTTTCCCGTCTCCTGGAAAAGATCAAGAGCATACTTTCTTTGTGATAGAACAAGCCCATTGGAACAATAGGCAAGTTCTATCCCTAGGAAGTATTTTAGTTTCCCTAGATCCTTGATGTCAAACTTAGTTTGAAGAAAAGTTCTAACTTTGTTAATGAGATTCATATCATTTCCTGTTATAATTATATCATCTACATAAACAAGAATGATAATGGTATTTTCTCCTAGGTTCTTGACAAATAAAGATGAATCACTACCGCATTTCTTAAAACCATGTTCAAAGAGAGTAGTGCTAAGTTTTCCATACCATGCTCTAGGAGATTGCTTGAGGCCATATATTGCCTTCTTTAGTTTGCAAACTTTGTTGTCACGATGGGAGAAACCAGGGGGCACTTCCATGTACACCTCTTCTTCCAAATCTCCTTGTAAAAAGGCGTTTGCAACATCCATTTGAAATAATGGCCATGAGTGATTTATAGCAAGAGAGAGAAGGACACGGATGGTGTTCATCTTAGCCACGGGTGCAAACGTTTCCTTGTAGTCTATGCCATATGATTGAGTGAAGCCCTTGGCCACCAATCTTGCCTTGAATCTATCTATACTTCCATCACTCTTGTGTTTGATCTTGAATATCCATTTGCATCCCACACTCTTTTTCCCTTTGGTAGAGAGGTCACTTCCCAAGTGTTATTTTTAGCCAAAGCATCCAACTCATTCTTCATTGCTTGAACCCAATGAGGTTGATCCTTTGCCTCCTCAAATGTTCTAGGCTCTTGGTGAAGATCTATGTTCTTGATGAATCTTTGGTGACTGCAAGACATGTTAGATATTGAGTAGTATTGAGAAATTGGATGAGTAGTCACCTTGGAGTTAAAATAGACCCTTATATTGATCCATTCCGAGGGAGGAAGTCTAAGTCTTGTAGATCTTCGAAGAGGAGGAGGGGTTCATCCATAGACTGCTCCTCATGCTCTTCGGTCGTATCAAGAGCTCCCCCTGAGTCTGAGTGTCCTTCCTCTTGATCTTCTTCTATTTCATGATCTGAATGAGAGGGTGATGGGTTCCTTTGAGTTGGATCATTTTGGTGAGTTTCTTCATTGCTTTCGGCAGAAACTTCATTGATTTTTGGTAGAATCATATTCCATTGTTCTTGCTGATAGTTTTCTTTGGTTTGATCTTCTCTACTTTGACCTGCAAAATAAGGCTCATTTTCCACAAATATCACATTCTTGGATGTGTATAGTTTCTTGGTTAGAGGATCATAACATTTATAGCCTTTTTCAAAAAAGGAATATCCTAGAAAGATGCATTTTCTTCCCTTGGCATCTAGTTTGCTCCTAAGATGACTAGGAATGTGGACACAGCAAACACAACCAAAAACTCTTAAATGATCAATGCTAGGTCTCTTTCCAAGGAGTAGTTCTAGGGGTGACTTTCCTCCTAGGATTTGGGATGGCATGAGGTTTATAAGGTGAGCAGCGGTCTTAATGGCCTCATTCCAATATTCCTTATGTAAGTTTGAGTGAAACATCATTGATCTAGCTGTCTCCAAGAGATGTCTATTCTTTCTCTCGGCTATTCCATTTTGTTGAGGAGTGTACACACAAGACTTTGGATGAATGATCCCTTTTTCCTCTAGAAAATTTTCAAACTCAAGGCTAGTGAACTCTCCTCCATGATCTGACCTAAACATCTTTAGGTTAGCATTAAATTGCTTTGTTATGTATCTATAGTAGCTCTTGAATGCCTCAAATACTTCAGATTTGTTAACTACGAGATAAACTCAAGTATATCTAGTTTTGTGATATATGAATGTCACAAAGTATCTAAAACCATTATGGGAGACTAAAGGAGAGGTCCAAACATCCGAATGAACTAATTCAAAAGCCTCTTTATATATTGTTTCAGAAATGGGATAATACACTTTGGTTTGTTTTCCAAGTACACAAGCTTTACAATGCCTATCTTCTATTTTACTATTCGGAAATAGGCGTTTCAAAGCTAGGTTTCCTAGATGCCCTAGACGTTCATGCCATAAAGATGAGGATATGTTTCGGCCAGCAAAAGCTTGGTTCTCTTGATCCAAGTAATAGAGGTTGTTCCTCCTAGTTCCCTTGCCAATCAAATTGTTCGTTTTGCGATCCTGAAATACTACTTGGTTAGGATCAAATATAGATTTGCAATCTTGCTCTTTGGTTATCTTGCTAATAGAAAGTAAGTTTGAATTGAACTTTGGAACATATAAAGCTTTAGTCTTTTTCCCAAATAGTTCAATTTCTCCTAAGTGATCAACTTTTAACTTATGACTATTAGCTACTTTAACTAATTTATGATTGGTCAAGGGAATAAACTTGTTGATTTTGTTTTTATCTTTTACCATACGATCGTCACATCTGGAATCTATGAGCCAAGAATTGGAAATAGATGAAGATAAGGAATTACCAGAATGGTGACTAATCTGCCCAACAAGTCGTTTGAATTCCTTATGCATCTCCTCCATCTTGGATTCGAGTGCAGCCACTTGAGACACTTGTTGAGCATTTGAAGATGATTCCGGATTTTTCCTAGCATATTTTGGCCTCAAATGTGGGTATAGGAACCAGCATTTTTCTTTCTTATGGCCGGACTTCTTGAAATGTGGGCAAATGTCTCTTTTTGCAAAGTTTTGAGTGCTGTTGGCCGGATGCTCTTCGTGGACAGCTTGGAAGGCTTGAGAGTCGGATTTAAGCTTGGTAGATTCTTCAAGCCTTAAGCTAGTCTCTGTTCTTTGCACCATGAATTGGACTTCTTGAAATGAAGGAAAGACCTTCATTCGAAGAATCTCTTGACGAATTGGAGCATATTCATCTCCAAGACCCATGAGTAGACCAAAGGTCATATCTTCATCGTTCCTTTGAAGAATGGTCTTGAGATTTATAGTAGGAGGCCTCAAGAGATTGAGTTCATTCCATAGATCCTTATATTCCCCAAAGTATTCGAGTGTGGATTTACCTCCTTTTTGAATTTTGAAGATCTTTTTCAGCTCAAAGATTCTTCCGGTGTTGGATTCTTGACCATATAACGATTGCATTTGCTCCCATAATGCTCTTGCGTTTGGAATACATGTGACCATAGCCTTGTGAGTTTTGTCAAGAGACATTTGAAGGAGCATCACCACTTGATCGTCTTTCTTCTTCCAAACTCTGAATAATGGATTGGCTTCATCAAGAGGTTCTTCAAAGATATGATTTTCTAGGTAGAAGAATTTTAGGGACCTCTTGATGGTATATTGCCAAGCATTGTAATTTGTGGAATCTAGAAGTAAGGAGGTGAACATTGAGGTGCTAATTTGTGGTGGAGGGTCATTAAGACCGGAAGAGAAAGGTATCGTTGCCTGCTCTGATACCATGTTGAGATTTCAAGCTATCAAGCAATTAGGATTGAATGAAATTTTAAAGAACTTTATTTGAAGAAAGAGTGCACAATGAGAGCATTATTGTTTCATAGATAGAACATCTCATACAAGCTCCTATTTATAGAGATTATTACTTGTGAAAGAGAGGGAAAAAGACCCCAAAGACTCAAGGAGCCGTTGGGGGACATTGGGGACAGATTTCTGTCCCCAAAAACACTGTATAATGTTGGATTTTTGACTAAGAAGAGAGAGAAATCTAATAAACTTCTGGTTTTTATTGATATAGTAGAATGATACAAAGGAAGAGAGATTATCTTCCTCTTAATTTTACAAAGAGAGCAATAGCTCTATTTATAGGCAAAGGGAGAAAAATAGCCAGTAGAGAGAGAACAAAGTCAATATTCCCGTTAGGGCTCAAACCCCAAGGAATTCCAACAGCTAGTTTTTGGACTGTTGGAATATACATTGCCCAAACTGCCCCTAACTATTTGGGTTTACCTCTTAGACTTTTCTCCATACTTTTGGGCTTCATTGGGCTTGTTTTTGAATGTATTTTGGGTCATAAATATGTTGCCAAATTCTGAACATTAAAAAATAAAAGGCCCAATGTTTATGACATTATCATATTTTCAAGTTGAATACCTTGAGACTTATCTTCATCTTCTCCCTTATTTTTAACACTCCCCCTCAAGTTAGGTGCATAGATGTCTATGGACCCTAACTTGCTAAGGATGTGCTGAAGATGTTTCTCAGTTGTTGCCTTAGTGAAAATGTCAGCTAGCTGGTCTTCACTTCTAATATATGAGGTTGAAATTGTCTTGTTTTCTAATTTTTCTCGAACAAAATGACAATCAACCTCAATGTGCTTCGTTCTTTCATGAAATACTGGATTGGCAGCGATATGAAGAGCTGCTTGATTATCGCAATGTAGAAGAATAGGAGCGATAGTAGGAAATCCCATCTCCTCAAGTAATGCCTTTAGCCAAACTATTTCGCTTGTAGCCGCTGCCATTGCTCTGTATTCAGCCTCAGCGCTTGATCTGGATACAACAGATTGTTTCTTGCTTTTCCATGTTACAAGATTTCCTCCCACGAACATGCAGTAGCCGGTGGTGGATCTCCTGTCCGTGACATCCCCAGCCCAATCTGCATCACAGTAGCCATAAATCTCCATGCTGTGGTTGTTTTTCATAAGAATTCCCCTTCCTGGTGAGCTTTTAAAATACTTGAGAATTCTTTCTGCTGCCTTCCAATCTTGAATCCTTGGAGCATGCATCCGTTGACTGATTAAGCTGACGGCATAGGTGATATCTGGTCTTGTAATGGTGAGGTAGATGAGCCTCCCCACAAGTCTTTGATATCTAGGAATATCCTGGAACATTTCTTCATCACCTTGTGCTCGTTCTGCTATGGATATAGGAGTTGCTGCTGGTTTAGCTCCTACCTTTCCAGTTTCCTGCAAAAGGTCAAGTACATATTTCCTTTGGCATAGAACTAGCCCCTTATGAGAATAGGCAAGCTCTATTCCTAAGAAATACTTTAGTTTTCCCAAATCTTTAATCTCAAAAGTAGATTTAAGAAAATTTCTAACTTGATCAATACCATTCATATCACTTCCTGTAATAACTATATCATCTACATAAATAAGAACAATAGTGATTTCTTCATTGTTAACTTTAGTAAACATGGAGGAATCACTAATGGATTTCTTAAAGTTATTACCAAGAAGTGCTGAACTTAATTTTGCATACCAGGCACGAGGAGATTGTTTTAACCCATAGATTGCTTTTTTAAGACGACACACCTTGATGTTTGAATCCTCATCTAGCCCTTGGGGAATTTGCATGTAGATTTCTTCGTCTAAGTCCCCTTGAAGGAAAGCATTCTTCACGTCCATTTGATACATTGGCCATTCTCCATTGGTTGCAATTGACATCAAAACCCTTATCGTTTTCATTTTGGCAACAGGGGCAAAAGTCTCAGTGTAGTCTTCTCCATAAGTTTGTGTGAATCCTTTGGCTACAAGTCTTGCCTTGTAGCGTTCAATGGATCCATCACTTTTATACTTGATTTTGAACACCCATTTACACCCGACAACCTTTCTTCCCTTAGGGAGAGTAGTAATCTCCCACGTCCCATTTTTATTCAATGCAACTAGTTCTTCAAGCATAGCTTGTCTCCATTCGGGTTTGGTATTTGCCTCATCAAAAGCCTTAGGTTCCTGTGATGAGTCAATGCCACTCAAGAACCCTTGATGGCTTGAGGAAGTGTTAGATACACAATAGTAATTTGAAATAGGATAGTGAGTTACCTTAGAATTGTAATAAACTCTTCTGTTGATCCACTCTGAGGGAGGAAGCCTCAATCTAGTGGAACGTCGAAGTGGAGGAGCCAGCGGAGAGGACAGTCTAGTTTCGTCTCCGGATTCTCCTAAGGTAGGTAATCCCTCGCCTTCTTCTCTTTCTTCGGAAGAGTTCTCTTCATTTTCAGACTCATCCACTCCTCCCTCTTCGTTTTCTCCCCCTGAAAGTGAATTCCCTTCATTGGATTCTTGAGGAACCAGAGGAGGATTTATGGGAACATCGCAGAAGATTCGCAAGTCATTGCTTGATGAATTTTCTTCATTTTTTTCTCCTGCAAAAAAGAATTCATTTTCTACAAATATCACATCTTTCGATGTGTATACCTTGTTAGAGTCAGGTTCAAAACAAATATATCCTTTTTGGAATGAAGCGTACCCAATAAAAACACATTTCCTTCCTTTGATATCTAACTTATCTCTAAACTGCCTAGGAATATGAACATAACAAATACACCCAAAAACTCTAAGGTGAGAGAGGTTTGGTTTGTCTTTTCTAAGCAACTCTAATGGAGATTTTCCATGGAGAACTCTAGTTGGAAGACGATTTATTAAATGAGCTACGGTACTAACCGCATCACTCCAAAAACGCTTAGGCATATTAGCAAAGAACATGATAGTTCTAGCTATTTCTAGGAGATGTCTATTTTTGCGTTCGGCAACTCCATTTTGTTGGGGAGTGTAGGGACAACTAGTTTGATGAATAATTCCATTCTCCTCAATGAAATTTTTGAAATTAGTGCTCATATATTCCCCACCATTATCTGTCCTAAGAATTTTAATGTTGGCCTCATATTGTTTTATAATATACTTGTAAAAGGACTTGAAGGCTTCATAAACTTGGTCTTTTGATCTTAGCATATACACCCATGTATACCTAGACTTATGATCTATAAATGAGATAAAATACTTAAATCCCCTTCTAGATATCATAGGTGAAGTCCATACATCCGAGTGAACAAGATCAAAAGGCTTTTTATATTGAGTTTCAGAAATAGGATAATACATTCGGGTTTCCTTTCCAAAAATGCATGCTTCACAATGTCTATCACTACAATTTTTTGATGGGAATAGGCATTTCAAAGCTTGCATAGAAGGATGACCTAATCTAGCATGCCAAAGGAGGTAACTTTCCTCTCGGATTGCAGAAAATACAAAACTATCTTGTTTCCAAAAATACAAGTTATCTTGCATAGAACCACTACCAATCACTTGATTCGTCTCCAAATTCTGAAAAACAACAGAATGAGGGTCAAAAATAGCTTTGCAATTTAAGTCCTTAGTGACTTGTCCAATGGACATAAGATTAGAGGTAAATTGAGGAACATATAAGGCCTTTGATTTTCTTCCAAATATTTCAACATCCCCAATTTGCTTAATTTTGAAATTATGTCCATTCGCAACTTTAACCATTTTAGGTTCTAGGAGAGGTTCAAGATTCTGAAAATTTTGCTTATCTTTGACCATATGGTGATCACAACCTGAATCTATCAACCATTTTGAAGAAGTAACAGATGAGTTAGAGCAAGTACCTGAGGAGGATTTTCCTAATTTTTGAGATGTCAGATTTGCTTTGTTTGCAGCTGGTTGAGCATTTTGCTCCCTCCTCTCTTGCTCTTTTTTCTTGATGAACTCAGGTTTAAGGTTAGGATGAAGAAACCAGCAACCATCCTTGGTATGTCCCAACTTTTTGCAATGAGAACACACCTTTTTTATTCCCTGATGAGCCTTATTTGCAGCTTGCTCATTCTGCTTTGTGGAGAACCCATGAACTTCACTTTTGGACTGATTGCTTTCCTCAAGCCTTTGAGAAGCTGCAGCTCTTTGAATCATAAATCGAGTCTCTTGGTATGATGGAAATTCTTTCATTCGAAGAATTTCCTGTCGAAGTTGTACAAATGACTCATTGAGTGATGAGAGCAATGAAAACACCTTGTCTTCATCTTGTCTCTTTTGCAGCACTTTTATATCACTTGTGAGAGGTCTCAATGTGTTGAGCTCATTCCATAAGTCCTCGTGTTCTCCGAACAATTGTGTAATTGATTTCTCCTCCATTTGGATGGTCGCAATCCTTTTTTGTATTTCAAATATTCTGCTCAAGTTTGATTCCTGACCATATAACCCATACATTTGCTCCCTTAAGGATTTGGAACTCGGACAGCACATTACCATATTTTTGTGTGCTTGATCCATGGAGCTTGTTAGCAATAGGAACACTTGATCATCCAGCTCCTTCCATTCATCAAATCGTGGGTCTAGCCGATCCATAGGATCTTTTGTAATGAAAGACAGAAGTTTTGCTCCATTGAGAGATCTTCTGATATGACTAGCCCATTGGAAGTAATTGGTTGAGCTTAGAATAATTTGGGAGAAAAGTTGGATTTGAAAGGAAGAGATTTGAGGAAGAGAATTTCCCAACCCCGGAGTCGATGTTTGCTCTGATACCATGTTGGATTTTTGACTAAGAAGAGAGAGAAATCTAATAAACTTCTGGTTTTTTATTGATGTAGTAGAATGATACAAAGGAAGAGAGATTATCTTCCTCTTAATTTTACAAGGAGAGCAATAGCTCTATTTATAGGCAAAGGGAGAAAAATAGCCAGTAGAGAGAGAACAAAGTCAATATTCCCGTTGAGGCTCAAACCCCAAGAAATTCCAACAGCTAGTTTTTGGACTGTTGGAATATACATTGCCCAAACTGCCCCTAGCTATTTGGGTTTACCTCTTAGACTTTTCTCCATATTTTTGGGCTTCATTGGGCTTGTTTTTGAATGTATTTTGGGTCATAAATATGTTGTCAAATTCTGAACATTAAAAAATAAAAGGCCCAATGTTTATGACATTATCATATTTTCAAGTTGAATACCTTGAGACTTATCTTCATCTTCTCCCTTATTTTTAACAAGTTTTGGGTCTTTTATTCTTCCAACTAGGGTCGCATGAGCATAATTGAGACCCTTTTTGGTTCTTCATTCATTTGGGCTTCAATTTATTATTGTAAAACCCTTTGAATTAAATTATTCAGTACTTTTTTGGACCTTTTAACTCGAACTTTTGTTACTGGGCCAACTGAAGCTTGAGTTGAATCTTATAAATTTCTTGCAGTCTTGATGATCACATCATTCCCCCCTTCTTGACAACGATTTGTCTCCAAATCGTCACATGTGTGAAAATGCATCCTCAACCGCATTTTGCTTGGGAAAAGTCTCAATAAATTCAATCCCTCGAACATGTCTCTTACCGTCTTAATGAATTAACAACTCTTTGAAATTAACTCAAAAAAATAATTGTCTTGTAAAATTCAAAAAAAAAACAATAACAAGAAAAATAAAAAAGAAAATAAGTGAGAAATAAAGAAAGTCGCAAATTTGAAAAAATTCCAAATTAAGAAAGAAACAAATATCAAATAAATTGAATAAAAAAGGTGAATAAAGAAAGAAAATAAGGAATGTGAACAAATAAGGAAAAAAAAGAAGAAATAAAGAAGAAACAACAAAAGAAAAGAAAAAATTGGAAGCTGTCTTTATTTTATGAAAAATTATAGACAAATATGAACAATTATTGACAACTATGAACAACTCGAAGGGTAACCCGAAATTACTCTGATACCAACTGATATGAAACCGTTGGGTATAAAAACCCTAAAACCCACGAACAAGTTAATTTAGCCCAAAAATCGTCCCAACGAATTATTTGAACAGGTGGAATCAAAACCTCAACCCTTGCCCTAAAGGAGGAAAAACCTATGTATATGACCTTAGACCATTTCTCACTAGATCAAGAACCTTGGTATAAATATGGAATCAATAACGCCACAACCTAGATGGTTCAAAACTTAGATTGATAAGTCCAAGAACTAAACAAGACTCCTATTTTGAATAAATTCAAAGTTTTCAAAAGAACAAGACCTGTATGAAGAATCCTCACAATTTTATTAATTCTCTTCAAAGTGGTTTTTTTTACATAATGTATAATGATCTATTTATAGTTTAAAGGTAAAAATATAATTAGTAACTAAAAATTTAGTAACTCCCTAAACAATAAAAAATTAGGAAACTAAACACAAATTACAAAAAATAAAAATTAGAAAACTGAATAAACCAAACTATTTTGACCAAGTCTTGCTACTATTTTTCTTTATTTTCGTCATCCCTTGGTCTTGAATAGTTTTGGGCCTTTTATTCTTCCAACTGGGCTTGCATGAGCATAATTGAGACCCATTTTGGTTCTTCATTCATTTGGACTCCAATTTCTTATTGTAAAACCCTTTGAATTAAGTTATTCAGTAGTTTTTTGAATCTTTTAACTCGAACTTTTGTTATTGGTCCAACTGGAACTTGAGTTGAATCTTGTAAATTTCTTGCAGTCTTGATGATCACATCACAAGGGGCAGTTTGGGCAGTATATATTTCAACAGTCAAAAAACTAACTGTTGGAATTCCTTGGAGTTTGAGCTCCAACGGGAATATTGCTTTTGAATCATTATCTACTGGCTATTTTTTCCTTTTCTCTATAAATAGAGCCTCATTGTATCTCCTAAAACTTTGATTTAATACTCTCAATAACCAATGTATTCTCTCATTATTTTTTAATAAATTCAGAATTTATTTCATACTTTCTTTGTCTTTAGACTTTGATATTTCAACATTACATTGGATTTATTTAAAAAGTTTTTTCAAAATTTTTTGGACATAAAATGTGTAGGGTATAAAATTTAAGACTTGAATTACAGATAAATTTTGTTAATCTAAGAGTACCACGAGAATACTCATGGCCCAAGGAGAATGAAAATAATTTTTGTTGAATTTTTTAAACACTTTAAGGTCATGAATAGTTCGGTTGAAGTTTTTAATCCTATGAACATAAAATCTTAGATCTGTAAAAATGGTTTACAAATATTGTCATACACAGATCTACATTTTGACATATGAATTGTGTGATTTCATTGCCGGAAATTAAGTTTCTAAAATGGCCGTGAAGAACCGAAACTTTGAACATTTAAATGGCCAAGTTTAGGGGCTCAAATCTTCCAATAAATTAAGTTTAGGACAATTTTGGAATTTTAATTGCAATTTTTCAGTGAAAAACGCTTGAAAAACAACCCATAAGAGCATTTATCGGCAATTGGATCAAAAGGACCTCATTGCAGACCCGTCGGACGAAGAACAACCGGCCCAACCCGTGGGCGCATGTTGTACATGTCGTAGAAGGAGTGTAAACATCCTGGCTATGGGTACGTCAACATCAGGGACAGGATCCAGGTCGGTTTTACCCGAATCCGAGTTCGACCCGCTCCGCGATTACAGGATGTGCTGCACATCTTGCACGTGCAGTAGTATGCTACGTGTGCGACAGGCATGTGCCATATACTCTATACGTCTGGCGTATGAAGTGCCTGGTTGTGCGCCGCTGGCGCGTGGTGGCTCGTGGAACCACCGACGGCACATGATGTCATGCCGGATTGATTTTTTTTCAAATTTCTAAAGGTTCTACATCTGTATTTTTGACTTTCAGTGGGTTTTGTGTGCCGAATCCAACTTTGAATGTTAAGATGCGATTCCAATTTATGGTCTATGATATGCGTTGACTCGTACGCTCAAATTAGGATCTATACTCGAATCATTTGAGATTTATTGATTTGAAGGATACACAAAAATAAGAGAATAAGTATCAATAAGTCACTAAAGTCTCTCACCTACATAGAAGATTGTTGTAAATGCTATTTGCAAGGAGAATAAATTAAATGGTGACAATTGTAAATTTTTTTTAACGGAAAATTCAATTTATTCTCGAAAAGCAAGACCTGTATAAGATTCTAAGGTATGAGATGGTAGGCCTCGGGGAGGGTACCACACCTCATTATAAACCGGATAAAGAGCTCTATTGTACGTTAAAAAAAATGATAGTCAAATTAGGGCAATTTTTAACAATGGTATACTCGATGATGATCCCGATTTATGAGTAGTATTATACGGATATGTTAGTTTTGGCTTACTATAAAAGAGTATTGTGGTACTCTTTTCAGCTCCTAGGGTAAGGAAACTAATTTATAAGTTTATAACTTATAAGAAAATAGTTGATCATCCAATGATATAACATTTGATGCAAATGTCGACTATGATCGCTGAGTTAAGGAATGAGGGCAAGCCCATTTTGGATGAGGTTCAAGTACTGGATATGATCCAACCTTTTATCTAATTCATGAGAGATTATGAAAACCTATCTCATGCATGACAAAAGTATTTGTACTTTCAATGATGTGAGTAGGCATTGTGAGTAGGCATTGTGAGCTCAATAAGGAGTACTTGGAGGTGAGTAGGCCACATTCGGGTCATTCTTATACAGTGGAGTCGAGCAATGGCTCCCATGACATCAAACACAAATAGCATAAGCATGAGAAGTCGAAGATCCAAGCAAGATGACACCATTCGAAAAATCCGACAGCAAAGTACAAAAGCGCAAGAAGAAGGAATTTGATAAGAATGATATGAAGTGCTACGCCTGAAGTACCCTTGTTCCTTTCGCTCTTTGACTATGACAAGTAGAAGGAATGTTCTTTTTTACGTAGTTTGAATTTTGACTCATTTATCATATTATTCACTGATTTCTCTCCTTTATGAATTATAAATTCAAGAGTCACCGACCATGTAACTCAAGATAGGAGAGCGTACATAGAGTTTTGATGAGTGAGTCCTCATACTAAGAGGATTCATATGGGGAATGGAGCATTTGTTATCGTCAGCAGAGAGATTGACACTTGCAAGTTTGAGTTGCAATGTAGATAGAATCTGTATTTAAATAACATTTTTTACGCTTTAGATATTTGACGGAACTTAATTTTTATACTTTGTTTGGATTGCCGAGAATATGCTTTGCCTTTGTCCTTTGGAAGCTCTAATGTTTTTATTAGCTACGACAATTCTTTTGATTGTTCTGGTTCTATCAATTATGAAATCTATGCACTGAATTTGTTCTTTTTAATGGTATTTTTTGTTATTATTCTATTGCCTCTAGTTTGATTGTGCTGATTGTGATGTAAATCAGTGACATAGTAGACTTGGACACATAAGACAAGATAGGATGAATCGGTAAGTAGTGAGTAATTTGTTAGACCCTCTAATTAGATTCGAGTTAGCCATATGTGAGTTTTGCTTAGCCAGCAAAACTACAAGAAAATTATTTGACAATCCAATAAGAGCTGTGACTCTATGTAACTGGTCCACTCTGATATCTGTGGTCATATGAGTATGAGAGCTTGAAATAGAGTTGTGTAGTTTATTACGTTCATAGACGATTACATGCGTATCAGGTATATTTATTTGATTTCGCACAAATATGTGTATTGAAATATTTCAAGAGATTTATTAGTAAGATTGAAAATCTGTTTGAATTGAGAGTGAAAACTCTTAGAATCGATGAGAGTATGAGTATTTGTCAAAACTACACAGAAAGCTCTGTTTGAAGAAGGATATTATGGGACAGCTGACTATTTCTGTTTCTTATCAGTAGAATGGAGTAACCAAAAAGAGGAATTTACTTTGTTGGAAATAGTGAGGTTTATGATGGCGTAGGCCAATTTGCTAATCTCCTATTGGGGAGGTGTTTTATTGATTGCAGTCTACGTTCTCAACTGTATTTTATTAAAGTCCGCAGTCAGTACTCTATTTGAGCTTTAGACAGAGAGGTAGCCTGACCTTAGCCACTTGAGGTCATACGGTTGTGCCACATATGATCATGATTTTTCACATTCACAAGGCAAGTTAGATCCGCGAGAAAAAAATGTATTTTTAATAACCTACTTAGAACACTTCAGGGGGCATGTGTTCTAAATAAACATACTGATGACACTGTTACTAAAATTGAGTCTCGTGATACCATATTTCTTGAATATAATTTCCCTAAGAGAGGTGAAGTCAATTAGAATTCTACCTTCTATTCGATGGATGAGATTAGTAGCTCAACTGAGCCTAGTGGCGGAATCGAAGAACCGATTAAGGATTTTCGTCCTAGTGGGAGTGATTCATCAAGAGGTGAAATTGATTGAGACTTTACTTTCTATAAGATAGATGAGTTTAATAACTCAAGTGAGCCCCGCTATGGGACACAAGAACTCATTACAGATTTTGGTCAAAATGGGAGTGATCCATTTAGAGGTGAAGAGGTTCTCTCTCCTCGTAAAAGTGTTGAGGGCGCGTACTTAAACGTCGTTGCCCGAATGAGAGTAAGACCCCTATTGTGACTCATGAGGATGATAAGAAATTTAAAGCAATCCTAGAAGTTCTCATAGGATTTTACAAAGAATCATTTATTGAAGGCCATAGATAAAAAAAACGAGTCAATAAAAATCAATAGGGTTTGGAATCTAGTTGATTTGCCTGAATACAGAAAGACCATTGAGAAATGAGTAAGTTTTCAATGATTTAGTTGATTTAAGGGCAGAAGGGTCATTGGAAACAAGAAAGTTCTTAAGATCAAGAGAAAGGCCAATGGATCAGTTGAGAGGTATATATAGCCCGTCTAGTAATGAAGGGTTACAATCAGACTAAAGAGTTGGACTGAGAAGTCATAGTCCAATTTATCTCAATCCGTTTATTTTTAGTGATTGTTGCGATATGGATTTGGAGTTATACTAGATAGACGAACAAACCGCCTTTTGTAAATGGAAGTTTTGGATAAGTAGATCTACATAGAGCAACCCCTGGGTTCATTCTAGTAGATCATGAGAATAAGGTCTGTCGACTTCAAATGTTGATATACGATCTAAAATAGTCATCCAGACGGTGGTATCTTAAATTTTATGAGAATGTGATATTTTATGGTTTTATAATGATCAAGAATGATCATTGTGTCTGTTTGAAACGTTTTAGTGAACCTTTTGTGATCATGTTCTTATTGTCGAGTTCTGACATGAAAAATATATATGAGACTTAGTTCATTTTCGGAGTAAAGATCCAGAGAGATCGCTCAATAAGAATGTTGACTCTTTAACAAGAGTTCTACATCAGAAAGATTTTTGAGCATTTCGAGATAAGCGAATGCAACCCATTAGATACTCTTATCGCTAAAGACAAAAACTTGAATCTTAGTATGTACCATATAACTTAAGAAAAAATAAGGGAGATTTACACAATCTCTTATACCAGTGCAAAGGGCGGTCTTGTGTATGTGATGAAACATACGTGATCAGACATTTATTTTGCAATAGATTTGGTGAGTAAGTTTCAATGGAATCCTGGAAAGGATCATTGGAGAATAGTAAAAAGGATTTTGAGATATTACAAGAGAACTACGAACCTCTTTTTGTGTTATGAAAGAGGTGATTTGCATTTCGTTGGACATTCAGACGCTGATTGGAGTGGTGATCTGAATAGACGCAAATTGATATCAGTTTTTACTGTCTTGCTCAATAAATGGTACCATGTCATGGAGAAACAAAAAACAAATTTGTATATCTCTATCTATGATATAGATTGAACTTGTGACATGCTTAATGGCAGTTCATGAGAGTGTTTGGTTTTGGAGATTTCTGGATTGATGAGATCATCAAAATTGCAAGGAATTCACGAGATTCAATTCAAGTTCCAGTTGAGCCGGTGACAAAGGGCCAAGTTAAAAGATTCAAAGAAGCACTGAATAACTTAATTCAGGGGGCTTTACAACAAGAAATTGGAGCCCAAATAAATAAAGAACCAAAATAGGCCTTAATTATGCTCATACAAGACCAGTTGGCAGAATAAAAGGTCCAAAACTACCCAAAACCAAGGGAGGACGAAAATAAAGAAAAAATAGCAGTAAGACTTGGTCAAAATAGTTTGATTTATTTAGTTTCCTAATTTTTATTTTTTATAACTTATGTTTTAGTTTCCTAATTCTTTATTGTTTAGGGAGTTACTAAATTTTTAATTGCTAATTATGTTTTTACCTTTAGCTTATAAATAGATCATTATACATTATGTAAAAAATAATACTTTAAAGAGAATTAAAAAAATTGTGAGGATTCTTCACACAGATCTTATTCTTTTGAGAACTTTGAACTTATTCAAAAAAGAAGTCTTGTTTAGTTCTTTGACTTATCAATCTAAGTTTCGAACCATCTAAATTGTGGTATCATTCATTCCATCTTTATACCAAGGTTCTTTATCTAGTAAGAAACGGGCTAAGGTCATATACCTCAGATTCTTCCTCCCTTAGGGGAAGGGTTGAGGTTTTTAATTCAACCGGTTCAAATAATTCGTTGGGATGATTTTTGGGCTAAATTAACTTGTTCGTGAGTTCTAGGGTTTTTATACCCAACGGGTTCACATCATGGATGATTTAGGGGTTGTAGTAGATAGTGGGAGGTCGATGATAATTTATAGTGATAATTAGGCCGATATTGTCTACAACTGAAACCCTAAATATCACAGTAAAACCAAATATATAGATACTAGATACCATTTTGTGAGAGATATCACCGAGAAGGGTATAGTGATGTCTAAGTATATTTTTTCAATACATCATGGTAGCTATTCTCTTCATCAAACCCATTGTGAGAGATTCTTTTGTGAGACATATGGAATTATTGGGTTTACAGGTAGTGACATTTATCACTATATACTGATTTTGATACTTATTGATATATATATGATATATGTGTTGAAAAGAAGGATAACTTAACCCATCTTCATCACCAACCAAGTGCATCTACTTAGAAGTCCAAAAATCAGCATGCATTGTCCAGCAAGCATGGCCCATTTGGGCAGCCTAAACCAACCCAAAATACATTCAAAAATAGGCCCAAGGAAGCCCAAAAGTTTGGAGAAAAGTCTAGGAAGCAAACCCAAATAGCTAGGGGCAGTTTGGGCAGCATATATTTCAACAGTCAAAAAACTAGCTGTTGGAATTCCTTGGGGTTTGAGCTCCAACGGGAATATCACTTTCTACTGGCTATTTTTCCCTTTTCTCTATAAATAGAGCCTCATTATATCTCCAAAAAACTATGAGAAAAATGCTCTCAAATCTGTCCATGTATGCTCTCATTCTTCTTCAATAAAATTCAGAAGTATTCTTCATTTCTTGTGCTCTATTTTTTGATATTTCAACATGGTATCAGAGCAAACTTCGATCCCTTCCTCTTCAAGGTTGGGTGACCTTCCACCTTCCATCAACCTTACCCAATTTCAAAATATATCCTCCATTCAATTAAGAGGAGGAAATTATTATCAATAGGCAGCCTTGATGAGAAGGGTGCTGGAACTTCACAACTTGGAGGGTCACATACTTGATCAACCACTTGAAGAGGTGGATTCTTCCTACAGAGAATGGAAGAAGAGGGACAATCATGTGTTTTTTCTTCTACTCAATTCCATGGATGAAACACACAAAGCTATGGTGACTTGTGCTCCCAATGCAAAACTAATATGGGACACAATGTTTTCTCTTTATGGCCAAGAATCTAACCTTGGCAGAATTTTTGAGCTCAAACGACAAATTTCAAACATCAAAAAGGAAGGGAAATCACTTCCTCAATATTTTGGGGAATATACGGATACTTGGAATGAGCTCTCCACTCTCCGTCCGGATTCCATAGATCTCAAAGTCCTCCAAAAGAGGAAAGAAGAAGATAAAATCTTTGGTCTTCTCATGGGTCTAGATGATTCCTACTCTCTTCTTAGACAAGAAATTCTCCGAATGAAGGAATTTCCTTCATTTGGAGAAGTGCAAAATATGATCCAACGAACGGAAGTTAGCATGCGTTTGGAAGAAAATTCCAAACTTAGACTTGAAGCTCAAGGTCACATGGCTACCGTTGAAGAGCACATGGCTGCCAAAGCACATCAAGTTCCAAAGAAAATTGATGTATGCACCCATTGCAAGAAAAGAGGACATACGAAGGAGAAGTGTTGGAACCTTCATCCTCATTTAAAGCTCAAGACCTTCAAACCAAGGGAGCAACTTTCCGAGCAGCATAATGTACTTCACACCAAGCTTCAAGGACCTACCATGGCTGATTTTGCTGCTCTTCAAAGTCAACTCAATGACATCTCCAAGAAGTTTCAACAACTTGCTCCCTCCAATGGTAAAAATCAAAACACTTTCCTCTTTCAATTTTGAAGATTTTCTCATTGATTCGGGAACAGACCATCATATGGTAAGGGATAGAAGAAAAATCAAGCATTTTAAAAAACTCCCTAACCATAAGATAGTCCGTGTTGCCAATGGGCAAGATTTGAAAGTTGAGCAAATTGGGGAAATTGAACTTTTTGGAAAAACATCAAATGCTTTATTTGTTCCCCAACTCACTTCAAATCTTTTGTCCATTAGCAAAGTCACTAAGGATCAAGGGTGTAGAGTTGTTTTTGACCCAAACACTGTTACTTTTCAGGACCTCAAGTCGAATCAATTGATTGGCAAGGGTTCTAGAAGAGGGGATCTATATTTTTTGGATCAAAAGCATCATGCACTCGTAGCTCATATCAAAGAAGATGCATCTCTTTGGCATAAACGTTTTGGGCATCCTAGTGACCAAGCTTTAAAGCGTCTATTTCCAAGTATTAATATTGAAGATAGACATTGTGAAGCTTGTATTCTGGGAAAGGAAACCCGATCAATGTATCCCAATTCAAAAACAATTTATAAAGATGCTTTTGATTTAGTTCATTCGGATTTGTGGACTTCACCTATCAAATCTCATTTAGGCTACAAGTATTTCATTACTTTTGTAGACCAAAAAACTAGGTACACTTGGGTCTACCTTTTGAATACCAAAGATCAAGCTTTTGAAGCCTTTAAAAGCTATGAGAGATATGTGACCAAATTTTACAATGCTAACATTAAAATTCTAAGGACGGACCATGGTGGAGAATTCACTAGTTTGACATTTGAAAACTACCTTAGAGAGAATGGCATTATACATCAAATGTCTTGTATGTACACACCTCAACAAAATGGGGTGGCTGAAAGGAAAAATAGGCACATATTAGAAATGCCTAAGAAATTTTGGTGTGATGGAATAAAAACCGCTGTCCACCTAATAAACCTTATCCCATCTCAAGTCCTGGATGGCAAGTCACCCTTAGAAGCCCTACTAGATAGAAAACCTAAGATATCTCATCTTAGAACATTCGGTTGTGTATGTTACATTCATATTCCAGCACACATGAGGGATAAGTTAGATCATAAGGGTAGAAAGTGCATATTTTTGGGGTATGCTTCCTTTGAAAAGGGGTATAGATGTTATGACCCTAAAACTAACCAAACATACACATCTAAGGATGTGATATTTGTGGAGAATGAGTCATTTTTTGTAGATAATGAAGAACATCAATCATCAGAAGAAGAGAGCACTCCAAGCACGTGGAATTTCTTACTTCTCCCGAATCAATCATCTCCACCAATTGCTGAAGGAATCTCCCAAGAGACTAATGAGCAATCTCAAAATAATGAAGAAGAAGGATCAAACTCCATAGAAGAGGAGGCAGCCCACACTTCAGGGCGAGATCAAGAAACCGAAGAGGAAGAATCCGAGCATGTAGAGGGAGATTTGGATGCACCACCTCCTCACCTTAGGCGATCCACGAGGCTTAGGGTTCCCCGTTCGGAATGGATTAACCGTAGAGTTTACTATAACTCCAAGGTAACATCACATCCGATTTCTAATTATTATATCATCTCACATGTTTCTTTGAGCCACCAAAATTTTTTGAGTGGCATAGATAAAGAACAGGAGCCTAGGACATATGATGAAGCATCCAAGGACCCAAGGTGGAGAAAGGCAATGAAGGAAGAGCTAAATGCATTGACCAAGAACGGTACATGGGAAGTCACCTCTCTTCCAAAGAGCAAGTGAGCCGTCGGATGCAAATGGGTATACAAAATCAAATATAAAAGTGATGGATCAATTGAAAGGTTTAAGGCAAGACTTGTGGCTAAAGGATTCACTCAAGCATATGCGATAGATTACAAAGAGACATACGCACCCGTTGCCAAAATGAATACAATTAGGGTCTTGATGTCTCTTGCGGTGAACCATGGATGGAGCATGTTTCAAATGGATGTAGCAAACGCGTTCCTTCAAGGAGATCTCGAAGAAGAAGTGTACATGCAACTTCCTCAAGGGTTCCAACAACAAGGAGGAAACGTGTGCAAACTACGCAAAGTTATCTACGGGCTGAAGCAATCCCCAAGGGCATGGTATGCAAAATTAAGCCATGCTTTCCTTAGTAGTGGATTTGTTAAATGCCATAGCGACTCTTCTGTTTTCATTAGAAAAAACAATGATAAAATAGTGATAGCCTTAGTTTACGTAGATGATATCATCATTACTGGAAATGACATGCATTTAATAGATATAGTTAGAAATTTCTTGAGTTCTAGGTTTGAAATTAAAGATTTAGGGAGACTAAAGTATTTCCTAGGAATTGAGTTAGCCTATTGTAATAATGGGTTAATTCTATCCCAAAGGAAATATGCACTTGATCTTTTGCAGGAAACAGGAAAGCTAGGAGGAAAGCCAGCTTGTAGCCCTATTGTCACCACTGGACCTCTAGTAGATGATGAGGAGCCACTTGAGGACATAGAGAGATATCAAAGACTTGTAGGACGACTGATCTACCTCACCATCACTAGGCCAGACATAGCCTTTGCCGTGAGCCAAATTAGTCAACATATGCATTCTCCAAAGATGGGTCATTGGAGAGCAGTTGAGCGCATCCTTCACTACATCAAGAAATCACCAGGACTAGGTATTTGGATGAAGAACAATGGAAGCTCCCAAATTGAAGGCTTTTGCGATGCAGATTGGGCGAGCGATTCAAAGGATAGAAGATCTACCACCGGGTACTGCATGTTCGTAGGAGGCAACTTGGTAGCATGGAAGAGCAAAAAACAACATGTGGTGTCAAGATCGAGTGCAGAGGCTGAGTATAGAGCAATGGCGTCAGCAGCCAGTGAGATTGTATGGTTGAAGGCTCTAGTAGAGGAATTAGAGTTCAATGTTTCTACACCAATCAACTTGCATTGTGACAATCAATCGGCAATTCATATTGCATCCAATCCGGTCTTCCATGAAAGGACTAAACACATAGAAGTTGATTGTCACTTCATTTGACAAAAGGTGGAAGAAAAGCTTATAGCCACTCCCTACATCAAAGGAAAAGAGCAACTAGCTGATATCTTCACAAAAGGGGGAACTGCAATGCATCTTCAAGAAATCATGAACAAGTTGGGCACTATCGATATCTACGCACCCAACTTGAGGGGGAGTGTTGAAAAGAAGGATAACTTAACCCATCTTCATCACCAACCAAGTGCATCTACTTAGAAGTCCAAAAATCAGCATGCATTGTCCAGCAAGCATGGCCCATTTGGGCAGCCTAAACCAACCCAAAATACATTCAAAAATAGGCCCAAGGAAGCCCAAAAGTTTGGAGAAAAGTCTAGGAAGCAAACCCAAATAGCTAGGGGCAGGTTGGGCAGCATATATTTCAACAGTCAAAAAACTAGCTGTTGGAATTCCTTGGGGTTTGAGCTCCAACGGGAATATTACTTTTGAATCACTTTCTACTGGCTATTTTTCCATTTTCTCTATAAATAGAGCCTCATTGTATCTCCAAAAACCATGAGAAAAATGCTCTCAAATTTGTCCATGTATGCTCTCATTCTTCTTCAATAAAATTCAAAAGTATTCTTCATTTCTTGTGCTTTATTTTTTGATATTTCAACACATGGGAAATAACATCACTTCCAAAAGGGAAAAAAGCCGTAGGGTGCAAGTGGGTCTACAAAATCAAACACAAAAGTGATGGGAGTCTTGACAAATACAAGGCAAGATTAGTTGCCAAGGGTTTTACTCAAGCTTATGGAGTAGACTATAAGAAAACATTTGCTCCCATGGCAAAAATGAATACCATTCATGTACTCTTATCCCTTGCTGCCAACTACTCTCTACCTCTATTTCAAATGGATTTTGCAAATGCCTTTCTCCAAGGGGACTTAGAAGAAGGGGTGTATATGGAGGTTCCTCCGGGTTTCTCTCATCAAGACAACAAAGTTTGCAAATTAAAGAAAGCTATCTATGGACTTAAACAATCACCAAGAGCTTGGTATGCCAAGCTTAGTTCTACTCTTCTTGATCATGACTTTAAGAAATGCACTAGTGACTCATCTCCTTTTGTTAAGAAACTAAAAGATAAATTCATTATAGTCCTAGTATATGTAGATGATATAATCATAACCGGAAATGACTTGAACTAAATTAATCAAGTTAGGAAATTTCTCCAAACAAAGTTTGAGATTAAGGACTTAGGGAAACTAAAGTACTTTCTAGGGATAGAATTTGCCTATTGTCCAAATGGGTTTGTTCTATCACAAAGAAAGTATGTGCATGATCTTTTGCAGGAAACCGGAAAGTTAGGTGCCAAACTCGCATGTAGTCCGACCAGCACTTCTTGTGGCCTTAAAGATGAAGACGAAGAGTTTGAGGATGAACAGAGATACCAAAGGCTTGTAGGGAGACTAATCTATCTCACGATAACAAGACCCGATATCTCCTTTGCTGTGGGACAAGTTAGTCAACATATGTACAAGCCAAAAAGAAAGCATTAGAGAGCTACCGAAAGAATACTTCACTACCTAAAGGGCACACCCGGCTAGCCGTTGGAGGCCCCAATGGCCAGTTCTTAAACTAGCCGTTGGAAGCCTCCAACGGCTAGCTAGAGGAGAGAGCATTATGCTCTCTCCACTCTTCCATTCTCCCATTCTTTCTCCCTCTCATTTTCTCTATAAATAGGGATTGACCTCCCCTTGTAAACTATGAAAAAAGTTCTCTTATTATGTACAAGAATTGCTCTCAAATTCAATAAAGTTATAAATTTTAGTTGGTTCTTCTTACTTTGAATTTCAACATGGTATCAGAGCGGGTTCACGATCCGTCTCTCAACTTCAAAGATGATCCAAAGTGGGTTCTTTTGATGCAAGGTATGCTGAATATTTGTGAGGAACTAAACCTCATTTTTAAAGAGCCATTTGGATCCTATAAATTCAAAGGGCTGTGGAAGACTTTGAAACAATGTATCTCCAATACAAGAGCTCTTCCATCCTATGAAGAAGTGAAATGTAAAAGGGAAGAAATGAGCAGAATAAAGGATCAACAAATTTGTAAAAAGTTCCTCAAATTCGGCCCCCAAGGAGATGAAAAATCAGCCCCACTCTTGGACAACAAAGTTGATCACAAAGAGGCTGTCCATCCAAGTCTAAACTCCTCCAATTTCGGCCTTCAAGAAGCTATCCAACAAAGAAGATCTTATGCTTCCGTAGTGGCCGAATGTGTTGCCCAATGTGGAACCCTTCAAGATAAATTGGATATTCACTTGAAGAGGTCTCTACATTCGGCACACATGGATGGTAATAAACAAAATTCTACTTCTTATTCTGAAAAATTTCTTGTAGATTCCGGCACAGATCACCACATGGTTAGGGATAGGAAGAAATTTAAATGCTTTAAAAATCTCCCAAATCGAAAGATAGTGAGAGTTGCTAATGGGCAAGATTTGGAAGTAAAGCAAATAGGAGAAGTTGAAATTTTTGGAAAATCCTCAAGTGCCCTTTATGTTCCCCAACTTACTTCTGATCTTTTGTCCATTAGTAAAGCCACAAAAGACCTAGGGTGTAGAGCCATTTTTGATCCAGACATAGTCACATTCCATGACTTAAACACTAACCAAATGATTGGAAAAGGGTTTCAAAGGGGGGGCCTATATTACTTGGACGAAGGGCAACATGCATTCACTACTCACATCAATAATGATGCCTTCCTTTGGCATGCTCGATTAGGGCATCTAAACAACAAGGCATTAAATCATCTTCTCCCAAATTTGAATATAGAAAACAAATCTTGTGAAGCATGCATCTTAGGGAAAGAAACAAGAACTACATACCCTAGTTCAGAAAGTGAATATATCACATCATTTGAATTAGTTCACTCTGACATTTGGACTTCTCCTATCGTATCACACCTAGGGTATAAATATTTCATCACATTTATTGATCAAAAGACTAGATACACTTGGGTATACCTTTTGCATTCTAAAGATCAAGCTTTTGAAGCACTCAAAAGCTATTTTAAGTATGTGACCAACCTTTACAATGCTAAAATCAAAGCTCTTAGATCTGATCATGGTGGGGAATACACAAGCCATAAATTTGAAAACTTTCTAAATGAGAATGACATTCTTCATAAAAAATCATGTGTTTACACACCCCAACAAAATGGGGTAGCTGAAAGAAAGAATAGGCATATATTGGAAACCGCAAGAGCCATGATGATCCATGCTAATGTGCCCAAGAAATTTTGGTGTGATGCGATTAAAACCGCAGTCCATGTGATAAACTTAATGCCTTCTGAGATTCTAAAAGGCAAATCACTTTTAGAAGTGCTCCTAGGAAGAAAAACAAAGATTTCCCATCTTAGAGTTTTTGGTTGTGTATGCTATATCCACATTCCCTCACAATTCAAAGACAAATTAGACCATAAAGGAAGGAAATTCCTATTCCTAGGTTATGCAATATTTGAAAAAGGATATAAATGTTATGATTCTAAAACTAACAAAACATACACATCTAAAGATGTGATATTTGTGGAAAAAGAATCCTTTTTTTCAGGAAAAGAAGAACATGAAGTACCAAGGCAAAATACTCCAACAAGTTCTTCGGATTTCCTAGTTCTTCCATACCAGCCTTTAGCAAATGAAATCCAAAATAATCCTCAAATGGAAGGAGAGAATACTCAAGGCAATGAAGATTCTACCTCTTCAGAAGAAGACCCCTCAAATGATTCAGGGGGAGCTCAAAATTCAGAACAAACCGAGGATCCCAATTCTGAAAATTCGGATGAAGCACCTCCTTCTCCACCACCCCCTCTTAGAAGCTCAACAAGACTAAGACTTCCTCCATCCGAATGGATCAACCAAAGAGTGTTTTTCAACTCTGAAGTGACTTTGTATCCCATTTCTGATTACTACACTACCTCACATGTCTCCACAAAACACCAAGCATACTTAAACAAGATTGACAAAGAGGTGGAACCTAGATTTTTTGAAGAAGCAAAACAAGATCCTAGGTGGGTGCAAGTCATGAAAGAAGAGATAGATGCTCTTACCAAAAATGGAACTTGGGATATTACTCATTTGCCCAAAAACAAGAAGGCCGTAGGATGCAAATGGGTATATAAAATCAAGCATAAAAGTGATGGATCAATCGATCGCTTCAAGGCAAGATTAGTGGCAAAAGGATTTACTCAAGCATACGGAATAGACTACAAGGAAACCTATGCTCCGGTAGCAAAAATGAACTCCATTAAAGTACTTATGTCCTTGGCCGTGAATCATGAATGGAACATGTATCAAATGGATGTTGCTAATGCATTCCTTCAAGGAAATCTAGAAGAAGAAGTCTATATGCAACCACCTCAAGGGTTCCAACATCATGAAGGAAAAGTATGCAAACTCCGCAAGGCTATCTATGGATTGAAACAATCTCCTAGAGCATGGTATGCCAAACTAAGCCAAGCCTTCCTTAGTTATGGTTTCTTAAAATGCAATAGTGATTCATCTCTCTTTGTTAAAAAAAAAGAAAATGGAAAAACAACTATTGCTCTAGTATATGTAGATGATATTATCATCAAAGGAAATGACACACACCACATAGAACTAGTTAGTAATTTCTTGAAAAATAGATTTGAAATTAAGGATTTAGGGAAATTAAAGTATTTCTTAGGAATTGAACTAGCCTATTGTCCCAATGGGCTAGTCCTCTCCCAAAGAAAGTATGCTCTTGACTTGTTGCAGGAAACAGGGAAGCTAGGAGCAAAACCAGCATGCAGTCCCGTCTCTACATCAGGACCTCTGATAGATGATGAAGAACCCTTTATGGACATAGAGAGATATCAGAGGCTCATAGGACGATTGATTTATCTCACCATCACTAGGCCTGATATTTCCTTTGCCGTTAGCCAAGTGAGTCAACATATGCATGCTCCAAAGAAAGGTCATTGGAGAGCAGCTGAAAGGATTCTTCATTACATTAAAGGATCACCTGGGCTAGGCATTTGGATGAAAAATAACAAAAATTCAGAAATTGAAGGATATTGTGATGCGGATTGGGCCGGAGATATCAAGGATAGGAGATCAACATCCGGATATTGCATGTTTGTAGGAGGCAATTTAGTTGCATGGAAGAGCAAAAAGCAACATGTGGTGTCTAGGTCAAGTTCAGAAGCCGAATATAGGGCAATGGCATCAGCCGCAAGTGAGATCGTATGGCTTAAAGCCTTGGTAGAAGAACTTGGGTATAGAGTTACAACTCCAATCAAGCTTCATTGTGACAATCAATCCGCAATTCATATCACATCAAATCCGGTCTTCCATGAAAGGACCAAACATATAGAGGTCAATTGTCACTTTATTCGGCAAAAGGTAGAAGAAAGACTTATTACTACTCCTCATATCAAAGGAAAAAATCAACTTGCAGACATCTTCACTAAGGGAGGAACGGCCGCTCATCTTCAGGATATCTTGGGCAAGTTGGGCACTATTGACATATATGCACCCAACTTGAGGGGGAGTGTTGAAATGAAGAACACTTAGGATACTCAATTAACCCTAAATTGATTGTATTTTTCCTTACTTATTTGAGGCCTAAAGGAAACCTAAGCATAGAGGCAAATTAATGCCCCTCTTGTCTAGTTTTCTTGGCCCAAATTAGGGTCCCAATATGGGACAGGCCCACGGGCTTCGGGATTGATAGGGATTATGCTCTCTCCACTCTTCATTCTCCCATTTTTTCTCCCTCTCATTTTCTCTATAAATAGGGATTGACCTCCCCTTGTAAACTATGAAAAAAGTTCTCTTATTATGTACAAAAATTGCTCTCAAATTCAATAAAGTTCTAAATTTTAGTTGGTTCTTCTTACTTTGAATTTCAACAATTTATGGTTTCAAACAATCTCCAAGAGCTTGGTATTCCAAACATGACTCTATTCTTCTTGATTATGGTTTTGAGAAATGCAATAGTTATTCATCCCTTTTTGTTAAGAATCAAAATGAAAAAATTATTATAGTTTTAGTTTATGTAGATAATATAATCATAACCGGAAATGATTTAAATCTAATTAATCAAGTTAGAAAATTTCTTCAAACTAAGTTTGATATCAAAGATTTAGGGAAACTAAAATACTTTCTCGGGATAGAACTTGTTTATTGTCCAAATGGGTTTGTTTTACCACAAAAAAAGTATGTACTTGATCTTTTGCAGGAAATCAGAAAGTTAGGTGCCAAGGCCGCATGTAGTCCAATCAGCACCTCTTGTGGCCTTAAAGATGATGATGAAAAGTTTGAAGATAAACGAAGATACCAAAGGCTTGTAGGGAGACTAATGTATCTCACCATAACAAGACCCGATATCTCCTTTGCTGTGGGACAAGTTAGTCAACGTATGCACAAGCCAAAAGAAAACATTGGAGAGCCACCGAAAGAATTCTTGACTACTTAAAGGGCACACTCGGCATGGGAATTTGGATGAAGAAAAATTGCAGCTCTCAAATCTAGGGTATTGTGATGCGGATTGGGTTGGAAATTCAGAAGATAGAAGATCAACCACGGGGTATTCCATGTTTGTTGGAGGAAATTTAGTATCTTGGAAAAGGAAAAAACAACATGTGGTATCTAGATCAAGTGCTGAAGCGGAATATAAAACCATGGCAGTTGCAACAAGTGAGATAGTTTGGTTGAAAGCTCTAATTGAAGATATAGGGTTCGTAGTTCAAACTCCGATTTAACTCCATTGTGACAATCAATCGGCAATTCACATTGCCTCAAATCCGGTATTTGATGAAAGAACAAAGCATATCTAGGTGGATTGTCACTTTGTGAGATAAAAGATTGAAGACAAACTCATTATTCCTAGCTTTACAAGAAGTGAGTATCAAATTACTAACATCTTTATAAAATTGGGAACCGCCAATCACATACTCAAGAATATGGGCAAATTGGGTGTCATAGATATGTACACACCCAATTTGAGGGGGAGTGTTGAAATGAAAAAGAATTAGGTTCCTTAGCTCTCTCTAAAGAATCCCTAAAGAGAAGTCATAAAATGAGCTTCAAAATTGCA
Source organism: Dillenia suffruticosa (assembly GCA_033439265.1). Lineage (NCBI taxonomy): Eukaryota > Viridiplantae > Streptophyta > Magnoliopsida > Dilleniales > Dilleniaceae > Dillenia > Dillenia suffruticosa. The sequence goes on along the minus strand of JAVTVX010000017.1, from coordinate 14,386,046 downwards.
GCCCTTAAGTTGGTCATTATTTAAGTCCTTTTGTAAAGTATGAAAAATATGCTTCAACTACTTGTATACTTTTTTTGTGATATCAATAAAATCTTTGAAGTATTCATTCATAGTTTGTTACTTGCTTCTTTAAAACTTCAACAAGGGCAATCGCCTCTAGAGGCTCTTCTGGGAAGAAAGCCTAAAATCTCTCACCTTAGGACATTTGGTTACATATACTATATTCATATTCTAGCACACTCAAGGAACAAATTAGAACATAGAGGAAGACAGTGTGTATTTCTCGGATATGCAGCCTTTGAAAAAGGTTATAGGTGCTATGATTCTACTACTAACCGAAAATACACATTTAAAGATGTGATATTTTTGGAGGATGAGTTCTATATAAGTCAGTTCATGCATTCTCCAACAAAAGCTCATTGGAAAGCAGTAGAGAGGATTCTTCATTACGTCAAAGGATCACCCGGGCTAGGGATTTGGATGAAGAACATTGGAAGATCAGACATTGAGGGGTATTGTGATGCTGATTGGGCAGGGGATCCCACTGATAGAAAGTCTACCACTGGATATTGTATGTTTGTTGAAGGAAACTTGGTAGCTTGTAAGAGTAAAAAACAACGGGCTGTATCTAGATCAAGTGCGGAGGCCGAGTATAGGGCCATGGCAGCTAGTGCAAGTGAGATAGTATTGCTGAAGACTTTAGTAGAAGAGCTAGGGTTCACGGTCTCCACTCCAATCAAGCTCCATTGTGACAATCAATCCACAATTTACATCGTCACCAATCCGGTCTTCCATGAACGCACCAAGTACATAGAGGTTGATTGTCATTTTATTCGTCAAAAGGTAGAAGACAGAAGAAAAACTCATTGTGACTCCTCATATCAAAGGAAAAGATCAGCTAGCGAATATTTTCACAAAGGGTGGGCCAGCAGCTCACAAGAAATGATGGCCAATTTGGGTACTATTAATCTATACACCCAACTTGAGAGGGAGTGTTGAAAAGAGAAATTAATCAGCCTATCATCACATTTCTAAAAGGCCTTCTAAGAGTTTAGCAAGTTCTTCTCCTTTGAAACCAAATAAATTCTTTATGAGTTTTTGTCTCAAGGATGAAGCCTTAATTGGCATAGCCCGAGTTCGGGCCTTGCCCCGGCCAGCAAAAGGGCCCTTTTTAGCCCACAAAGGGTGCCCAATTGGGCCCCAATGGCTTGGCAAATCTAGACGTTGGAGACTGTTCAATGGCTAGTAATTCTAGCCATTGGAGACAGCCTCCAATGGCTAGTAGAGAGGGGTCTTAACCCCTCTCTCTTGTTCTCTTATTTGCTCTCTAAATTCTCTCAATCTTCTTCTTCTATAAATAGGCTTCTATGTATTCAAGCAAAGGTATGAACAAAAGTTCAAAGCTATGAATGTTGTTTGCTTTCATTATCAATAAACTTCAGAATTTCATTTCAAAGATCTTCTTGTGTTCTTACTTTGATCTTTCAATAGGGGATGGTCGAATTTGTAGCTAAATGTCTTCTATGTCGACAAGTTAAAGTCGAATATCGGAAACCCACTGATATCCTCCAACTTTTACCAATTCCCGAGTGGAAGTGGGAATATATCACTATGGACTTTGTGATTGGTTTACCACATACTCCAAGTAGGCATGACATCATTTGGGTGATTGTGGATTGGCTCACCAAAAAAGCTCATTTCTTACCGATTCAGAATACTTAGTCCTTGGAGAGGTTGACCAAGCTCTACATTGATGAGATTGTGAGGTTTCATGGAGTTTTGGTGTCTATTGTGTTGGATTGTGTTTCTAGGTTCACATCAGGGTTTTGGCCTAAGTTGCAAGAGTCTTTGGGACAAAGTTAAAGTTTAGCACGTCATTCCATCCTCAAATGAATGGGTAATCAGAGCGCAGATTAAAATTTTGAAAGACATGCTTAGGGCATGTGTCATGGATTTTCAAGGTAGTTAGGATAGAGATCTTCCATTGATTAAATTTGTATACAACAATAGTTACCAAATTAGTATTGAAATGCCACCCTACGAGACCCTATACGGGAGGAAATATAAAACTCCATTATGTTGGGATGAGGTTTGTGAGAGGAACATTGAAAATGTTGAATTAATTGGGATCACCAAAAATGAAGGTGGTCCAATATCAGCAAAAGCGCTATACTGATAAAAGGATACGCCCATTGGAGTTCAAAGTGGAAGACATTTGGTCTTCTTGAAAATATCATAATGGAAAGGTTTGATTTTATTCCAATAATGGGGGAAGTTGAATCCTTACTACATTGTCCCCTTCAAGATCTTTGAGAGGATTGGCTAGATGGTGTTGGATTTTTGACTAAGAAGAGAGAGAAATCTAATAAACTTCTGGTTTTTATTGATGTAGTAGAATGATACAAAGGAAGAGAGATTATCTTCCTCTTAATTTTACAAGGAGAGCAATAGCTCTATTTATAGGCAAAGGGAGAAAAATAGCCAGTAGAGAGAGAACAAAGTCAATATTCCCGTTGGGGCTCAAACCCCAAGGAATTCCAACAGCTAGTTTTTGGACTGTTGGAATATACATTGCCCAAACTACCCCTAGCTATTTGGGTTTACCTCTTAGACTTTTCTCCATACTTTTGGGCTTCATTGAGCTTGTTTTTGAATGTATTTTGGGTCATAAATATGTTGCCAAATTCTGAACATTAAAAAATAAAAGGCCCAATGTTTATGACATTATCATATTTTCAAGTTGAATACCTTGAGACTTATCTTCATCTTCTCCCTTATTTTTAACAGATGGCTTACCCGGCTAGAGTTGCCATTGGAATTGGAAAGAATTCACGATATTTTTCATGTCTCTATATTGAAAAAGTATTTGCTAAATCCTTTCCATGTACTAGAAACTCCCTCGATTGAATTGAGAGTGGACTTTAGTTTCAAAATCCAACCAATAGCCATTCTCGATTGACAAGTCAAGAGGTTGTAGAACAAAGAAATCCGCATTGTGAAGATTCAATGGAAAAGTGATCGGGTAGATAAGATGACTTGGGAGGCTAAGAATGTTATGTGAAAAATAGCCCCCAGTTATTCAAGAATAAAATTTAGTGAATTTCGAGAATGAAATTCTGTTCTGGGGACAAAACTTATAATATCGGAATCCGATATCTAATTGTATTAGTGTCTTATATCTTATAGGGTAAATTTTTGGGTTATAAATTTGAACCATGAATTTAGATAGATTAGGAAATTGAGATTGGGTTTGGATTTGAATTGGTATAAGGGAATTAAAATAACTTTTTTATTATTTTAAGCTAAACATACATGCGACTTATTCAACACTCCTATCTCACACACGGTACATATTTATTCTTCTTTCCTTTTCTTTTGAAATATGAAGTAGAAAAGTCAAAGGAGAGAGAGAGAGTTATATTCTTGAACCTTCTTTCAGTTATGTGTTTGTGTTGGACTGATTAAGGAAAAGAGAGGGAGAGAGATGTTGAAAGATCAAAGAAAGAACTCAAGAGATCTTGAAATATAACTCTGAATTTTATTGAAATAGAAAGCAAATAACATTCATAACTTTGAACTTTTGTTCATACTTTTGCTTGAACACATAGAAGCCTATTTATAGAAGAAGATGAGGGAGAGAATTAGAGAGCAAAAAGAGAGCACAAGAGAGGGGTTAAGACCCCTTTCTACTAGCCGTTGGAGGCTGTCTCCAACGGCTAGAATTACTAGCCGTTGGGGTCCAATTGGGCCCCCTTTGCTGGGCCAAAAAGGCCCCTTTTTCTGGCCCGGGCTGGGCCCGAAGGACCAGCCAATTTAAGGCTCCATCCTTGAGAAGAACTTGTTGGACTCTTGGGAAGGCCCTTTTTAGAAATGTGATGATAGGTTGATTAATTGCTCTTTTCAACAAGAGAGAGAGAGAGAGAGAGAGAGAGAGAGAGAGAGAGAGAACTCTTTCCTTTTTCATAACACCCTAGCCACGAGTTCCATCCTTCTTCCCAACAAAACCCCCCACATACCATCAAAATCATTATTTAAACTTGAAATAAACTATTTCCATCCATATATACAGGAAGCACAAAGTGGTGTGAAAAGTCCATAGAACAAACTGAAAACATTAAGAGAGCAATGAGGCTGAGAAAGTAAAAAGAAAAGTGAACTTTGGAGTTTAGAAAGCCAAGTATAAAGTATGTTTAATTCAGGGTTTTAGATTATGATTTATCATTTAAATCTTAATGAATGGTTTAGTTGATAATTTGATTCTATTAAGTGTAGGTATAATATTAGAATGAGAATGAAAATCATAATTTTACAAATCTAGATAGTTTGACCTTATTGTAATATTTAGGTCATAACTCTTTTTGCACAATACCAAATTGAACTAGGTTTTCTCCTACTAAAACTAAACTTTTACAGTTCTAAAATATCATATTGTGAGAAACATTTCATTGAGAACTAGATTTTTAGTAATTTTTCAAAGAGACATGTTTTACATAAAATGTCTTATTTCTATTCTATTCTATTAGTATACTTTAATCTGAATTTGAGCTGTTTTCTATGCAAAATTATGCTAAACTCTGAATATTGTCTTATCATTAATTGGGATTTGAATTATTTAAATCCGATAGTAATAAAAGTTATAGTGATTTTTTTATGACTGCACATGTTGGGTCGTGAGGTCAGGATTATTATACTGGTTCATCTAGATATTTTTATGTGAATAGAATGAAGTTTAATTATAAACATAAAAGTCATAATTTTATGTTTAATCTTTAAGTGATAATTGGAATTACTGTAATCCGAGAATTGTAGTTCAAGATATCGCTCTTTTTCTACGATATATTTGTGCTGGAAATTTGTTGTAAACTAGGACTGTGAAATATTGACAAAAAACTAATTAGTTTTAGTGTTGATCTATGATTTAATGATTAATTGGTATTTAATGTTTAGGTTAAAGCACTTGAAACCCAAGAAGAGATTGGATCTTGTTTGATTTGGAATAGGGAGTTGTTATTCTCCGAAAAAGTGAGTGGATGGATATTTGTGGTTTGAATCACAAATGTTTTCTTTGATTTTTTAAAAATGATTTTAAAGTGGGTTTTTATATGTTATCTGTGATTGTGGAGTGTCCAAAAATGAGATTAAATTGATTTATGCATTTAATGATATTTGTATGTATGTTTATATGTAAACTTGTTACAATTGAAATTATGTTTGGAATTGGCTTGATTGGAAGAATGGTGGCACATTGCAGTTGGAAATGGGTATTATGGATTAGTGCATGTTTGGGGTGTGGTGCTAACATCCATGGTTAATGGTTATGATCATTCCCTTTAAGAGTGTGACTTGACAGGGTGACGTGATTGGGGTTATACGACTAAGGAGGTAACCACGCTTGAGAGGTGCCTCCAAGATCATCCCCTCAGCTAACTTGGTTGTATCCTAAAGGAGATCTAAGCCAACACCAAAGTCAGATGTATTAGGAAATTGTGGGAAAGCCCCTTGACTGTTCTGCCCTTGGTTGACCTTTGCCGTGAAAAGAGATTTTTGGCATTCTTATAGTTTTGAGAAACTTGAAATGATTGGATCCATTACTTGATTTTTCATGTTTACTAAATATTTGAATCTATTTGAATGTTTGTTATTTATCGATGAATTATTGGCATTTGGATATGATGGAATGGATTTTTGGAAAATTCTATCCACTCACTGAGTATTATTTATACTTATTCTCTCATTATTTTTTAATTAAGAAAGTTTAGATACCGGAGAATCTTAGTCAACCTCTAGTGCCGGACTTGCGGAGACCATCATGGTAGACTTTTTTTGATATAAATTTTGGCGTGGTTTTGAGGTATTGATAGATAGATATGAGGAGGCCATTTTGTAAACTTTTGGAAACCTTCGTTTCTTTGCACACACTTTGTTTATTTTGGTTGGAACTGTACAAGAAGTTTTGTACTTATTAGGGGATTTTTTACTATTTCACATGAATTTTATTGGAAATTGCCAATGCTGATTTTCTTCGAATTATTTTTGAATCTCTTTGATTTATAGATTTTAATTGGCCATTTGTTTTTGTTTTGAATTGTTTGGACAGAAGATGGATTTTTATCGGTTTTAAGGAATATTTTGATTTGTTTTGAAAAAAAGCGCATGATGTTGTTTTACAATGCCCACGTGGACATTTAAATAAGGGCTAGTTATCCTATTTTCAAAGATAAGTATATGATCCCGTTGGGTATAAAAACCCTAAAACCCACGAACAAATTAATTTAGCCCAAAAAAATTGTTTCAACGAATTATTTGAATCGATAGAATTAAAGACCTCAACCCTTGCCCTAAAGGAGGAAGTGTTGAAATATCAAAAAATAGAGCACAAGAAATGAAGAATACTTCTGAATTTTATTGAAGAAGAATGAGAGCATACATGGACAGATTTGAGAGCATTTTTTTTCATAGTTTTTGGAGATACAATGAGGCTCTATTTATAGAGAAAAGGGAAAAATAGCCAGTAGAAAGTGATATTCCCGTTGGAGCTCAAACCCCAAGGAATTCCAACAGCTAGTTTTTTGACTGTTGAAATATATGCTGCTCAAACTGCCCCTAGCTATTTGGGTTTGCTTCCTAGACTTTTCTCCAAACTTTTGGGCTTCCTTGGGCCTATTTTTGAATGTATTTTGGGTTGGTTTAGGCTGCCCAAATGGGCCATGCTTGCTGGACAATGCATGCTGATTTTTGGACTTCTAAGTAGATGCACTTGGTTGGTGATGAAGATGGGTTAAGTTATCCTTCTTTTCAACACTCCCCCTCAAGTTGGGTGCGTAGATATCGATAGTGCCCAACTTGTTCATGATTTCTTGAAGATGCATTGCAGTTCCCCCTTTTGTGAAGATATCAGCTAGTTGCTCTTTTCCTTTGATGTAGGGAGTGGCTATAAGCTTTTCTTCCACCTTTTGTCGAATGAAGTGACAATCAACTTCTATGTGTTTAGTCCTTTCATGGAAGACCGGATTGGATGCAATATGAATTGCCGATTGATTGTCACAATGCAAGTTGATTGGTGTAGAAACATTGAACCCTAATTCCTCTACTAGAGCCTTCAACCATATAATCTCACCGGCTGCTGACGCCATTGCTCTATACTCAGCCTCTGCACTCGATCTTGACACCACATGTTGTTTTTTGCTCTTCCATGTTACCAAGTTGCCTCCTACGAACATGCAGTACCCGGTGGTAGATCTTCTATCCTTTGAATCGCTCGCCCAATCTGCATCGCAAAAGCCTTCAATTTGGGAGCTTCCATTGTTCTTCATCCAAATACCTAGTCCTGGTGATTTCTTGATGTAGTGAAGGATGCGCTCAACTGCTCTCCAATGACCCATCTTTGGAGAATGCATATGTTGACTAATTTGGCTCACGGCAAAGGCTATGTCTGGCCTAGTGATGGTGAGGTAGATCAGTCGTCCTACAAGTCTTTGATATCTCTCTATGTCCTCAAGTGGCTCCTCATCATCTACTAGAGGTCCAGTGGTGACAATAGGGCTACAAGCTGGCTTTCCTCCTAGCTTTCCTGTTTCCTGCAAAAGATCAAGTGCATATTTCCTTTGGGATAGAATTAACCCATTATTACAATAGGCTAACTCAATTCCTAGGAAATACTTTAGTCTCCCTAAATCTTTAATTTTAAACCTAGAACTCAAGAAATTTCTAACTATATCTATTAAATGCATGTCATTTCCAGTAATGATGATATCATCTACGTAAACTAAGGCTATCACTATTTTATCATTGTTTTTTCTAATGAAAACAGAAGAGTCGCTATGGCATTTAACAAATCCACTACTAAGGAAAGCATGGCTTAATTTTGCATACCATGCCCTTGGGGATTGCTTCAGCCCGTAGATAGCCTTGCGTAGTTTGCACACGTTTCCTCCTTGTTGTTGGAACCCTTGAGGAAGTTGCATGTACACTTCTTCTTCGAGATCTCCTTGAAGGAACGCGTTTGCTGTTGAAATAAAGGATAATTAGGGTTTATATCCTAAGGGAATGAAGTCTAAATGTATAGCTCTAATTTAGGTAGAATTTTCCCTTTCTTTTGTTATAATTGTAATTCCCTTTTAGGGTTCCAATTTGGGCCCTAAATGGGCCTTGCCAGCAGGGGCCCAGCCCGGGCCAGCAAATGGGGGACCAAAAGGTCCCCCAACGGCTAGCAAAAGATAGCCGTTGGGGCTGTCCCCAACGGCTAGTAAACACTAGCCGTTGGGGACAGCCCCAACGGCTAGAAATGGAGAGGGCATTGCCCTCTCCTCCATCTCTTTTCTCATTTCTTTCCCTCTCCTCTTGTTCTCTATAAATAGGGCTTAGTTGTTCATTTGGAAAGTATGAAAAATATGCCTTCATTGCATGTAAACTCTCTTTGATTTCTTAATTAAATTCTTGAAGTTTCTTTCTTCATTCTTAGCTTGCTATATTTAAATTTCATCATGGTATCAGAGCAGGCTTCGATACCTTCATCTTCCGGTGTTGGTAATCCTCCACCACAAATTAGTACTTCCATGTTTACTTCCATTCTCTTAGATTCTTCAAATTACAATGCTTGGCAAGACACCATCAAGCGATCCTTGAACTTCTTCAATCTTGAAAATCACATATTGGAGGATCCTTTAGATGATGCCGACCCTACATTCAAATCGTGGAAGAAGCAAGATGACCAAGTGGTGGTGCTACTTCAAATGTCTCTTGACAAAACCCACAAAGCCATCTTCATCACCAACCAAGTGCATCTACTTAGAAGTCCAAAAATCAGCATGCATTGTCCAGCAAGCATGGCCCATTTGGGCAGCCTAAACCAACCCAAAATACATTCAAAAATAGGCCCAAGGAAGCCCAAAAGTTTGGAGAAAAGTCTAGGAAGCAAACCCAAATAGCTAGGGGCAGTTTGGGCAGCATATATTTCAACAGTCAAAAAACTAGCTGTTGGAATTCCTTGGGGTTTGAGCTCCAACGGGAATATCACTTTCTACTGGCTATTTTTCCCTTTTCTCTATAAATAGAGCCTCATTATATCTCCAAAAAACTATGAGAAAAATGCTCTCAAATCTGTCCATGTATGCTCTCATTCTTCTTCAATAAAATTCAGAAGTATTCTTCATTTCTTGTGCTCTATTTTTTGATATTTCAACATGGTATCAGAGCAAACTTCGATCCCTTCCTCTTCAAGGTTGGGTGACCTTCCACCTTCCATCAACCTTACCCAATTTCAAAATATATCCTCCATTCAATTAAGAGGAGGAAATTATTATCAATAGGCAGCCTTGATGAGAAGGGTGCTGGAACTTCACAACTTGGAGGGTCACATACTTGATCAACCACTTGAAGAGGTGGATTCTTCCTACAGAGAATGGAAGAAGAGGGACAATCATGTGTTTTTTCTTCTACTCAATTCCATGGATGAAACACACAAAGCTATGGTGACTTGTGCTCCCAATGCAAAACTAATATGGGACACAATGTTTTCTCTTTATGGCCAAGAATCTAACCTTGGCAGAATTTTTGAGCTCAAACGACAAATTTCAAACATCAAAAAGGAAGGGAAATCACTTCCTCAATATTTTGGGGAATATACGGATACTTGGAATGAGCTCTCCACTCTCCGTCCGGATTCCATAGATCTCAAAGTCCTCCAAAAGAGGAAAGAAGAAGATAAAATCTTTGGTCTTCTCATGGGTCTAGATGATTCCTACTCTCTTCTTAGACAAGAAATTCTCCGAATGAAGGAATTTCCTTCATTTGGAGAAGTGCAAAATATGATCCAACGAACGGAAGTTAGCATGCGTTTGGAAGAAAATTCCAAACTTAGACTTGAAGCTCAAGGTCACATGGCTACCGTTGAAGAGCACATGGCTGCCAAAGCACATCAAGTTCCAAAGAAAATTGATGTATGCACCCATTGCAAGAAAAGAGGACATACGAAGGAGAAGTGTTGGAACCTTCATCCTCATTTAAAGCTCAAGACCTTCAAACCAAGGGAGCAACTTTCCGAGCAGCATAATGTACTTCACACCAAGCTTCAAGGACCTACCATGGCTGATTTTGCTGCTCTTCAAAGTCAACTCAATGACATCTCCAAGAAGTTTCAACAACTTGCTCCCTCCAATGGTAAAAATCAAAACACTTTATCCTCTTTCAATTTCGAAGATTTTCTCATTGATTCGGGAACAGACCATCATATGGTAAGGGATAGAAGAAAAATCAAGCATTTTAAAAAACTCCCTAACCATAAGATAGTCCGTGTTGCCAATGGGCAAGATTTGAAAGTTGAGCAAATTGGGGAAATTGAACTTTTTGGAAAAACATCAAATGCTTTATTTGTTCCCCAACTCACTTCAAATCTTTTGTCCATTAGCAAAGTCACTAAGGATCAAGGGTGTAGAGTTGTTTTTGACCCAAACACTGTTACTTTTCAGGACCTCAAGTCGAATCAATTGATTGGCAAGGGTTCTAGAAGAGGGGATCTATATTTTTTGGATCAAAAGCATCATGCACTCGTAGCTCATATCAAAGAAGATGCATCTCTTTGGCATAAACGTTTTGGGCATCCTAGTGACCAAGCTTTAAAGCGTCTATTTCCAAGTATTAATATTGAAGATAGACATTGTGAAGCTTGTATTCTGGGAAAGGAAACCCGATCAATGTATCCCAATTCAAAAACAATTTATAAAGATGCTTTTGATTTAGTTCATTCGGATTTGTGGACTTCACCTATCAAATCTCATTTAGGCTACAAGTATTTCATTACTTTTGTAGACCAAAAAACTAGGTACACTTGGGTCTACCTTTTGAATACCAAAGATCAAGCTTTTGAAGCCTTTAAAAGCTATGAGAGATATGTGACCAAATTTTACAATGCTAACATTAAAATTCTAAGGACGGACCATGGTGGAGAATTCACTAGTTTGACATTTGAAAACTACCTTAGAGAGAATGGCATTATACATCAAATGTCTTGTATGTACACACCTCAACAAAATGGGGTGGCTGAAAGGAAAAATAGGCACATATTAGAAATGCCTAAGAAATTTTGGTGTGATGGAATAAAAACCGCTGTCCACCTAATAAACCTTATCCCATCTCAAGTCCTGGATGGCAAGTCACCCTTAGAAGCCCTACTAGATAGAAAACCTAAGATATCTCATCTTAGAACATTCGGTTGTGTATGTTACATTCATATTCCAGCACACATGAGGGATAAGTTAGATCATAAGGGTAGAAAGTGCATATTTTTGGGGTATGCTTCCTTTGAAAAGGGGTATAGATGTTATGACCCTAAAACTAACCAAACATACACATCTAAGGATGTGATATTTGTGGAGAATGAGTCATTTTTTGTAGATAATGAAGAACATCAATCATCAGAAGAAGAGAGCACTCCAAGCACGTGGAATTTCTTACTTCTCCCGAATCAATCATCTCCACCAATTGCTGAAGGAATCTCCCAAGAGACTAATGAGCAATCTCAAAATAATGAAGAAGAAGGATCAAACTCCATAGAAGAGGAGGCAGCCCACACTTCAGGGGGAGATCAAGAAACCGAAGAGGAAGAATCCGAGCATGTAGAGGGAGATTTGGATGCACCACCTCCTCACCTTAGGCGATCCACGAGGCTTAGGGTTCCCCGTTCGGAATGGATTAACCGTAGAGTTTACTATAACTCCAAGGTAACATCACATCCGATTTCTAATTATTATATCATCTCACATGTTTCTTCGAGCCACCAAAATTTTTTGAGTGGCATAGATAAAGAACAGGAGCCTAGGACATATGATGAAGCATCCAAGGACCCAAGGTGGAGAAAGGCAATGAAGGAAGAGCTAGATGCATTGACCAAGAACGGTACATGGGAAGTCACCTCTCTTCCAAAGAGCAAGTGAGCCGTCGGATGCAAATGGGTATACAAAATCAAATATAAAAGTGATGGATCAATTGAAAGGTTTAAGGCAAGACTTGTGGCTAAAGGATTCACTCAAGCATATGCGATAGATTACAAAGAGACATACGCACCCGTTGCCAAAATGAATACAATTAGGGTCTTGATGTCTCTTGCGGTGAACCATGGATGGAGCATGTTTCAAATGGATGTAGCAAACGCGTTCCTTCAAGGAGATCTCGAAGAAGAAGTGTACATGCAACTTCCTCAAGGGTTCCAACAACAAGGAGGAAACGTGTGCAAACTACGCAAAGTTATCTACGGGCTGAAGCAATCCCCAAGGGCATGGTATGCAAAATTAAGCCATGCTTTCCTTAGTAGTGGATTTGTTAAATGCCATAGCGACTCTTCTGTTTTCATTAGAAAAAACAATGATAAAATAGTGATAGCCTTAGTTTACGTAGATGATATCATCATTACTGGAAATGACATGCATTTAATAGATATAGTTAGAAATTTCTTGAGTTCTAGGTTTGAAATTAAAGATTTAGGGAGACTAAAGTATTTCCTAGGAATTGAGTTAGCCTATTGTAATAATGGGTTAATTCTATCCCAAAGGAAATATGCACTTGATCTTTTGCAGGAAACAGGAAAGCTAGGAGGAAAGCCAGCTTGTAGCCCTATTGTCACCACTGGACCTCTAGTAGATGATGAGGAGCCACTTGAGGACATAGAGAGATATCAAAGACTTGTAGGACGACTGATCTACCTCACCATCACTAGGCCAGACATAGCCTTTGCCGTGAGCCAAATTAGTCAACATATGCATTCTCCAAAGATGGGTCATTGGAGAGCAGTTGAGCGCATCCTTCACTACATCAAGAAATCACCAGGACTAGGTATTTGGATGAAGAACAATGGAAGCTCCCAAATTGAAGGCTTTTGCGATGCAGATTGGGCGAGCGATTCAAAGGATAGAAGATCTACCACCGGGTACTGCATGTTCGTAGGAGGCAACTTGGTAGCATGGAAGAGCAAAAAACAACATGTGGTGTCAAGATCGAGTGCAGAGGCTGAGTATAGAGCAATGGCGTCAGCAGCCAGTGAGATTGTATGGTTGAAGGCTCTAGTAGAGGAATTAGAGTTCAATGTTTCTACACCAATCAACTTGCATTGTGACAATCAATCGGCAATTCATATTGCATCCAATCCGGTCTTCCATGAAAGGACTAAACACATAGAAGTTGATTGTCACTTCATTTGACAAAAGGTGGAAGAAAAGCTTATAGCCACTCCCTACATCAAAGGAAAAGAGCAACTAGCTGATATCTTCACAAAAGGGGGAACTGCAATGCATCTTCAAGAAATCATGAACAAGTTGGGCACTATCGATATCTACGCACCCAACTTGAGGGGGAGTGTTGAAAAGAAGGATAACTTAACCCATCTTCATCACCAACCAAGTGCATCTACTTAGAAGTCCAAAAATCAGCATGCATTGTCCAGCAAGCATGGCCCATTTGGGCAGCCTAAACCAACCCAAAATACATTCAAAAATAGGCCCAAGAAAGCCCAAAAGTTTGGAGAAAAGTCTAGGAAGCAAACCCAAATAGCTAGGGGCAGTTTGGGCAGCATATATTTCAACAGTCAAAAAACTAGCTGTTGGAATTCCTTGGGGTTTGAGCTCCAACGGGAATATCACTTTCTACTGTCTATTTTTCCCTTTTCTCTATAAATAGAGCCTCATTGTATCTCCAAAAAACTATGAGAAAAATGCTCTCAAATCTGTCCATGTATGCTCTCATTCTTCTTCAATAAAATTCAAAAGTATTCTTCATTTGTTGTGCTCTATTTTTTGATATTTCAACAATATGTGCATTATATATAGTCAAAGTTGATTTCTTGCACTTGTTAATGTCATATATTTTGTAGTAAATTATGATAAAAAATATGTCAAATATGTTGAAATAAAAGAGAATTAAGTGTAGTTAGCATAGGCCCCATTTCAAGCCAAGTTTAAGCCCATCCATGAGATGTATTTGGCCCGTTCCTTATGAGTTTTTTAGTCCTAAAAAATGGCATTGTTAAGCCCCTAAAAGAAGCCCAAAATGGGCCCTAAAAAGGGCAAAACGGCTAGTTCTTTTGAACTAGCCGTTGCACTGTATAACAGCCATAAAAATGGCTGTTATACAGTGATTTTGGGGACAGAAATCTGTCCCCAATGTTCCCCAACGGATCCTTGAGTGTTTGGGGTCTTTTTCCCTCTCTTTCTCATGTAATAATCTCTATAAATAGGAGCTTGTATGGGATGTTCTATCCATGAAAAAACAATGCTCTCATTGTGCACTCTTTCTTCAAATAAAGATCTTTAAGTTTTCATTCAATCCTAGTTGCTTGATAGCTTGAAATCTGAACATGGTATCAGAGCAGGCAACGATACCTTCCTCTTCCGGTCTTAATGACCCTCCACCACAAATTAGCACCTCAATGTTCACCTCCTTACTTCTAGATTCAACAAACTACAATGCTTGGCAAGATACCATCAAGAGGTCCCTAAACTTCTACAACCTTGAAAATCACATCTTTGAAGAACCTCTTGATGAAGCCAATCCATTATTCAGAGTATGGAAGAAGAAAGACGATCAAGTGGTGGTGCTCCTTCAAATGTCTCTTGACAAAACTCACAAGGCTATGGTCACATGTATTCCAAACGCAAGAGCATTATGGGAGCAAATGCAATCATTATATGGTCAAGAATCCAACACCGGAAGAATCTTTGAGCTGAAAAAGAAGATCTTCAAAATTCAAAAAGGAGGTAAATCCTTACCCGAATACTTTGGGGAATATAGGGATCTATGGAATGAACTCAATCTCTTAAGGCCTCCTACTATAAATCTCAAGACCATTCTTCAAAGGAACGATGAAGATATGACCTTTGGTCTACTCATGGGTCTTGGAGATGAATATGCTCCAATTCGACAAGAGATTCTTCGAATAAAGGTCTTTCCTTCATTTCAAGAAGTCCAATTCATGGTGCAAAGAACCGAGACTAGCTTAAGGCTTGAAGAATCTACCAAGCTTAAATCCGACTCTCAAGCCTTCCAAGCTGTCCATGAAGAGCATCCGGCCAACAACACTCAAAACTTTGCAAAAAGAGACATCTGCCCACATTGCAAGAAGTCCGGCCATAAGAAAGAAAAATGCTGGTTCCTACACCCACATTTGAGGCCGAAATATGCTAGGAAAAATCCGGAATCATCTTCAAATGCTCAACAAGTGTCTCAAGTGGCAGCACTCGAATCCAAGATGGAGGAGATGCATAAGGAATTCAAACGACTTGTTGGGCAGATTAGTCACCATTCTGGTAATTCCTTATCTTCATCTATTTCCAATTCTTGGCTCATAGATTCCGGATGTGACGATCATATGGTAAAAGATAAAAAGAAAATCAACAAGTTTATTCCCTTGACCAATCATAAATTAGTTAAAGTAGCTAATGGTCATAAGTTAAAAGTTGAGCACTTAGGAGAAATTGAACTATTTGGGAGAAAGACTAAAACTTTATATGTTCCAAAGTTCAATTCAAACTTACTTTCTATTAGCAAGATAACCAAAGAGCAAGATTGCAAAGCTATTTTTGATCCTAACCAAGTAATTTTTCAGGATCGCAAAACGAACAATTTGATTGGCAAGGGAACTAGGAGGAACAACCTCTATTACTTGGATCAAGAGAACCAAGCTTTTGCTGTCCGAAACATATCCTCCTCTCTATGGCATGAACGTCTAGGGCATCCAGGAAACCTAGCTTTGAAACGCCTATTTCCGAATAGTGAATTAGAAGATAGGCATTGCAAAGCTTGTGTACTTGGAAAACAAACCAAAGTGTATTATCCCATTTCTGAAACAATATATAAAGAGGCTTTTGAATTAGTTCATTCAGATGTTTGGACCTCTCCTTTAGTCTCCCATAATGGTTTTAGATACTTTGTGACATTCATAGATCACAAAACTAGATACACTTGGGTTTATCTCTTAGTAAACAAATCTGAAGTATTTGAGGCATTCAAGAGCTACTATAGATATATAACAAAGCAATTTAATGCTAACCTAAAGATGTTTAGGTCAGATCATGGAGGGGAGTTCACTAGCCTTGAGTTTGAAAAATTTCTAGATGAAAAAGGGATCATTCATCAAAAGTCTTGTGTGTACACTCCTCAACAAAATGGAATAGCCGAGAGAAAGAATAGGCATCTCTTGGAGACAGCTAGATCTATGATGTTTCACTCAAACTTACCTAAGGAATATTGGAATGAGGCCATTAAGACCGCTGCTCACCTTATAAACCTCATGCCATCCCAAATCCTAGGAGGAAAGTCACCCCTAGAGCTACTCCTTGGAAAGAAACCTAGCATTGATCATTTAAGAGTTTTTGGTTGTGTTTGCTATGTCCACATTCCTAGTCATCTTAGGAGCAAACTAGATGCCAAGGGAAGAAAATGCATCTTTTTAGGATACTCCTCGTTTGAAAAAGGCTATAAATGTTATGATCCTCTAACCAAGAAACTATACACATCCAAGGATGTGATATTTGTGGAAAATGAGCCTTACTTTGCAGGTCAAAGAAGAGAAGATCAAACCAAAGAAATCTACCAGCAAGAACAATGGAATGTGATTCTACCAAAAATCAATGAAGTTCCTGCCGAAAGCAATGAAGAAACTCACCAAAATGATCCAACTCAAGGGGACCCATCACCCTCTCATTCAGATCATGAAATAGAAGAAGATCAAGAGGAAGGACACTCAGACTCAGGGGGAGCTCTTGATATGGCCGAAGAGCATGAGGAGCAGTCTATGGATGAACCCCCTCCTCCTCTTCGAAGATCTACAAGACTTAGACTTCCTCCCTCGGAATGGATCAATAGAAGGGTCTATTTTAACTCCAAGGTGACTACTCATCCAATTTCTCAATACTACTCAATATCTAACATGTCTTGCAGTCACCAAAGATTCATCAAGAACATAGACCTTCACCAAGAGCCTAGAACATTTGAGGAGGCAAAGGATCAACCTCATTGGGTTCAAGCAATGAAGAATGAGTTGGATGCTTTGGCTAAAAATAACACTTGGGAAGTGACATCTCTATCAAAAGGAAAAAGAGCTGTGGGATGCAAATGGATATTCAAGATCAAACACAAGAGTGATGGAAGCATAGATAGATTCAAGGCAAGATTGGTGGCCAAGGGCTTCACTCAATCATATGGCATAGACTACAAGGAAACGTTTGCACCCGTGGCCAAGATGAACACCATCCGTGTCCTTCTCTCTCTTGCTATAAATCACTCATGGCCATTATTTCAAATGGATGTTGCAAACGCCTTTTTACAAGGAGATCTGGAAGAAGAGGTGTACATGGAAGTGCCCCCTGGTTTCTCCCATCGTGACAACAAAGTTTGCAAACTAAAGAAGGCAATATATGGCCTCAAGCAATCACCTAGAGCATGGTATGGAAAACTTAGCTCTACTCTCCTTGAACATGGTTTTAAGAAATGCGTTAGTGATTCATCCTTATTTGTTAAGAACCTAGGAGAAAATACCATTATCATTCTTGTTTATGTAGATGATATAATTATAACAGGAAATGAAATGAATCACATTAACAAAGTTAGAACTTTTCTTCAAACTAAGTTTGACATCAAGGATCTAGGGAAACTAAAATACTTCCTAGGGATAGAACTTGCCTATTGTTCCAATGGACTTGTTCTATCACAAAGAAAGTATGCTCTTGACCTTTTGCAGGAGACGGGAAAACTAGGTGCCAAACCAGCTTGTAGTCCGGTAAGCACATCCTTAAGTCACAAAGATGATGAGGAGATTTATGAAGATAAGCAACGATATCAAAGACTTGTTGGAAGATTGATCTACCTAACCATCACTAGACCGGACATCTCTTATGCCGTTGGGCAAGTTAGCCAGCACATGCATCAACCCAAGAAAAAGCATTGGAGGGCCATTGAAAGAATTCTTCTCTACCTAAAGGGAACTCCAGGAATGGGAATTCAAATGAAGAAGAACGAATCTTCTCAAATCATAGGGTTCTGTGATGCAGATTGGGCAGGTGATTCAGAAGATAGGAGATCGACCTCAGGGTATTGCATGTTTGTTGGAGGGAATCTTGTTGCTTGGAAAAGCAAAAAACAGCATGTGGTATCAAGATCAAGTGCGGAAGCGGAATATAGAGCCATGGCAACCGCTACAAGTGAAGTCGTGTGGTTGAAAGCCTTGATTGAAGAATTAGGGTTCATAGTCCCTACTCCAATCTCCCTACACTGTGATAACCAATCAGCCATTCACATCGCCTCAAACCCGGTTTTTCATGAAAGGACAAAGCACATTGAGGTGGATTGTCACTTTGTGAGGCAAAAGGTTGAGGAGAAGCTCATCACTCCAAGATTCACTAAAAGCGATGATCAAATTGCCGACATCCTCACCAAGCCTGGGACCGCCAATCATATTCAAAAAAACCTGGTCAAGTTAGGTGTTTTAGATACATACACACCCAACTTGAGGGGGAGTGTTGAAATAAAAGAGAATTAAGTGTAGTTAGCATAGGCCCCATTTCAAGCCAAGTTTAAGCCCATCCATGAGATGTATTTGGCCCGTTCCTTATGAGTTTTTTAGTCCTAAAAAATGGCATTGTTAAGCCCCTAAAAGAAGCCCAAAATGGGCCCTAAAAAGGGCAAAACGGCTAGTTCTTTTGAACTAGCCGTTGCACTGTATAACAGCCATAAAAATGGCTGTTATACAGTGATTTTGGGGACAGAAATCTGTCCCCAATGTTCCCCAACGGATCCTTGAGTGTTTGGGGTCTTTTTCCCTCTCTTTCTCATGTAATAATCTCTATAAATAGGAGCTTGTATGGGATGTTCTATCCATGAAAAAACAATGCTCTCATTGTGCACTCTTTCTTCAAATAAAGATCTTTAAGTTTTCATTCAATCCTAGTTGCTTGATAGCTTGAAATCTGAACAAAATAAGTGTGATCGACTTTCTCACATGAGTGACCACTTTCAGTTCTGAGTGAGTGGAGATGAGATAGTTTTAGTCATAAAAGGGTTTAAGAGTAGCCCTATTAGAATATAAGTCGCTTTAATACATGTTCAGGATGAGGTCATATGCGATATGACTGACATGGATATACCCATATCCATGTTACCCGTGAGTAGCCAGGTTGAGATCTCAGATATCACTTGCGTCAAGTGATATCGTATCTGAGATACTCTTTTTGAGATCTTTGGGTAAAATCTTATGTATATATTGAGTCTCATAACTATACAGTGTTAGAGAAATCTGACATATACCCTTTTGAGCGATGGAGAAATAATACTATGACACGTGTTTTATACCACGTATGATAAGATGGTAAGAGATAGTGGGAGCTATTATTTGAGACGATAGTATGATTATGATCTTTGTTCCTATTGTATAAAACTCGAGATCCATTGGGTGAGATCTCTTATACCTTATGATTTTTGTCTATCTCTTGAGATTTTATTTTGGTATTACTAGTTTAACATGTCACCAAAAAATCATGATTGATTCTATTTGACAGCATATGTCTAGGAAAACAATTAAGATAAGATTGAAAGTTAGTAATATGAAAGGAAAACCAATCGGTATTATATCATGGTGTTGTATTCATCGGTCGACCTGTGTTAAAAATAAGGGAGAAGATGAAGATAAGTCTCAAGGTATTCAACTTGAAAATATGATAATGTCATAAACATTGGGCCTTTTATTTTTTAATGTTCAGAATTTGGCAACATATTTATGACCCAAAATACATTCAAAAACAAGCCCAATGAAGCCCAAAAGTATGGAGAAAAGTCTAAGAGGTAAACCCAAATAGTTAGGGGCAGTTTGGGCAATGTATATTCCAACAGTCCAAAAACTAGCTGTTGGAATTCCTTGGGGTTTGAGCCCCAACGGGAATATTGACTTTGTTCTCTCTCTACTGGCTATTTTTCTCCCTTTGCCTATAAATAGAGCTATTGCTCTCCTTGTAAAATTAAGAGGAAGATAATCTCTCTTCCTTTGTATCATTCTACTACATCAATAAAAACCAGAAGTTTATTAGATTTCTCTCTCTTCTTAGTCAAAAATCCAACATGGTATCAGAGCAAACATCGACTCCGGGGTTGGGAAATTCTCTTCCTCAAATCTCTTCCTTTCAAATCCAACTTTTCTCCCAAATTATTCTAAGCTCAACCAATTACTTCCAATGGGCTAGTCATATCAGAAGATCTCTCAATGGAGCAAAACTTCTGTCTTTCATTACAAAAGATCCTATGGATCGGCTAGACCCACGATTTGATGAATGGAAGGAGCTGGATGATCAAGTGTTCCTATTGCTAACAAGCTCCATGGATCAAGCACACAAAAATATGGTAATGTGCTGTCCGAGTTCCAAATCCTTATGAGAGCAAATGTATGGGTTATATGGTCAGGAATCAAACTTGAGCAGAATATTTGAAATACAAAAAAGGATTGCGGCCATCCAAATGGAGGAGAAATCAATTACACAATTGTTCGGAGAACACGAGGACTTGTGGAATGAGCTTAACACATTGAGACCTCTCACAAGTGATATAAAAGTGCTGCAAAAGAGACAAGATGAAGACAAGGTGTTTTCATTGCTCTCATCACTCAATGAGTCATTTGTACAACTTCGACAGGAAATTCTTCGAATGAAAGAATTTCCATCATACCAAGAGACTCGATTTATGATTCAAAGAGCTGCAGCTTCTCAAAGGCTTGAAGAAAGCAATCAGTCCAAAAGTGAAGTTCATGGGTTCTCCACAAAGCAGAATGAGCAAGCTGCAAATAAGGCTCATCAGGGAATAAAAAAGGTGTGTTCTCATTGCAAAAAGTTGGGACATACCAAGGATGGTTGCTGGTTTCTTCATCCTAACCTTAAACCTGAGTTCATCAAGAAAAAAGAGCAAGAGAGGAGGGAGCAAAATGCTCAACCAGCTGCAAACAAAGCAAATCTGACATCTCAAAAATTAGGAAAATCCTCCTCAGGTACTTGCTCTAACTCATCTGTTACTTCTTCAAAATGGTTGATAGATTCAGGTTGTGATCACCATATGGTCAAAGATAAGCAAAATTTTCAGAATCTTGAACCTCTCCTAGAACCTAAAATGGTTAAAGTTGCGAATGGACATAATTTCAAAATTAAGCAAATTGGGGATGTTGAAATATTTGGAAGAAAATCAAAGGCCTTATATGTTCCTCAATTTACCTCTAATCTTATGTCCATTGGACAAGTCACTAAGGACTTAAATTGCAAAGCTATTTTTGACCCTCATTCTGTTGTTTTTCAGAATTTGGAGACGAATCAAGTGATTGGTAGTGGTTCTATGCAAGATAACTTGTATTTTTGGAAACAAGATAGTTTTGTATTTTCCGCAATCCGAGAGGAAAGTTACCTCATTTGGCATGCTAGATTAGGTCATCCTTCTATGCAAGCTCTGAAATGCCTATTCCCATCAAAAAATTGTAGTGATAGACATTGTGAAGCATGCATTTTTGGAAAGGAAACCCGAATGTATTATCCTATTTCTGAAACTCAATATAAAAAGCCTTTTGATCTTGTTCACTCGGATGTATGGACTTCACCTATGATATCTAGAAGGGGATTTAAGTATTTTATCTCATTTATAGATCATAAGTCTAGGTATACATGGGTGTATATGCTAAGATCAAAAGACCAAGTTTATGAAGCCTTCAAGTCCTTTTACAAGTATATTATAAAACAATATGAGGCCAACATTAAAATTCTTAGGACAGATAATGGTGGGGAATATATGAGCACCA
The DNA here is from genome assembly GCA_033439265.1 of Dillenia suffruticosa. Lineage (NCBI taxonomy): Eukaryota > Viridiplantae > Streptophyta > Magnoliopsida > Dilleniales > Dilleniaceae > Dillenia > Dillenia suffruticosa. The sequence continues at coordinate 14,364,244 of JAVTVX010000017.1, read as the reverse complement.
ATTTCAAAAATTTCATTGAGGAGAATGGAATTATTCATCAAACTAGTTGTCCCTACACTCCCCAACAAAATGGAGTTGCCGAACGCAAAAATAGACATCTCCTAGAAATAGCTAGAACTATCATGTTCTTTGCTAATATGCCTAAGCGTTTTTGGAGTGATGCGGTTAGTACCGCAGCTCATTTAATAAATCGTCTTCCAACTAGAGTTCTCCATGGAAAATCTCCATTAGAGTTGCTTAGAAAAGACAAACCAAACCTCTCTCACCTTAGAGTTTTTGGGTGTATTTGTTATGTTCATATTCCTAGGCAGTTTAGAGATAAGTTAGATATCAAAGGAAGGAAATGTGTTTTTATTGGGTACGCTTCATTCCAAAAAGGATATATTTGTTTTGAACCTGACTCTAACAAGGTATACACATCGAAAGATGTGATATTTGTAGAAAATGAATTCTTTTTTGCAGGAGAAAAAAATGAAGAAAATTCATCAAGCAATGACTTGCGAATCTTCTGCGATGTTCCCATAAATCCTCCTCTGGTTCCTCAAGAATCCAATGAAGAGAATTCACTTTCAGGGGGAGAAAATGAAGAGGGAGGAGTGGATGAGTCTGAAAATGAAGAGAACTCTTCCGAAGAAAGAGAAGAAGGCGAGGGATTACCTACCTTAGGAGAATCCGGAGACGAAACTAGACTGCCCTCTCCGCTGGCTCCTCCACTTCGACGTTCCACCAGATTGAGGCTTCCTCCCTCAGAGTGGATCAACAGAAGAGTTTATTACAATTCTAAGGTAACTCACTATCCTATTTCAAATTACTATTGTGTATCTAATACTTCCTCAAGCCATCAAGGGTTCTTGAGTGGCATTGACTCATCACAGGAACCTAAGGATTTTGATGAGGCAAATATCAAACCCGAATGGAGACAAGCTATGCTTGAAGAACTAGATGCATTGAATAAAAATGGGACGTGGGAGATTACTACTCTCCCTAAGGGAAGAAAGGCTGTCGGGTGTAAATGGGTGTTCAAAATCAAGTATAAAAGTGATGGATCCATTGAACGCTACAAGGCAAGACTTGTAGCCAAAGGATTCACACAAACTTATGGAGAAGACTACACTGAGACTTTTGCCCCTGTTGCCAAAATGAAAACGATAAGGGTTTTGATGTCAATTGCAACCAATGGAGAATGGCCAATGTATCAAATGGACGTGAAGAATGCTTTCCTTCAAGGGGACTTAGACGAAGAAATCTACATGCAAATTCCCCAAGGGCTAGATGAGGATTCAAACATCAAGGTGTGTCGTCTTAAAAAAGCAATCTATGGGTTAAAACAATCTCCTCGTACCTGGTATGCAAAATTAAGTTCAGCACTTCTTGGTAATAACTTTAAGAAATCCATTAGTGATTCCTCCATGTTTACTAAAGTTAACAATGAAGAAATCACTATTGTTCTTATTTATGTAGATGATATAGTTATTACAGGAAGTGATATGAATGGTATTGATCAAGTTAGAAATTTCCTTAAATCTACTTTTGAGATTAAAGATTTGGGAAAACTAAAGTATTTCTTAGGAATAGAGCTTGCCTATTCTCATAAGGGGCTAGTTCTATGCCAAAGGAAATATGTACTTGACCTTTTGCAGGAAACTGGAAAGGTAGGAGCTAAACCTGCAGCAACTCCTATATCCATAGCAGAACGAGCACAAGGTGATGAAGAAATGTTCCAGGATATTCCTAGATATCAAAGACTTGTGGGGAGGCTCATCTACCTCACCATTACAAGACCAGATATCACCTATGCCGTCAGCTTAATCAGTCAACGGATGCATGCTCCAAGGATTCAAGATTGGAAGGCAGCAGAAAGAATTCTCAAGTATTTAAAAAGCTCACCAGGAAGGGGAATTCTTATGAAAAACAACCATAGCATGGAGATTTATGGCTACTGTGATGCAGATTGGGCTGGGGATGTCACGGACAGGAGATCCACCACCGGCTACTGCATGTTCGTGGGAGGAAATCTTGTAACATGGAAAAGCAAGAAACAATCTGTTATATCCAGATCAAGCGCTGAGGCTGAATACAGAGCAATGGCAGCGGCTACAAGCGAAATAGCTTGGCTAAAGGCATTACTTGAGGAGATGGGATTTCCTACTATCGCTCCTATTCTTCTACATTGCGATAATCAAGCAGCTCTTCATATCGCTGCCAATCCAGTATTTCATGAAAGAACGAAGCACATTGAGGTTGATTGTCATTTTGTTCGAGAAAAATTAGAAAACAAGACAATTTCAACCTCATATGTTAGAAGTGAAGACCAGCTAGCTGACATTTTCACTAAGGCAACAACTGAGAAACATCTTCAGCACATCCTTAGCAAGTTAGGGTCCATAGACATCTATGCACCTAACTTGAGGGGGAGTGTTAAAAATAAGGGAGAAGATGAAGATAAGTCTCAAGGTATTCAACTTGAAAATATGATAATGTCATAAACATTGGGCCTTTTATTTTTTAATGTTCAGAATTTGGCAACATATTTATGACCCAAAATACATTCAAAAACAAGCCCAATGAAGCCCAAAAGTATGGAGAAAAGTCTAAGAGGTAAACCCAAATAGCTAGGGGCAGTTTGGGCAATGTATATTCCAACAGTCCAAAAACTAGCTGTTGGAATTCCTTGGGGTTTGAGCCCCAACGGGAATATTGACTTTGTTCTCTCTCTACTGGCTATTTTTCTCCCTTTGCCTATAAATAGAGCTATTGCTCTCCTTGTAAAATTAAGAGGAAGATAATCTCTCTTCCTTTGTATCATTCTACTACATCAATAAAAACCAGAAGTTTATTAGATTTCTCTCTCTTCTTAGTCAAAAATCCAACAACCTGTTGTGTTAATCTATATTGGGATTCAAAACATAATAGTCAATATATAGTTGAGCAAATGATTGGAGATCACTTTCAATGAAAAAAGTGGCTCGATAAATATAATTACATTGAGTTTGGAGTACAATGATTTTTTTTATACTAATGATGACTCATCGATCATCTTAACAGATATATCGAGAAGTCTTTACTTGCAGGTATACTCACCGGTCGCACGTATCCGATTCTGTATGAAAGTCCAGCAGGGTGATACGAAAGATCATATAAGTTGTGATCTTGTGACGAATGTAAAATACTCTCATATGCAAGTGAGAGATATTAGTTTACAATGCCCACATGAACATTTAAATAAGGGCTAGTTATCCCATTTCCAAAGATAACCCCCCTTAAACTCCCAAATTCTCTAATATGTTTCCTCTCCCTTTGATTCTTGGTTGGAAAGAAGATACGCGAATTGAAGTATAGACTGTGCCTACGTGTTCTGTATGAAATGTTACTCTCTCTCTCTCTCAACATTGCCAAGTGAGAGAGGAGTTGAGAGAGATAAGCTCATACTTTTCTAGAGAGAAAAAATGAGTGATCGAGAAAATTTTGACTAGGAAATTTTCTTCTTCCGTTGTATTACCGAATTTTGGGTTGAGACGTCATAGATTAGTGATAGTAGTTCGATTTCGTGATCACCATCCCAACCAAGCGATCCGTACGGGGGAATTCATGGATCGGTTGATTTCTTGGATGCATACATATTGAAGTATTTATTTGAAAATTCTGAACTTCTAATTTATACGTTTTCGCATGCATATTTAGTGTAATAAATCCAATATGATAGAATTCATGAAATGTCTTGTGATATGTTAGAAAACGTGACAGGGATCATGCATGTTTTAGCATATCGCGATGATTGTTTTGACCCGAGGATCGAGGTGTGAGACTATCCTTTCCCCTTGTTCCAAGCTTCTGCAAAACATAAACACTGTCTTATCTTGCATCCACCTCACGTGGCTTGTGGAGTTGGACTATTTCTTCCGTTTTGACATTTTTAATCCAATTGTTAATGCTTTTGTTTGTGAAGGAAAGCTCTCACAAAATTGAATGTGCTTGTGGAGAGAAATGCAAGGTGGATTTAAAGCTTTGTGCATGAGAGTGGAACTCATGGATTCGCAATCATATGAAGAGACTGTTAAAAGATACAGGTCGTGGCAGTAAGTAGATCAGAGATTTATCGCTCAACCACTCTAACTAAATGTTACAGGGTACATATAAACCACTAGGTTGCCATTAGTAAGAGAAACAGACGACTACTTCAATATATTCCTATTCATGTATTTTCATTTGCGCTATGTTGTACAGATAAGACAAAATTTTCGTTTTCTGGCATCAGAATGTAATAGACTCTAGAATCAAAATTTTATCCTAAAAATACTACTATTAAGAAAATAATTTATTTAGTAATAGACTCTTTACGGTTACAAAGAGTTCTCATAAAGTCAAAACCTTTTCTTCCTCACGCCGGAAAATGTGTTTTTTAAAGGTAGTCCTAGCACAACAGACCACTTGCAATACACTTACAAGCGGTAAGAAATTGAGATTTCTTTTTCCTTACTCTGATGTCATGCAAATCTAACGCTTCCACTGGAATCTCTGTTAACAGGCACCGTAGTGCATTTATACATTATAATTGTGGGGTTTTTTTTTTATTTTTTTTTTATTTTTTTTTCACATTTGCTGGTGGCCTTTAATCTTGGCATTCAAATTAGAAATTATGTCATATGCACACTGTATACATAAAATGTAGATACTCATCTAATTTTTCTTGCATTCCTTAATATTGAAAGATTTTATATCTGCATCAGTACAACCAAAGCAAAGGATGAAAGTAAATCACTTGTTCTCCAGAGCTTCCAAAGCTGCCAAGATGTTGTGAGGTTCATAAGCATTCTGCACATAGGTAATATTAGGGCTATCTGGAACCACGTCCTCCCTCCTGAAACTCTCTTCACTTCGGAGGAGTTTCTCGCTGCCATATTCTATAATTCCGTTCAGGATGAGGGTCTTGTGAAGGCCAACAAGCAAGTCCTCGTAATCAGTGTCTCCTCTTTCTCCAACAAGGACAACCACTTTTGAGAGTTCAATCCCCCAGTAAATTGATAAATATCTGTTCATGGAAGATGACTTAAGTTGAGAGAGAGAGAGAGAGAGAGAGAGAGAGAGAGAGAGAGAGAAACCTTAGTGCTTGTGCTCTTGATGCAAACAAAGGCAGCACATTCAACCTAGATGCAGCGTGGGTGTAGACAAGGTTGCATCGGAAACCTCTCATTCGCAACTTCTGGCGCAACTCATCAACCTTGAGCATCTGTCATTTGTTTCGATTCAAATACAACTGATTAAAATAGTTATCACATCTACCATCAAAGGGTGCACTCTGAGGTAAATATTTCCTCCAAACCATTTTGTTGCAGGTTATTTATTATCTTTTTTTTTTTTTTTCACTTGCAACACTTGGCCTATGTTTCTTACCTTTGCTTCTTGTTTAACAGTGTAGGAGTAGCACCGCGGATTACAAGCACGTGGATTCTCCACTACATCATCGGCTTCACCTTCTGACTTGGCAAGCCTTATCACCATTGGTCGTATATTATCACCTGGCCATCTGTACTCTACATGTGCTTCATAAACCAAATCAGCTCCTAATTCCCTCCATGGGTAGCACAATGTACTTCCACTGCTACAAATCAATGCATCAAAGTCTTCTATGCCAATTTGTTGGCATTTTAATTCTTCAATAGTCTCCAATAAGCTCAAACCAGTTGACAGCACAAACCCAACCTGACCAGAGCTTGAGCTGAGAGTGGCTGCTTTCATTACACTCCTCACAACAGTCCAAAAATTATTATTGCAGTCTCCTGTGCTAGTATAACAGTCAGCCGCAATCACGTAGAGTTTCTGCCTCCTGCCAGGGCAATAAGTTCTTTTGGAATTGCCATTAGTAGCAGCAATCCTGGTAAAGGCTTCTATCAGTTGCTTCTGTCTTGTCGATGCATCAACTTCTCCATTGAGCTTGAAGTCTCCATCTACGGAGAATTTTATTGAAAGGTCTTCCACATCTCTTAGTGATTCACTCATTGGCTCTTCAGGAGCAGGCATGATGGAGAGATGGGTGGTGGGATGGCGGTTCCTAGAGTGCTCCACATGGGAGAGGTAGTTGCGGCAATGTTCTGGCCACGAGAAACGGTGGATGTTTTTCAAGCCATTTTTCCGGCATTCAAACCAAAGGTTTTTGTCTGCAACGAGCTTTAAAAGGGCATCTGCTATGGCCTTTTGGTTATGTGGGTCAATGAGAAGGCCATTGTTAAGCACCTGGTAAGCAAATATCTCTCCATTAGATCCTGAAGTGTCTCATTATTTTATTTATTTAAAAAGAGAGAAACCCAGAAACAAGCACGAGAAACCTGAATTAATATAGAAGGGAAACGTGGAAATTGGGGAGTGGGATGGCTGGCTAAACAAGGGCAACATTGAATTAATGATTTTAACTTTCTTTTTTTTGGTTCATCCAGTACAATATTGCGAGCATGCATAATGAGCTAGGACCTGGAACAGTAAAAAACCACTAAAAAAAAACCACTAAAAGCTTTGATGCAGTCAAATATTAGCTACTAATCTGAGTTTATTGATAAATGCCCACATAAGCGCATTTTATCATAAAAAGGAAATATAAATTCAAATTTAGGATAATGGGATAACTCCCATTATTTTTATTAACCAACTATCACTTAAACTTTTCCCTTTAATCTCTCAACCATGCCTACGTGAAAACAGATTTAAGGGGAATTTCTCCCTTTACATTGTCAAGAGAGAGAGGTTGAGAGACACATATATCATCAAGGGTTTGAAAATTTTTCAAGAAGGAAAATTTCTCCTTTCATTAGAGTTCACCAAACTTTGGGTTGAGGTGTCGTGGCATTGCAGTGGTGGTTCGATCTCATGATCACCATTATGACCAAACGATCCGTACGAGAGGGTTTGTGACTCAGTTGATTTTTTTTAAATCTACGTATTGAAATATTTATTTGAAAATTCCAAATATTTAATTTTTGTAATTTACCATGCTTTTGATGTATGAATAAATCTAACATTGGTATCAGACCGATATTCGATTTATTAAAATTTCTTTTGGAATTTTTTGAATATAAAATGTATAGGATAAAATTTAGGATTTGGATCACGGATGAGTTTCGTGAATTCGATAATACCACAAGAATACCCATGGCCCATTAAATTTTTTGAATACTTTAAAACCATGAAAAGTTTGATCGAAAGTTTCGACCGTACGATTTTAAAATCTTAGATCTATTGTGTTAGAGAACAAATTGATTTATGAAATTCCCTTATACGTGTTTTTCATGATTTGATTTACATTTTGATGTATAAATTATGTTTTATCGCCATCGAAAACTCCGACATGGCCGAGGGGAGCCACGATTGGGGTGGTTAAATCCACCATTTTTTGAGATTAAATCCTTCTAAAATCGAGTCAATGATATTTGGAGGATGTCCCAATTATAATTTCCGATCAAAAACTGCTTGAAAAATAGCTCGAAAATGAGTTTTCCGACAGTCGGATTGCGAGGACCTGATTGCAGACTTGTCAGGCGAGGAAGAACTATCCCAGAGTGACGGGCGTGTGCAATACACATGCATAAAGGCGCGTGACTTGTAGAGGGGCGAGCACGTGAACAAAAGGGGTCGGGTTTCTGGTCGAGTTGACCCAGATTCGAGCCCAACCCGGGTCGCACATGTAGGCACGTGTTGAACGCACTGTGCATCTAGCATGTGCAACAGCTTGTTGCCCTATGCGTGTCGACCCATGTTGGACATGCTACACATCTGGCACGTATAGTAGGTTACTGCCGGCGCGTGAAGGCACTGGTTGTGCACCTCCGGCACGTGGCAGCGCGTGGGACCTCCGGCGCTATTTCAGGTCATTCAGAATTGATTTTTTCACTTTTTTGAGGATCCCATACTATTAAATGTGACTTTGTTTGGGCTTTGTGTGCCGAATTCAGATCCGAATGATAAGATGCGATTTCGTATTGTGGTGTATAGTGTCCGTTAACTCATATGCTCACTTGGGGGTCTATATTCGAATCATTTGAGATTTGTTGAATCGAAGGGTATATAAAATGTAAGAATAAGTATTAGTAAGTCACTATAGTCTCTTTTACTACATTGAAGACTGTTGTATCGGATCTTTCCAAGAGGATAAAGTGAATGGTGACAATTATAAGATTTTACATCTGAAAATTCAGTTTGTTCTTGAAAAACAAGATCTGTATGAGATTCTGAAACATAAGATGGTGGGCCCAGGGAAGGTACCATACCTCAGGCTAGACGGGATAAAGAGGTCTATTGTGCATGGAAGGAAAATGATAACCATATTAGGACAATTCTTATCAATATGTACGATGACATGATCCTGTTTTATGAATAGTATCCTACAGATGTCAATTTGACTCGCCCTAAAAAAGTATAACGAGAGTATTGAGTATACTAATAGCATACAATGATGCAATATTTAATACAAATATTGAGTATGATCGCCGAGATAAAGAATGCAGACGAGTCCATTCGGATGAAATTCAGGTAGTGGGTATGATCCAATCTTTACTTGATTCATGGGAGACCATGAAAACCTATCTTACGCATAACTAGAGTATTCGTACTTTTGCTGATATGAGTAAGCACTGTGAGCTTGATAAGGAGTGTCTGAGGGGAGTAGGTCACACTCAGGTCATGTTTATGTAGCTGAGTCGAGTAAAGACTCCCGTGGTACCAAACAAATAGCATAAGTATGAGAAGGAGACTCGAGATCCAAGTAAGAAGAAACCATTCGAGAAATTCAATAAGGTACAAAAATGTAGGAAGAAAAAGGTTGATAAGATCAATGCGAAATGTATGTCTGTGATAGAGTTAGTCATTTCGCTCGTGAGTGTGATGAACGAAAGGAATGTCTTTCTTCTTTATGTTGTTTGAGTTTTGTCTCATTTTCTGTGATACTCACCGATTTCTGTTCTTTGTGAATTGTAAATTCAAAACAACCAAAACAACCAATCATGATGCTCGAGACAAGAGTGTATATATAGAGTTCCACCAAGTGAATCCTCAGAGTAAGAGGATTTACGTGAGAAACGGAGCAGTTGTTGTTATCAGAGGGATTGACACTTGCAAGTTAGAGTTGCAAAATAGTCAGACTCTATATATATATGACGTTTTTTATGCTCTGGGTATTCGACGGAATTAGATTTCAGTATTTTGTTTAAAATTGTCTAGGATATATTTTGTCATATAGAAAATCATCTGTTTTTATTAAATATGATAGTTGTTTGATTTGTTTTGGTTTTATACATGATGAAGTATATACAATGGATACTGTTTCTGACAATGGTATTTTTGTTATTCTTTTATTATCTTTACATTTGATTACTAGATGATGATATAAATATATAGTATAGTAAACTTGGATATAAAGGAAAGATATGATTAATCGGTTAGCAGTGAGTGATCTGTTGGACCTATTAACTAGATTCGAGTTGCTCGTACGTGAGCTTTTACTGGTCGACAAAGATACAAGAAAACCATTTGGCAACACAACGAGAGCTGAGACTCCATTGCAGTTGGTCCACTATGATATCTATGGCCCTATGAGTATGAGAGTCTGAAATGAAGTTACATATTTTATTACGTTCATAGACGATTACATGCGTTTTGCTTACGTCTATCTGATCTCACACAAATCTGAGGCATTGGAATGTTTTTGGGGATTTATTAGCGAGATTGAGATTCGGTTAGATTCGAGAGTGAAGGCTCTCAGAATCAATCAGAGACATGAGTATTTGTTAAAACAATATAAAGAGTTATGTTTCGAGAAAAATATTATAAAACAATTGATTATTCCTACTACTTCTCAACATAATAGAATAACCGAAAGGAGAAATAAGACTTTATTGGAGATGGTGAGATCTATAATGGCGTATACCAATTTGTTCATTACCTATTGGGAAGATGATTTATTGACTACAGCTTACATCCTCAATCGTATATCATCAAAGTTTGTGGGGTTGTATCATGTATATCATCCCCATATAAGTTTTAGACAGGGAGGTAACCTGACCTTAGCCACTCAAGATTATGGGGTTGTATCATGTATGTTCACAATTTTTCACATTCACACGGTCACACGGCAAGTTAGGCCCGTGAGAAAAGAAATATATCTTTATAAGATACTCAGAACACTCCAGAAAGTATGTATTTTTAGGTAAACATACAGATAACACTATTACTAAAAAGTTCCCTAAGAGAGGTGAAATCAATTTAGACTTTACATTCTATGAGATTGATGAGTCTAGAGGCTCAGGTAAGTCCAGTGGTAGGATACAAAAACCCATTACAGAAATTGGTTCTAGTGAAAGCAATCCATATAAAGGCGAAGACATTCTTTCTACTCGTAAAAGTATTGAGAACACGTAATTAAATGTCGCTTCCCGATTGAAGGTGAGACCCTCATTGTGATTTTTAAGAATGATGAGAAATTTAAAATAGTTCTAAAAGCTTTTGAGGGTTATGCGAAAAATCATTTGTTGAAGGCCATAGATAAAGAGAATGAGTCGATAAGAATCAACAGGATTTGAGATCTAGCTGATTTGCTCTAGGGCAGAAGGACCATTGGGAATAAGTAGGTTCTTAAGGTCAAGAGAAAGACTTATGAATCGGTGGATAGGTACAAGATCTGTCTGGTAGCCATGGTTATACTCAGATTAAAGATGTAGACTATTGGGGAGAAAGTTTAATTTATCTCGATTTATTTACTTTTAGTGATTATCACAAGTATGGATCTGGAGTTACATCACATGGATATAAAAACTGCCTTTCGTAATAAAAGTTTGGATGATGAGATTTACATGGAATAATTTTCAGGATTCGTTCTAGTAAGTCAGAAAGATTAGATCCGTTGATTTCGGAAATTGATATATGAGTTTAAGCAATCATCCAGGCTATGATACCTAAAATTTTACAAGGAGCTGATATTTTATGGGTTTGTGATGATCGAGATGTTGAAAAGAGGAATTAATCAATCTATCATCACATTTCTAAAAAGCCTTCTAAGAGTCTAACAAGTTCTTCTCCTTTGAAACCAAATAAATTCTTTATGAATTTTGTCTCAAGGATAAAATCTTAAATTGGCATAGCCCGCGAAAGGCCTAGCCTGGGCCAGCAAAAGGGGCATATTTTAGCCCACAAAGGGGGCTTAATTGGGCCCCAACGGCTAGGCAAATGCCATTGGAGACTGTCCTGTTGAAATAAAGCACAATTAGGGCATATGGTTGTCCCAATCCAGTAAACTTTGTGCTCTTAGAACAAGACCCAAATGTAAAGTAAAAAGGGAGGCAATGTAATGGGCCCTAAATGGATCTACCCACGGGTTTCGGGCTGGGCCCGAAGGGCCCAGCCCGGGCCAGCAGAATTGGGGGCCAAAGGCCCCCAACGGCTAGTAAAAGAACTAGCCGTTGGGGACTGCCCAACGGCTAGTTCTTACTAGCCGTTGGGTCCAACGGATAGAGAGGGCAATGCCCTCTCTCCCCCTCTCATTTTCTCCTCTCTCAACTCTCTTTCTCTTCTTCTATAAATAGGGCAGCTAGTTGCTTTTAAAAGGTATGAAAAAAATGCCTTCAACCTCTTGTATGCTCTCTTTGAAACATCAATAAAGTACTTGAAGTTCTTATTCATTTCTCATTGCTTGCTTCTTTGGAATTTCATCATGGTATCAGAGCAGGCATTCATTCCTTCCTCATCTAACCTTGGTAATCCACCACCACAAATTAGCACCTCAATGTTCACTTCCACTCTTTTAGATGCTTCAAATTACAACGCATGGCAAGACACCATCAAGAGGTCTCTAAACTTCTTCAATCTCGAAAACCACATATTTGAAGACCCTCTTGATGATGCTGATCCGTCTTACAAAGCATGGAAAAAGAGAGATGATCAAGTGGTGGTGCTCTTACAAATGTCTTTAGACAAAACCCACAAAGCAATGGTCACTTGTATTCCCAATGCCAAAACTTTGTGGGATCAAATGCATGCTCTTTATGCTCAAGAAACCAACACCGGTAGAGTATTCGAATTGAAAAAGAAAATCTTCTACATTCAAAAAGGAGGAAAGACCCTACCCGAATATTTTGGGGAATATAGGGATCTTTGGAATGAGCTTAATGTTTTGAGGCCTCCAACCTCAAATCTCAAAACCATCCTTCAAAGGAATGATGAAGACATGACCTTTGGTCTCCTAATGGGTCTTGGAGAAGAGTATGCACCTATACGTCAAGAAATTCTTAGAATGAAGATTTTTCCTTCATTCCAAGAAGTTCAATTCATGGTGCAAAGAGCTGAAACAAGCATGAAGCTTGAAGAATCATCCAAGCCCAAAACCGAAGCTCAAGCATTCAAATCTGTCCAAGAAGAGCATCCAGCCAACAAAGCTCAAAATTTCACCAAAAGAGATTTTTGCTCCCATTGTAAGAAACCTGGTCATAGAAAGGAGAAATGTTGGCATCTCCATCCCCATTTGCGGCCAAAATACAACAAAAGGGAAGGTGACCAAATGGCAAATGTCCAACATGTTTCTCAAGTTGCTGCCCTAGAAAGCAGAATGGAGGAAATGCAAAAGGAGATGAAAAAGCTCGTTGGCCAGATTACTTTGCATTCTGGTAATCTCTTAAATACATCTCATTCATGGCTTATTGATTCTGGTTGTGATAATCATATGGTAAAAGATAAGAGCAAAATTAAAAGACTCATTCCTCTCACTGATTCTAGGATTGTTAAGGTAGCTAATGGTGAGAAATTAAGAGTTGATCATTTAGGTGAAATTGAGTTATTTGGCAAGAAAACTAAAGCTCTATATGTGCCTAAATTTAATTCTAATCTTTTATCCATTGGAAAGATAACCAAAGAACAAAATTGCAAAGTTACATTTGATCCTAATGAAGTTGTTTTTCAGGACCTCAAAACGAATCATTTGATTGGCAAGGGGTCTAGGAGGCACAACCTATACTACTTGGATCAAGAAAACGGAGCTTTTGCTGCCCAAAGTCAAATGCATTCATTATGGCATGCTCGTCTAGGTCATCTTGGGGACTTAGCTTTGAAACGTCTATTTTCAAATCTAGTAGTAGAAAATAGGCATTGCAAAGCTTGTGTTCTTGGAAAACAAACTAGAGTGTATTATCCCATTTCAAATACTATATATGAGAATGCATTTGAACTTGTTCATTCTGATGTTTGGACCTCACCCATAGCATCTCATAATGGTTTTAAATACTTTGTGACATTTATTGATCACAAAACTAGATATACTTGGGTATACCTATTGGTAACCAAATCTGAGGTTTTTGAAGCCCTTAAGAGCTATTATAGATATGTCACCAAACAATTCAATGCCAACATCAAAATCATTAGGTCTGACCATGGGGGGGAGTATACTAGTCATGCATTCGAAAACTTCTTAGATGAAAAGGGGATCATGCACCAAAAATCATGTGTCTACACTCCACAACAAAATGGAGTTGCTGAAAGGAAAAATAGGCACTTGTTAGAAACAGCTAGGGCCATGATGTTTCATTCTAATGTGCCTAAAAAATTTTGGAGTGAGGCAATAAAAACCGCTACCCATCTCATTAATCTTATGCCCACTCAAGTTCTAGGAGGTAAATCCCCATTAGAGCTACTCTTAGGAAGAAAACCTAATATCTCTCATCTTAGAGTCTTTGGATGCTTATGCTATGTCCATGTACCTGAAAATTTCAGAAACAAGTTAGAGGAAAGGGGGAGAAAATGTGTGTTCTTAGGATACTCAACATTTGAAAAAGGATATAAATGTTATGATCCACTAACCAAAAAACTATACACATCCAAGGATGTGATATTTGTAGAAAGAGAATCTTATTTTTCAGGAAAAGAAGATCAAGATCAAGATGGAAAAGGAGAAGCTCAAGATCTATGGAACATTATTCTCCCAAGTATCAATCATCCCTCTCATCCGAATATTGAACAAGAACCAGCTCCTAATGTTCATGAAGATCCGGCTCAAGAAGATCCCTCACCATCTCATTCTGATCAAGAAACCATTCAAGAACAAGGGGGAGATGATTCGGAGCAAGAGCTGGCCATAGAACAAGAGGAACAAATCATAGATGAACCACCTCTTCCTCTTCGTAGATCAACAAGGCTTAGGCTTCCTCCCTCCGAATGGATCAACAAAAGAATCTTCTATAACTCTAAAGTAACTTCTCATCCCATTTCCAAATATTATTCAATTGCTAATACTTCTTTCAGCCATCAAAGATTCATTCGGAACATAGATCTTCATGAAGAGCCAAGATCTTTTGAAGAAGCTAAAAACCAACCTCAGTGGGTGCAAGCTATGAAGGATGAGTTGGAAGCTTTAGCAAAAAATGGAACATGGGAAATAACATCACTTCCAAAAGGGAAAAAAGCCGTAGGGTGCAAGTGGGTCTACAAAATCAAACACAAAAGTGATGGGAGTCTTGACAAATACAAGGCAAGATTAGTTGCCAAGGGTTTTACTCAAGCTTATGGAGTAGACTACAAGGAAACATTTGCTCCCGTGGCAAAAATGAATACCATTCGTGTACTCTTATCCCTTGCTGCCAACTACTCTCTACCTCTATTTCAAATGGATGTTGCAAATGCCTTTCTTCAAGGGGACTTAGAAGAAGAGGTGTATATGGAGGTTCCTCCGGGTTTCTCTCATCAAGACAACAAAGTTTGCAAATTAAAGAAAGCCATCTATGGACTTAAACAATCACCAAGAGCTTGGTATGCCAAACTTAGTTCTACTCTTCTTGATCATGACTTTAAGAAATGCACTAGTGACTCATCTCTTTTTGTTAAGAAACTAAAAGATAAATTCATTATAGTCCTAGTATATGTAGATGATATAATCATAACCGGAAATGACTTGAACTTAATTAATCAAGTTAGGAAATTTCTCCAAACAAAGTTTGAGATTAAGGACTTAGGGAAACTAAAGTACTTTCTAGGGATAGAACTTGCCTATTGTCCAAATGGGTTTGTTCTATCACAAAGAAAGTATGTGCTTGATCTTTTGCAGGAAACTGGAAAGTTAGGTGTCAAGCCCGCATGTAGTCCGATCAGCACTTCTTGTGGCCTTAAAGATGAAGACGAAGAGTTTGAGGATGAACAGAGATACCAAAGGCTTGTAGGGAGACTAATCTATCTCACTATAACAAGGCCCGATATCTCCTTTGCTGTGGGACAAGTTAGCCAACATATGCACAAGCCAAAAAGAAAGCATTGGAGAGCCACCGAAAGAATACTTCACTACCTAAAGGGCACACCCGGCATGGGAATTTGGATGAAGAAAAATTGCAGCTCACAAATCATAGGGTATTGTGATGCGGATTGGGCCGGAGATTCTGAAGATAGAAGATCAACTACAGGATATTGCATGTTTGTTGGAGGAAATCTAGTAGCTTGGAAAAGCAAAAAACAACATGTGGTGTCAAGATCAAGTGCTGAAGCGGAGTATAGAGCAATGGCAGCCGCAACAAGTGAAATAGTTTGGTTAAGGGCTCTAATTGAAGAGCTAGGGTTCATAGTTCCAACTCCAATTCAACTCTATTGTGACAACCAATCGGCAATTCATATAGCCTCAAATCCGGTGTTTCATGAAAGAACAAAACATATTGAGGTAGATTGTCACTTTGTGAGACAAAAGATTGAAGACAAGCTCATCATTCCTAGCTTTACAAGAAGTGATCTTCAAGTTGCTGACATCTTTACAAAACCGGGAACCGCCAATCACATTCACAAGAATATGGGCAAGTTAGGTGTTATAGACATATACACACCCAACTTGAGGGGGAGTGTTGAAATAAAGCACAATTAGGGCATATGGTTGTCCCAATCCAGTAAACTTTGTGCTCTTAGAACAAGACCCAAATGTAAAGTAAAAAGGGAGGCAATGTAATGGGCCCTAAATGGATCTACCCACGGGTTTCGGGCTGGGCCCGAAGGGCCCAGCCCGGGCCAGCAGAATTGGGGGCCAAAGGCCCCCAACGGCTAGTAAAAGAACTAGCCGTTGGGGACTGCCCAACAGCTAGTTCTTACTAGCCGTTGGGTCCAACGGATAGAGAGGGCAATGCCCTCTCTCCCCCTCTCATTTTCTCCTCTCTCAACTCTCTTTCTCTTCTTCTATAAATAGGGCAGCTAGTTGCTTTTAAAAGGTATGAAAAAAATGCCTTCAACCTCTTGTATGCTCTCTTTGAAACATCAATAAAGTACTTGAAGTTCTTATTCATTTCTCATTGCTTGCTTCTTTGGAATTTCATCATGTCCAACGGCTAGTAATTCTAGCCGTTGGAGACAGCCTCCAATGGCTAGTAGAGAGGGGTCTCAACCCCTCTATTGTTCTCTCATTTGCTCTCTAAATTCTCTCCATCTTTTTCTTTTATAAATAGACTTCTATGTATTCAAGTAAAGGCATGAACAAAAGTTCAAAACTATGAATGTAGTTTGCTTTCATTATCAATAAACTTCAGAATTTCATTTCAAAGATCTCTTGTGTTCTTACTTTGATCTTTCATCACGAGAAGGATTATTACGTGTATCTAATATGTTTTAATGACTTTTTTGTGATCATGTTGTTATATGTGAGTGATATTTTATTAACCGGAAACAACAAAAAGTATCGATAACCATTAAATAAGGGTTATTGTCAAGTTTTAATATGAAGGACATGAGTGAAACTGTGTTCATTCTTAGAATTTGGATCTAGAGGGATAGCTCAAAAATGGTGTTGACTATTTCACATGAGTCTTATATCAAGAAGATTCTTGAGTATTTCAAGATGAATGGTTACAACCTAATAAATGGTCTTATGATTAAAAGGAAAGACCTAAATCTTGATATGTGCCCTAAAATTTAGGAATAAATAAGGAAGGTGAGTAGAATCCCCTTATACCTGTGCAATGAATAGTCTATTGTATGGGATGAGGCATACTTAACCAGACATTTATTTTGCAGTCAATCTGGTGATTAGGTATCAATCGAATCCTAAAGGGATTACTGGAGAGCAGCGAAAAGAATTCGAGATATCTCAAGGGAACTGCGGTTCTCTTCTTGTGTTACGGATGAGGCGATTTGCGTTTCATTATATATTCAGATGCTAAATGGGGGTGGCAATCTAGATGAATGTAAATCGATATCAAGTTTTGCTATCTTACTCAAAAAAGGTGTCATATCTTGGAGAAGTAAGAAACAAATCTTTGTATCTCTATTTATGATAAACACTAAGTTTGTGGTACACTCAGCGGCAATTTAGGAGAGTTTTTAGTTTTAGAGATTTCTAAATTATTTAAGGGTTGTGACAGATAGTAGGAGGCCGGTGATGATTTATTGTGATAATCAAACCATCATTACCAACAACCGAGATCCTAAGTATTACAGTAAATCCAAACATATTGATACCGAATATCAATTTGTGAGAGATATCATCGAGAAGAGTGCAGTGATGATTAAATATATTTTTTTATATAATATGGTCGCTAATGCCTTCACTAAATCCATTTTTGAGAGATTCCTTTGTGAGACATATGGAATCATTGAGTTTACATATATTTTGACATTTCTCACTATATACTGATGATGATACTAATTATTTTATATATATGACATGCGTATATTATTCATTCACAAGTTTATTTCTTGTATTTGTTCATTGTCATATATTTTGTAGTGAGTTATGATAAAAAATATGTTAGGCAGGTATGGTCGAGTATCTCATATAAGTGACCACCTTAAGCTTTGACTGAGCGAGGATGAAATGATTTTTAGTCGTAAAAGACTTTGAGAATGACCCTACTAGTATATAAATTTCCCTAATATGTGTTTAGAATAATATCATATACGATGTAGCTGACATACACATGTCCACATCCATGTTACTTGTAAGTAATCAGGTTTGAGATACTCTCTCTGAGATCTCTGGATAAAGTCTTATGTGTAGACTAAAACCCGTACATATACAGTGTTAGTGAAATCTAACATTTATTCTTTTAAGAAATAGGAGAATAATACTATGGCACGTATTTCATACCACATATAATAAGACGACTATGAGATAGTGAGAATTATTATTTGAGATGATAGTGTGATCATAATCCCCATTTCTACTGTGTGAGACCCGAGATCCATTGGGTGAGATCTGTTGTACTCTTATTACTTTCGGCTGTTTCTAAAAGTTTGATTCAGTGTTTGTTACTTTAGTCTATTTACCTATAATCCAGAAGATAAATTGAGATATAAGGGGTAAGTTTAGAAAAGTAGCTGAATTGATACCAATTGATTAGAGTTTGGGAAAAGAAAAACCAATTGACATTATATTATTGTGTGGTATTCACATGTTGATCTGTTATATTAATCCATGTTCAGATTTCAACGTAATAGTAAATATACAGTTGAACAAATGATTATGGATCACTTTCGATAAAAAAGTGACTCAATGGATATAATTGTATTGAGTTTGGGGTACAGTGAATTCTTTTTAGTACTAACGTTAACTTTTCGGTCATCCTAATAAGTGTATCTAGAAGTTTTTGCTTGCAGGTGTACTCACTGGTCGCACGATACCCAGTCATGTATAAAAGTCCTGTAGGGTGATATGATAAATTATATGAATTGTGATCTTATGATAGATATAAAATACTTTCATATACAAGTAGAAGATGTTGGTAAATGCCTACGTAAGGGCATTTTACCATAAAAAAATATAAATTTAAATTTGGAATAATGAGATAACTCCCATTATTTCATTAATGAACCATCATTTAAACTCCCTCCTTTAGTCTCTCAACCACGTGAAAATAGATTCAAAGGGAGTTTCTCTATGTATATTGCCAAGAGAGAGATATACCATCAACGATTTGAGAAATTTTCAAGAAGAAAAATTTCTCCCGTTATTGGAGTTCACTGGATTTTGGGTTGAGATGTCATGACATTGTGGTGGTGGTTCGATCTCGTGATCACCATCCCGACCGAGTGATCCGTATGGAGGAGTTCGTGGTTTGGTTGATTTTTTTTGTGGAGGTATGCATTAAGATATTTATTCGAAAATTTCGAATATTTAATTTTTGTGATTTACTATACTTTTGATATATGAATAAATCTAATAGAGTTGAACATGAACATAAGAGAACATGCAGGGGAGGATCACTACCTTGTGAATATCCACAGGACCTCCATTTTTAGTTGCAACAACCGGCAACCCATATGCTGCAGCCTGCAAGGCAATGGGTAAAATAACATAATAATTCAGATGAATTTTAGCTTAAATTGATCAATTGAATCTTTATCTAATTCCGCAGTAGACTTACTTCTATGAGGGTGAGGCCGAAGGGCTCCACGAGGGCTGGGTTGATGAAAACTCCCTTCAAGATACGAATCCGCCATAAAGTGTTACTGGTGAAGTAAATTTTAATGTTGCAGCCAATAAATATAAGGAGCTTGAGCATGCCGAATGATTTGCTAATTGAGCTATTCTTATTGAACCTAGAACATGTCAAATAGCATAAGGGGGCCCATTACCGAGAGAAAAAGGGTTTGTATCGCTCCAAGCCCCACAATGATCATGACCATAATGGATCTCTCTATTGAACTAAGTTTTTGGCGAATTTGGCCGTGAGAGGGAGCTTGACAATACGGCTCAAACCAATTCAGTAAAAAATTAGTTTAGGGGTTAGGATCCTATAAGCAACCTTAGGGGACTGTTATGCCACTTGATTGCTAAATGAAAGTAATTTTGTTCTTTTTGTTCTCAAGTATAGATCTAGCAAATAGTCAAAGCAATGTGAAAGTCACCTTTGTTTTTGCGGCAAGGCGATATATATCAGGAACCTCAGACTGTTTATGATGCTTGGGATATGCCACCTGACCATACATATCATACTTGTCGATGAGCTTGAGTACTGTTGTGAGAACAACTGAGCTACTGTTTGACATCTCTTCTATGTCATCTCTGTTGCCAAGTATCAGAGTCTACGAGATAACAACCACATCTAAGGTAAGTCAAATAAATTTCTTTAGCTTTAGTCATTGAATAATGAATAAGGAAAGAAAACTCACTAAATTTGCTAGCTCTCGGAGTGGCCTGCACTCACCAAAAGCCTTAAGCAAAGTGGTGACATTTTTCTTTGGGTCTGGGCGGGACAATGCAAGAATGGTGGGCTTGTGAGGATTTGTGAAAAATCGCATTATCTGCATACAATCAATCAGATGGAGTTCAATATAAATAAACTAATTGTGACCATTTGATTAACAGCAACTCGTATGAGTTGATGAGAGGGATTAAATGAGAAGAATGCCCAACCTCAGACCATATTGGTGGTATTGGCCTCTTGGTCTGAGTCTTATCTGAACCAATCAAAGATTTAAGATCACCATCTCCTTCTGCAAAATCTTGTGCAGTAACATAGCTGAAGTCCATACCAGGTGGAATGACCTATTGTCATGTGCACATTTTGCACTTTGATGAGAATGAGATACGCACATTGTGCTGCACATCTTTCTATCTCAAGGACTTTATCTATCAAAACTGTCAAATTGAAGTATTTTCAATTCCTAAGATTTAACATTAAACTACATACCATCATCCTCGGCATGTATCGGCCTAGGCAGCTCACTCCACGCTGTCTACGTACCCTTAGCTTTCTCTCTAATTTTACATCAAACCCATCATATAAGCCCCATTGTTCATCTATCTCTTGCCTTGTACTTGTTACTACCATCTCAGCAGCATCCAACCCCAACTCCTCAGCTTCGATCCTTCTCATTATTTTGTAGGTTGTATTTATGTCCTCCCTTGAAAGCCTCCCTTGCTTTAGTAGTTGCTCAAATTTGTTCCGGCCCAACGAGTGGCCTGTTAGCACCATGGGCACATTTAAGGCTCCAGATAAGTGGGCAGCAACCTCTCCAGCATCGGCATAGTGTCCGTGAATGACGTAGGGCCAAGTTGGTTGTCCTCCTTCAGCTTGTTCGCCTAGGGCCCGTGCCATGTTCACTATGTGGCTTAGGGCACCATCCACAAACTCAGGAATGTAGGGCCAAAGCGACTCCTTTGCTATATACCTACAATGATCATTATTCATGGTAAAGGAAGGTGTTGCGCTCCAGAGCATTTTATAGTTTACTGGTTTAGGATTATGGAGAAAAGAGTTTCTTACTACCTGTCACGAGGTCCACAAGGGATCCGAATAATGTAGGCTGCACTGCTGCCACAGCCATCGGAGGGGCATGATAGCATCTCTATAGGCTCTCCATAGCTCGAGTCCGCCTCGGGACATGTGATTTGTCGAGTCAACAGATCAACACGATACACTCCTTTCATGTTTGCCAGAGCTCGAGCTAGTTCAACAACATATTTTACCTGAAATACATTATCACCAAGAACATAAATTAGGTCTAAGATATTGGTCATTCTTGGTTTCAAAAGAAATTTGCCCTGTGCAGCTAGTTCGTCGAATTACTCTCAGTAATAAGATTCTCCTCAACAATGGGTCATTGTCCGAATTTGCTTAATAGCTAAATTATCTAAGCCTAATCCGGTTTTAGCTAATACAGGCTCATGTTTTCTTACATGGTTTTCATGGCTTAAGCCTTTTTTGGATCCCATGGGCAGTGTCCACAGTGTAAAAGAACAAGGGGGGATGTCAGGAGGGTACCTGTCCACCAGTATCAGAGTCTCTCCCAAGTTCCATATTTTCTCCACGCACCAATCCATGGACACTGGCAAAACAATAAGCGTTATATTACGCTTATTCTCATCATCTTGCCTCTTTTTTGAATTTTATTGTTATTATTTTATTTTTATCTCGTTCTATTTTGTATCTGCATAAAGTATGAATTGATTTGAGTCCTTGTGTTTAATTTGTCAATCTGATTCTTAAATCCCTCATTTTCCCCCTTCTTTATTTGTTGTCGTAGTCCCTGTCAGTTTGGGTGGTGAAAATCTGTTTTTGAGATATGGAAGATGAAATAGAAAAGTAATCAATTGAATCACAGTTGGAAGACAAAAAAGTGGGCAACTGGCATAGATTGGCCGTTATCCCCCATTATTACTTGTAACATAGTAATATTCATGGGATCTTTTAACTGCAAATAAAGAAAAAGAAAACATGTTCTGTTCATGGGGAAACAATGTAACGAATAAATGGAAGTAAAAACTTCTGGTGACAAGGCTGGGAGAGACCTGATTAAAACGATATAAAGGCGCCTAGAATTATCATCTGACCATATGTGCACATCCGAACTAATTCTAGAAATATTTTCTCTCAGGGACTCTGGTTGATTTCCATCCCCTTTCTCTTTTTCACCTTCAGAGAGCTCTGACAGATCATCTGCAGCATCATTGCGCCCTTGTTCGCGCTCCATGCGTCTATTTGCAAGCTTTTGAGCATCATCCCAAGCAATCTGAGAAATATTAGAGCTTTGAGTTGAACACCACTGAATAATTTTCAAATGTTACTACCAAACTCATAATCAATTTGGATTAAACACTTCAAAAGGAATTTTCCCGTGCCACATTCATTAAAAATTAAACCAAAAAATAAAAATAATTAAGGTTCTATAAAATTGTTCACAAATGGTTCCACCACTGTTTACTGCGGCCAGTAAAGTCGTTATTTTGTTTATGCTTATCATCAGTTGCTTTCTAACCAAGAAAGACTAAACAGAAATTCGATGCTCTTCAACCAAGTTAATGTATATGATCGCATGACGACAAGTACGAATATGTGATTGGGATATTTATAAAAATATATACAGTTGTTTCTAAACGTTGAAGATACGAGAGATGGTGATTGTTGGAAGTATTTGTATACGGTATGATAGATGTGTGTTTTGGGCATGCCAGAACAAATCAAAGGCAAGAAAGAATGCTAGGAGTGAAGAATGCATATGAATTGTTGATTACAGATAAGATTCAACTCTATATTTCAGCCATGCAAGCATAGGTTTTTCAGGAGCCACTTGCTTTCTCCAACATAGAAATAAAGATCTTTATTTTCACTTTTGAATAGATATAAAAACATGAGTATTTGTCATGGAAAACAGATGATGCCTTGGCATATGTGAGAGAGTGAGAGAGAGAGAGAGAGAGAGAGGGAGACCTGTTTCTTCTTGCGAGCAAGATGCCAAATGCGCCAGCACATATTCTCAAGTCTATTACTGCGCTCACGTGAATTTCTAGTTGCAATTACCTGCCAAATCAATCGAATTTCCACCATCCAAAATTCACAAGTCATTCCCAAGCAATTAATTTAGTTGCTTTTACTTTCATTTAAACTTTTCTCATGGTTTCTCTTAATATTTTCACACGCATACAGGGAAAAATTGGTCCCGCTGAATGGATTGATGTGTAGAGTGCTCCTTCCCCCACCCCCCCTTCCGTACGACCTTTTCTCCTACCTTTTCCCACTATATTCCAAATCATAGAAAAAGGTAGTGATATTTTTATGCTTTCAATCTCTAAAAATAATTCACATACCCACATTTTATATGTTTTGATTATCCATTTGGCTAAAGAAATTTCGCTAAATAGCATCATGATCATATGGGGATAGACAATTGATATTTGCATTCGTATCATCTCTTATCTGTATTTATTTTTTCCTTAAAACTTAAATATGCCTTCGAAATGAAATCTTTATTAACTACTCAAACATTAAACTACCTTAGTTTTTTCTTACTTTGATTATCGTAAAAAAAAAAAAAAGTAATATTCAAGGTACGGTTCTCCTTTTCAACATGTATAGCATAAAAAAAATAGCATATGGTCAAATTTTCATTTATTTTTTTTTTTGTTATACAAGAATTCGAACTCTGAATTTCAAGATTATGGGAGAAGAATTATGACCATCAACTATTCCTTTGGGTACTCAAAAATTTCGTTTATGACGTATTGGATGGAAGTCACTAATCGAGAGGTGTTCAAGGTAGCATATATTTTGCTTTCATTTTTTTTTTTGTTACAATATATATAGCTTTCATAGGCAACCCCTTTTGCCTCTAACGAATAGAACCAAAAATAAATTTTTCATAAAAGAGAAAAGAATTGAACCGAATTTGATGGGGGCAATTTTGAAAGAATCCCTCCAAAAGACCGTCTGTGTCTAAGAAAAGCCCACTCTCTCTCTCTCTCTCACTAAAATTGATCCTTTGTCAAGTCGGACTTGATCGATTCACCAAAGTACACTTTGGATCGGTCATTGGGGTGTGGGAAAATAGACGTATATAAGACTACACAAACAGGTCCACGAAATTTTATCATCAATCGAAAGAATGATAGTTTTTCTTTCATAGATGACAATCTTTGCTATCGACTGAAATCAGACACAATATATTGGCCAAAAGACGAGTAAAGTGGAAGAAAGTTTTTGTGCATTTAGGTGTAGAGTCAAGCGACTTACGACCATTCAAATTACAAATTTTAATAAACTAACAGGTGACACATCATGCGTTGCCCGATATATGCCGTGAAGAGAAACAATTAAAAATAATTATAATCTTTTAGCTTTATAATATTGTTATCAAATTGCCAATAACACGATCCATAATATTAAGATTTCGATCGTAATAGATTATTTCGATAATTTTAAAATATTTTATAACAGTTTTATAAGTTTTTAAATTTTGAGAGCAAAATAGTTTAGGTCAATCATACTTTTGATACTTACATTGCCTAAACATGTTTAGATTCAGAGTTTCAAAATAGTATCTAAATCTTAAAAGTAAAACGACAAGTAAAAATGGTGAATAAATACTAAGTAAGGACGTGTATAGGATTAGATAACTTTTTTTCTTTAAAGAGAGGTCACATGTTGGTCACGTGAGGTAAGAAAAAAAACAAGAAGGTCCTGAATGAAAAAGATTGAGAAATTTAAGTGAAAAACAAAACGAGGTAAAATAATAAAAAGAGAAGAATCCAAATGAAAAAAGAAAACCAAGTCAAGAAAAAGAGAAAATAGTTGAATAAAAAAAAAAAGGACCCGAAGGAGAAAAGAAAGAGGTAAAAAAAAAAGAGGAAAAGGAATTGAATGAAAAAAATGAGGTTCCTAAAAAAAGGGAAGACCACACCCATCCTCCTTTTCTATTTTTTTTTATATATAGATTACGAATACTATATATTGCGATAAAGATTTACAAATTTTTTCTGGATATTTTATGATTGATATTATGAAATTTTATCCACAGCTCATTAAATTTATTATGATGAAATTTCCCAAATATTACAAAGTAGAAAGTTACTAATTTTTCATTTCAATTATTTCCACTTTTTAATTTTTTCTAAACTATTCTTGCAAGGACCAGAAATAGTATCTTTTGAATATTTTTAAAAACAATATATATACTAATTACAAAGTCATAATTAGGGGTGTGCAAAAAACCAGTGAAACCGAAATGTCAATTTAAACTTATATATATTGGTTTAATTTGAAAAATAGGGAAAAACCAATGCAAACCAAACCCTGCATACCCGTAGTTATAATAACACAAGCAAAAAGTTTCAAAAACTTATTTCCTCTTTTAACTTCTTTAGAGAAAGACTTATGAATTGATGGCACGCTTTTCCCTATTTCTAACTTTCCCCATTATATGTATGTAATAAAATATCGCATAAAAACTTAAATATAATTAATTATTATTATTATTATTTTTCTATACAATGAAACATGCGCCGCGATTGTAGCGATAGTCTCCAAGGTCTTTTTCTACCGGACATAGTCGTGGCAGCCAAAGGGGAGAAGAGAGAGAGAGAGAGAGAGAGAGAGAGAGAGTTACCTTGATCCAGGTGCGGTGGAGATCAGACTCATCAAAGCTATTAACAACTTCTTCAACAAAGTATTTGGTAGCACTAAAGAGCTTCTCTGCAGCCTTATCTGGGTGTTGTTGGTGTGGTTGTGTACTCACATGATGTTTCATCTCTTCATACCATCTTCTGATGATCATGCTATTGCTACTACTCAACGTTTTTATCTTCTTTTCTAATGATGATTTTGTATCACCACCACCACTGCCTCCTCCTCCATCTTCGACTACTCTCAGTTTGCTTCCTGCATCCAATATTGCCTCCAAATATCCATTTATCCACTCATTTCCGGCCATCTCACCCCTTCCTTGCCCCGTTTCAGCTTAGCTAAATTTTATGTGTGAGAGAGATAGAGAGAGAGAGAGAGAGAGGAGCAGTTGGAAACAGGTTTGCAGCACTTTGAGGTTCCTTTTAAAGGCCTCCCTCCTTACCCCCTCTTTTCATTTGTCATTAATAAAATTTTCTAGAAACATTTGTTAAATTTTCAAGTCTTGTTTTCTCCTTTATTCCTCGTTATTTTTATTACTTTGGTTGTCCTTTATTTATAACTTTTTAATGTTTTGGATAAATTTTGACTCTTAACCCTTCCTTATTTACTTGTAACAAGCTAAGCCCCTCATACACCAAAATTAGTGCCATGGGGATAGCATGTACCATGGGAGACATGTAAACGAAACACATTGTTTTTTATATATATATATTTTTTACTAATATAATTAATGAATAAATTATTTAATAAACAGTAACCACAATAGATATGTTTGTCCATTTTGCAATATTACTATCAGATTAGTGATTGTGTTTCAACATGCAAATTGTTTGTCCATGTAAACTAGGCCTTGTTGATTTCGTATGTTAACGTTAGATAATCAGTAATTGTGTATAATTAATGTAAATTTGATTGTACCGTGGATTAAATTATTGTTAGAAATGAAATTGAGATTTGGTGTTAAATTTATTTATTTATTTATTTATTTATTTTTTAGTAAAGATGAATTAAAGCATCGTAAATGTATGTGTGCCTGTCTGCCCCTCCCCTCAGGGTTTGGTTTTAAAATAATTTAAAAGATCTAACATAAATTTGGCACATAACCAATGATTTATAATTTAATTGATATCATCTCCTTTATTTTAGAAATTTTGAGTTTGATCTTCCCTTTTTACTAAAAAGAAATAAATAAATAAATAAATAAATAAATTTGATACATAAGAATTTAGAATTTTAAATGTAATGAAAATTCATGTCATAATTTGTGAATTATTTAATTCGTTCAAATTTTTATTTGCAACATTATTATTTTTTTCACATGTATTATGCAAACAAAAAGGAATTTGAAAAAGAAGGAATTTGTGGAGGCATTTGTTCTGTGCGGGTGCCTTTAGATGGTATATCTTCCATACAATCCTCATTCTTTGAGTTCTATTCCGGAGCACATGCACGAGAAGAGTTCCATTCAGCCAGCCTCATAAAAGGGAATCCCTATGAGGATTATTTTTTTTTTTGGTAGAATTCCCTATGAGGATTATACTTCTTTATGTTCCAACCAAAAGCATATGTTAGATGCCCCATTTGATAATTAGTATAAATATCAGAAATAAGGTTTATAGATTGAAGATATTTGACAAACCAATGCAATTTACATTGTGATTGCACAAACGGTGGCCTTACAGGAGGGGCACCGAAAGATTTTTATTTTCTTTTGAAAAAGATAAAAGAGTGGCTCTTTGGTGGTGGGAGAACATTGTGATGTTGAAAGGGAATAATTTTCACATCATGCAAATGGAAAGACAACAGCCATAGAAAGGTCCCATACCTTGTCAACCTATACTCAAAAATACTTTTATTCGTTGTATAACAGAACAATATATATGCATCTCTCTCTCTCTCTCTCTCTCTCTGTCCCCTTTTCGTTTTAGGACAGGTGGTTGTCAAATCTTTCAAATTTTTGCAAACCCTTCACATCCAGGCTCTTTGCAATTAGTGTTGAAAATGTGAATTTAGAAGTAGGGATATTTCACTAAATTCGTGGGTATCAATTTTGTTTTCCGGGCTTTGCTTGATTTTGCCACCGTCTGCATGATGCACGTAAAAACAGTAGTCATTAAAGCGGCTTTGTCCGAAATGTTACAAAAGACGATGCCTTCTATTTTTAAGAGGTTAGGTTCCACTGCGGCCATTTATTTGTGAAAACAACTGCATCCGCAACCCTATGGCCAAAGAACTAATAGTCACGCACTTTTAAGGCTGATTATTAAAGATATAATAGTAAAATAATATTGGTGATTCGATAATCAATTTTATAAATATTAATTTCTATAGAGATGGTGAAATGTTCATATATGACTCGGAAAAAGGTCAAAATGAATAATGCAAGCTAATTTGTTACTGTTGGAGGTGAATCTGAGTTCTACAGATAACTGCTTCGTCAGCTTGAGGTTAGAATCGGTGTAGTAGGAATTCCTTGTTTGTCTCGTGAGATCAAACCTACAAAAGACCGCCAGAAGTGGTTCTGATGAACAAGATTTCGACATTCAAATCAGAAAAAGCGGTTTCGAGAAAAAGAGAAACATACTAAGAAGATGATTCAATAGTCTTGGGATACCTCTATGTGATAAGTATGAGTAGTCAAACGTATCCAGCATGTTGTCTCTATATAATATATATAGCCTGTCTGTCTGGCTAGCTCCGTATGCTCTCATGGCATAGAAACTCTATATTTCTTATAGATAGATAAGTGAGAATACTCTGAGATTGTAGGGACAAGAGTAAAAAATTTGAAGGAGATTTAGAGGTTAAGAAAAGTTTGAATTCTCATGGAGATTCCCTACCTTATCAGGAATGGTTACTTAGATTTGTTTTTCTCTTGAGAGAGGTTTCTTCGAAAGTAGGGGAGTTGTCAAAGTTGCTTCTATATTAATGAAGCATACTCAATGGGGAAGGGGATGACTGAGAGAGTTGAAGGGTATAAATTCGTACTTGGCAGAGAGAGCATTGAGAGAGTCAAGAGCATTGGATTATCTCTAGGCCTAATGGACTTAGACAACTTTGACTTCCCAGTAATGGGTTATTGGATTATATACCATTACTTGCCTTTACTCGTAATGTTGTTTCGCAGAAGCGGCATTTTGAGTCAAGGGTTGTGAAAATGAAATTTTTTTTGCATAGGTGGGATAAGCGTGAAAGTAGGGTATTAAATGTAATACATGTCTTTTTGGTTTTCACGAATTTGTGGCTGCTTCACTTCTGATCAGACTCTTTTTGAAAGAGGAATTCTTTGTTTAGGGTTTTCGTATTTTCTAACAAGGTTGAGATGGCAAAGGGGTCTAGTTCTCACAGTTGCCGTTTGATTGATGATATTAGGAGTATTCTGATGAAGGATGAATTACAGACTATTGCCAATTAGAAGACTCTTGGGGATGACTGTAATGTTTTGTTCGCCATGGATGACTAGAGGGTTAATAGTTTGGTGGCATGATGTGTATCTATGTACAAGGAGTATTTGTGGTACTGCGTACATGTTCCATACACAGGTCCGCTCACTACTAATTTGAGGGGTTGGAATATCTTTTCAACATTTTTTATTCCAGACACTTGGTGCCTGATTGTGATGGTGATAAGTTTGGTAAGTTACTGCTGCCCAGGTTTTAGTTTCAATATCTTGATTGCTTTCTTCATTTTGAAGAGGTGTTCCTTCGGGAGTGATGTGAACCCGTTGGGTATAAATGTTGAAATGAAGCATAATTAGGCTTCATAGCTAGTTGATGCTAGGATCAAGTGTACAAACCTAGTTCAATGGGTCTGGCCCGGGCCCAGCCCGAGCTAGCAAATGGGGCCCCAAATGGGCCCCCAGCAGGCTGAGGAACTAGCCGTTGGAGGTCCCAACGGCTAGTTCCCATTCTAGCCGTTGGAGGTCCAACGGCTAGTAGAGAAGGAGAGGGCTTTATGCCCTCTCCACTCTCTCTTTTCTCTCAAATTTCTCCCCTCTCCATCCTCTATAAATAGGGCAGCATGTTGCCCTCTCAAAGCATGAAAAAATGCCTTCAACCTTTTGTATGCTCTCTTTGAAACATCAATAAACTACTTGAAGTTCTTATTCATTTCTCATTGCTTGCTTCTTTGGAATTTCATCATGGTATCAGAGCAGGCATTCATTCCTTCCTCATCTAATCTTGGTAATCCACCACCACAAATTAGCACCTCAATGTTCACTTCCAATCTTTTAGATGCTTCAAATTATAACGCATGGCAAGACACCATCAAGAGGTCTCTAAACTTCTTCAATCTCGAAAACCACATATTTGAAGACCCTCTTGATGATGCTGATCCGTCTTACAAAGCATGGAAAAAGAGAGATGATCAAGTGGTGGTGCTCTTACAAATGTCTTTAGACAAAACCCACAAAGCAATGGTCACTTGTATTCCCAATGCCAAATCTTTGTGGGATCAAATGCATGCCCTTTATGCTCAAGAAACCAACACCGGTAGAGTATTCGAATTGAAAAAGAAAATCTTCTACATTCAAAAAGGAGGAAAGACCCTACCCGAATATTTTGGGGAATATAGGGATCTTTGGAATGAGCTTAATGTTTTGAGACCTCCAACCTCAAATCTCAAAACCATCCTTCAAAGGAATGATGAAGACATGACCTTTGGTCTCCTAATGGGTCTTGGAGAAGAGTATGCACCTATTCGTCAAGAAATTCTTAGAATGAAGATTTTTCCTTCATTCCAAGAAGTTCAATTCATGGTGCAAAGAGCTGAAACAAGCATGAAGCTTGAAGAATCATCCAAGCCCAAAACCGAAGCTCAAGCATTCAAATCTGTCCAAGAAGAGCATCCAGCCAACAAAGCTCAAAATTTCACCAAAAGAGATTTTTGCTCCCATTGTAAGAAACCTGGTCATAGAAAGGAGAAATGTTGGCATCTCCATCCCCATTTGCGGCCAAAATTCAACAAAAGGGAAGGTGACCAAATGGCAAATGTCCAACATGTTTCTCAAGTTGCTGCCCTAGAAAGCAAAATGGAGGAAATGCAAAAGGAGATGAAAAAGCTCGTTGGCCAGATTACTTTGCATTCTGGTAATCTCTTAAATACATCTCATTCATGGCTTATTGATTCTGGTTGTGATAATCATATGGTAAAAGATAAGAGCAAAATTAAAAGACTCATTCCTCTCACTGATTCTAGGATTGTTAAGGTAGCTAATGGTGAGAAACTAAGAGTTGACCATCTAGGTGAAATTGAGTTATTTGGCAAGAAAACTAAAGCTCTATATGTGCCTAAATTTAATTCTAATCTTTTATCCATTGGGAAGATAACCAAAGAACAAAATTGCAAAGTTACATTTGATCCTAATGAAGTTGTTTTTCAGGACCTCAAAACGAATCATTTGATTGGCAAGGGGTCTAGGAGGCACAACCTATACTACTTGGATCAAGAAAACCGAGCTTTTGCTGCCCAAAGTCAAATGCATTCATTATGGCATGCTCGTCTAGGTCATCTTGGGGACTTAGCTTTGGAACGTCTATTTTCAAATCTAGTAGTAGTAGAAAATAGGCATTGCAAAGCTTGTGTTCTTGGAAAACAAACTAGAGTGTATTATCCCATTTCAAATACTATATATGAGAATGCATTTGAATTTGTTCATTCTGATGTTTGGACCTCACCCATAGCATCTCATAATGGTTTTAAATACTTTGTGACATTTATTAATCACAAAACTAGATATACTTGGGTATACCTATTGGTAACCAAATCTGAGGTTTTTGAAGCCCTTAAGAGCTATTATAGATATGTCACCAAACAATTCAATGCCAACATCAAAATCATTAGGTCTGACCATGGGGGGGAGTATACTAGTCATGCATTCGAAAACTTCTTAGATGAAAAGGGGATCATGCACCAAAAATCATGTGTCTACACTCCACAACAAAATGGAGTTGCGGAAAGGAAAAATAGGCACTTGTTAGAAACAGCTAGGGCCATGATGTTTCATTCTAATGTGCCTAAAAAATTTTGGAGTGAGGCAATAAAAACCGCTGCCCATCTCATTAATCTTATGCCCACTCAAGTTCTAGGAGGTAAATCCCCATTAGAGCTACTCTTAGGAAGAAAACCTAATATCTCTCATCTTAGAGTCTTTGGATGCTTATGCTATGTCCATGTACCTGAAAATTTCAGAAACAAGTTAGAGGAAAGGGGGAGAAAATGTGTATTCTTAGGATACTCAACATTTGAAAAAGGATATAAATGTTATGATCCACTAACCAAAAAACTATACACATCCAAGGATGTGATATTTGTAGAAAGAGAATCTTATTTTTCAGGAAAAGAAGATCAAGATCAAGATGGAAATGGAGAAGCTCAAGATCTATGGAACATTATTCTCCAAAGTATTAATCATCCCTCTCATCCAAATATTGAACAAGAACCAGCTCCGAATGTTCATGAAGATCCGACTCAAGAAGATCCCTCACCATCTCATTCTGATCAAGAAACCATTCAAGAACAAGGGGGAGATGATTCGGAGCAAGAGCTGGCCATAGAACAAGAGGAACAAATCATAGATGAACCACCTCCTCCTCTTCGTAGATCAACAAGACTTAGACTTCCTCCCTCCAATTGGATCAACAAAAGAGTTTTTTATAACTCCAAAGTAACTTCTTATCCCATTTCTAAATATTATTCAATTGCTAACACCTCTTGCAGCCATCAAAGATTTATTCGAAACATAGATCTACATGAAGAACCAAGAACCTTTGAAGAAGCAAAAAACCATCCTCAATGGGAGCAAGCCATGAAGGATGAATTAGAAGCATTAGCCAAGAATGGAACATGGGAAATAACATCTCTACCAATTGGAAAGAAAGCCGTAGGGTGCAAATGGATCTACAAAATCAAGCACAAGAGTGATGGAAGTCTTGATAAATATAAAGCAAGATTAGTTGCCAAAGGTTTCACTCAAGCTTATGGGATAGACTACAAGGAGACATTTGCACCAGTAGCAAAGATGAACACCATTCGAGTACTTCTATCACTTGCTGTCAATCATTCTTTGCCCTTATTCCAAATGGATGTTGCAAATGCTTTTCTTCAAGGAGACTTAGAAGAAGAGGTATATATGGAGGTTCCTCCGGGCTTCTCTCATCAAGACAACAAAGTTTGCAAGTTAAAGAAAGCCATCTATGGCCTCAAACAATCCCCTCGAGCTTGGTATGCCAAACTTAGCTCTACTCTTCTTGATCATGATTTTAAGAAATGCAATAGTGATTCATCCCTCTTTGTTAAGAAACAAAATGGAAAAATCATTATAGTTTTAGTTTATGTAGATGATATAATCATAACCGGAAATGACTTAAATCTAATCAATCAAGTTAGAAAATTTCTCCAAACTAAATTTGACATCAAAGACTTAGGGAAACTAAAGTACTTTCTAGGAATAGAACTTGCCTATTGTCCAAATGGGCTTGTTCTATCACAAAGAAAGTATGTGCTTGATCTTTTGCAGGAAACCGGGAAGTTAGGTGCAAAGCCTGCATGTAGTCCAATCAGCACTTCTGGTGGTCTTCAAGATGATGATGAAGAGTTTGAGGATGAACAAAGATATCAAAGGCTTGTAGGGAGATTAATCTATCTCACCATAACAAGACCCGATATCTCCTTTGCTGTGGGTCAAGTTAGCCAGCATATGCACAAGCCAAAAAAAAAGCATTGGAGAGCCTCTGAAAGAATTCTTCACTACTTGAAGGGCACACCCAGCATGGGAATTTGGATGAAGAAAAATTACAGCTCTCAAATCATGGGGTATTGTGATGTAGACTGGGCTGGAAATTCAGAAGATAGAAGATCAATCACGGGATATTGCATGTTCGTTGGAGGAAATTTAGTAGCTTGGAAAAGCAAAAATCAACATGTTGTATCAAGATCAAGTGCTGAAGCGGAATATAGAGCTATGGCAGCCGCAACAAGTGAGATAGTTTGGTTGAAAGCTCTAATTGAGGAGATAGGGTTCATAGTTTCAACTCCGATCCAACTCCATTGTGACAATCAATCAGCAATTCACATAGCCTCAAATCCGGTTTTTCATGAAAGAACAAAACATATTGAGGTAGATTGCCACTTTGTGAGGCAAAAGATTGAAGATAAACTCATCTCACCAAGTTTCACAAGGAGTGATCATCAAGTAGCTGACATCTTCACCAAGCCGGGAACCACAAAGCACATCCTCAAGAATATGGGCAAGTTGGGTGTCATAGACATATACACACCCAACTTGAGGGGGAGTGTTGAAATGAAGCATAATTAGGCTTCATAGCTAGTTGATGCTAGGATCAAGTGTACAAATCTAGTTCAATGGGTCTGGCCCGGGCCCAGCCCGAGCTAGCAAATGGGGCCCCAAATGGGCCCCCAGCAGGCTGAGGAACTAGCCGTTGGAGGTCCCAACGGCTAGTTCCCATTCCAGCCGTTGGAGGTCCAACGGCTAGTAGAAAAGGAGAGGGCTTTATGCCCTCTCCACTCTCTCTTTTCTCTCAAATTTCTCCCCTCTCCATCCTCTATAAATAGGGCAGCATGTTGCCCTTTCAAAGCATGAAAAAATGCCTTCAACCTTTTGTATGCTCTCTTTGAAACATCAATAAACTACTTGAAGTTCTTATTCATTTCTCATTGCTTGCTTCTTTGGAATTTCATCAATAAAAATCCTAAAACCCACGAACAAGTTAATTTAGCCCAAAAATCGTCTCAAAAAATTATTTGAATCGGTGGAATTAAAAACTAAAGGAGGAAGAACCTAAGATATATGACCTTAGACATGTTTCTCACTAGATCAACAACCTTGGTATAAAGATGGAATTAATGATACCACAATCTAAATGGTTCAAAATCTAAATTGATAAGTCAAAGAACTAAATAAGACTCCTATCTTGAATAAGTTCAAAGTTCTCAAAAGAACAAGACCTGTGTGAAGAATTCTCACAATTTTATTAATTCTCTCCAAAGTATTGTTTTTTACATAATGTGTAATGACCTATTTATAGACTAAAGGTCAAAACTTAATTGGCAACTAAAAATTTAATAACTTCCTAAATAATAAAAAATCAGAAAACTAAAACATAAGTTACAAAAAATAAAAATATGGAAACTAAATAAATCAAACTATTTGACCAAGTTTTGCTGCTATTTTTCTTTATTTTCATCCTCCCATGGTTTTGGATAATTTTGGACATTTTATTCTTTCAACTGGACTTGTATAAGTATAATTAAGCCCGCTTTTGGTTCTTTATTTATTTGGTTTTCAATTTTTTGTTATAAATCCCCCTAAATTAAGTTATTCAGTACTTTTTTAAATCTTTTAACTCGGGCCTTTGTCACCGGCCCAACTTGGACTTGAGTTGGATCTCGTGAATTCCTTGCAATCTTGATGATTTCATCATTCCCCTCCTCTTGAGAAGAATTTATCCTCAAATCGTCATCTACATCAAAAGGACTCAAGTCAGTAATATTGAAAGTAGCACTAACATGATACTCACCTGGTAAATCAAGTCTGTAAGCATTGTCGTTGATCTGTTCTAACACTTGAAAAGGACCATCTCCTCGAGGCAACAACTTGGAACGTCTTTGTGTCAGAAATCTTTCCTTCCGCATGTGTAACCAAACCCAATCACCGGGTTCAAAAATCGACTTGTGACGTTCTTTGTTAACTTACTTGATGTATTGTTCGGTCCTCCTCTCTATATTGAACCGTACTTTCCCGTGAAGTTGCTTCACAAATTCTGCTTTTTTTTACCATCTAAATTCATTTGCTCAGAAATAGGTAAAGATATGAAATCCAAAGGAGTTAAAGGATTAAAACCATAAACAATTTCAAACGGTGAGAATTTAGTAGTAGAGTGAATAGCACGATTATATGCAAACTCAACATGTGGCAAATATTCTTCCAAAGTTTTAATATTTTTACTAATGACAACTCTCAACAAAGTGGATAAAGTTCTGTTGACTACTTTTGTTTGATCATCAGTTTGAGAATGACAAATTGTTGAAAATAAAAGTTTCGTTCATAACTTTCCCCATAATGTCTTCCAAAAGTAACTCAAGAACTTAGCAGCCCAATCTGAAACGATTGTTCTAGACATCTCATGCAACCTCACAATCTCTCTAATGAATAATTACGCAATATGAGAAGTATTGTCAGATTTATAACAAAAAATAAAATGAGCCATCTTAGAAAATCGATCTACAACTACAAAAATTGAATCTCGTCCATATTTATTCTTTGGTAAACCCAAAACAAAATCTATTGAAATGTCAATTCAAGGTGAACTAGAAATAGGTAGGGGTGTGTAAAAATCATTAGGTTGAACCTTAGATTTAGCTTGCCTACAGGTAATACATATACCACAAAATCTCTCAATGTCTCACTTCATGCTGTTGAATTTCTAGGGAAGCAAGCAATGAGTAATAAAAAAGACTTCAAAGATTTTGTTGATATTTTAAGGAAATTATACAAGTGGTTGAAGGCATTTTTTCATACTTTGAGAGGGCAACATGCTGCCTTATTTATAGAGGATAGAGAGGAGAGAAATATGAGAGAAAAGAGAGAGTGGAGAGGGCATAAAGCCCTCTCCTTCTCTACTAGCTGTTGGAGGTCCAACGGCTAGAATGGGAACGAGCCGTTGGGACCTCCAACGGCTAGATTCCCAGCCTGTTGGGGGCCCATTTGGGCCCCCATTTGCTGGCTCGGGCTGGGTCCAATAGCACCAATTAGCTATAAAGCCTAATTATGCTTCATGTTGAAAGATCAAAGTAAGAATACAAGAGAACTTTGAAATAAAATTCTGAAATTTATTAATAATGAAAACAAATAACATTCATAGTTTTGAACTTTTGTTTATACCTTTGCTTGAATACATAGAAACCTATTTATAGAAGAAGAAGATGGAGAGAATTTAGAGAGCAAATGAGAGAACAAGAGAGGGGTTAAGACCCCTCTGTACTAGCCGTTGGGGCCCGATTGGGCCCCCCTTTGTGGGCCTAAAAAGGCCCATTTGCTGGCCCGGGCCCAGCCCAAATTCCGCGGGCTATGCTAATTTAAGGCTTCGTCTTTGAAACAAAAAACTCATAAAGAATTTATTTGGTTTCGAAGGAGAAGAGCTTGGTGGACTCTTGAGAAGGCCTTTTAGAAATGTAATGATAAGTTGATTAATTCTCCTTTTGAACACTTCATTTCAACACTCCCCCTCAAGTTGGGTGTGTATATGTCCATGACACCCAACTTGCCCATATTCTTGAGGATGTGCTTTGCGGTTCCCGGCTTGGTGAAGATGTCAGCTACTTGATGATCACTCCTTGTGAAACTTGGTGAGATGAGCTTATCTTCAATCTTTTGCCTCACAAAGTGGCGATCTACCTCAATATGTTTTGTTCTTTCATGAAAAACTGGATTTGAGGCTATATGAATTGCTGATTGATTGTCACAATGGAGTTGAATCGGAGTTGAAACTATGAACCCTATCTCCTCAATTAGAGCTTTCAACCAAACTATCTCACTTGTTGCGGCTGCCATAGCTCTATATTCTGCTTCAGCACTTGATCTTGATACAACATGTTATTTTTTGCTTTTCCAAACTACTAAATTTCCTCCAACGAACATGCAATATCCTGTGGTTGATCTTCTATCTTCTGAATTTCCAGCCCAATCTGCATCACAATACCCTATGATTTGAGAGCTGTAATTTTTCTTCATCCAAATTCCCATGCCGGGTGTGCCCTTCAAGTAGTGAAGAATTATTTCAGAGGCTCTCCAATGCTTTATTTTTGGCTTGTGCATATGCTGGCTAACTTGACCCACAGCAAAGGAGACATCAGGTCTTGTTATGGTGAGATAGATTAATCTCCCTACAAGCCTTTGATATCTTTGTTCATCCTCAAACTCTTCATCATCATCTTGAAGACCACAAGAAGTGCTGATTGGACTACATGCGGGCTTGGCACTAACTTCCCGGTTTCCTGCAAAAGATCAAGCACATACTTTCTTTGTGATAGAACAAGCCTATTTGGACAATAGGCAAGTTCTATTCCTAGAAAGTACTTTAGTTTCCCTAAGTCTTTGATATCAACCTTAGTTTGGAGAAATTTTCTAACTTGATTGATTAGATTTAAGTCATTTCCGGTTATGATTATATCATCTACATAAACTAAAACTATAATGATTTTTCCATTTTGTTTCTTAACAAAGAGAGATGAATCACTATTGCATTTCTTAAAATCATGATCAAGAAGAGTAGGGCTAAGTTTGGCATACCAAGCTCGAGGGGATTGTTTGAGACCATAGATGGCTTTCTTTAACTTGCAAACTTTGTTGTCTTGATGAGAGAAGCCCGGAGGAACCTCCATATATACCTCTTCTTCTAAGTCTCCTTGAAGAAAAGCATTTGCAACATCTATTTGGAATAAGGGCAAAGAATGATTGGCAGCAAGAGATAGAAGTACTCGAATGGTGTTCATCTTTGCTACAGGTGTAAATGTCTCCTTGTAGTCTATCCCATAAGCTTGAGTGAAACCTTTGGCAACTAATCTTGCTTTATATTTATCAAGACTTCCATCACTCTTGTGCTTGATTTTGTAGATCCATTTGCACCCTATGGCTTTCTTTCCTATTGGTAGAGATGTTATTTCCCAAGTTCCATTCTTGGCTAATGCTTCTAATTCATCCTTCATGGCTTGCACCCATTGAGGATGGTTTTTTGCTTCTTCAAATGTTCTTGGTTCTTCATGTAGATCTATGTTTCGAATAAATCTTTGATGGCTGCAAGAGGTGTTAGCAATTGAATAATATTTAGAAATGGGATAAGAAGTTACTTTGGAGTTATAAAAAACTCTTCTGTTGATCCATTCGGAGGAAAGAAGTCTAAGTCTTGTTGATCTACGAAGAGGAGGAGGTGGTTCATCTATGATTTGTTCTTCTTGTTCAATGACCAGCTCTTGCTCCGAATCAACTCCCCCTTGTTCTTCAATGGTTTCTTGATCAGAATGAGATGGCGAGGGATCTTCTTGAGCTGAATCTTCATGAACATTCGGAGCTGGTTCTTGTTCAATATTTGAATGATTAATGGTTGGAAGAATAATGTTCCATAGATCTTGAGCTTCTCCTTTTCCAGCTTGATCTAGATCTTCCTTTCCTATAAAATAGAATTCTCTTTCTACAAATATCACAACCTTGGATGTGTATAGTTTTTTGGTTAGTGGATCATAACATTTATACCCTTTTTCAAATGTTGAGTATCCTAGGAACACACATTTTCTCCCCCTTTCGTCTAACTTGTTTATGAAATTTTCTCGTACATGGACATAGTGTTGAAATAAAAGAGAACTAAGTGTGGATAGCATAGGCCCCATTTCAAGCCAAGTTTCAGCCCATCCATGAGATGTATTTGGCCCGTTCCTTATGGGTTTTTTAGTCCTCAAAAGGGCATTGTTAAAGCCCCTAAAAGAAGCCCAAAATGGGCTCAAAAAAGGGCAAATCGGCTAGTTCTTTTGAACTAGCCGTTGCAATGTATAACAGCCATTTTTATGGCTGTTATATGTTAAAAATAAGGGAGAAAATGAAGATAAGTCTCAAGGTATTCAACTTGAAAATATGATAATGTCATAAACATTGGGCCTTTTATTTTTTAATGTTCAGAATTTGGCAACATATTTA
This sequence comes from Dillenia suffruticosa, assembly GCA_033439265.1. Lineage (NCBI taxonomy): Eukaryota > Viridiplantae > Streptophyta > Magnoliopsida > Dilleniales > Dilleniaceae > Dillenia > Dillenia suffruticosa. Next base: position 14,324,713 of record JAVTVX010000017.1, on the reverse strand, counting down.
TGACCCAAAATACATTCAAAAACAAGCCCAATGAAGCCCAAAAGTATGGAGAAAAGTCTAAGAGGTAAACCCAAATAGTTAGGGGCAGTTTGGGCAATGTATATTTCAACAGTCCAAAAACTAGCTGTTGGAATTCCTTGGGGTTTGAGCCCCAACGGGAATATTGACTTTGTTCTCTCTCTACTGGCTATTTTTCTCCCTTTGCCTATAAATAGAGCTATTACTCTCCTTGTAAAATTAAGAGGAAGATAATCTCTCTTCCTTTGTATCATTTTACTACATCAATAAAAACCAGAAGTTTATTAGATTTCTCTCTCTTCTTAGTCAAAAATCCAACATGGTATCAGAGCAAACATCGACTCCGGGGTTGGGAAATTCTCTTCCTCAAATCTCTTCCTTTCAAATCCAACTTTTCTCCCAAATTATTCTAAGCTCAACCAATTACTTCCAATGGGCTAGTCATATCAGAAGATCTCTCAATGGAGCAAAACTTCTGTCTTTCATTACAAAAGATCCTATGGATCGGCTAGACCCACGATTTGATGAATGTGTTGAGATTTCAAGCTATCAAGCAACTAGGATTGAATGAAAACTTAAAGATCTTTATTTGAAGAAAGAGTGCACAATGAGAGCATTGTTTTTTCATGGATAGAACATCCCATACAAGCTCCTATTTATAGAGATTATTATATGAGAAAGAGAGGGAAAAAGACCCCAAACACTCAAGGATCCGTTGGGGAACATTGGGGACAGATTTCTATCCCCAAAATCACTGTATAACAGCCATTTTTATGGCTGTTATACAGTGCAACGGCTAGTTCAAAAGAACTAGCCGTTTTGCCCTTTTTAGGGCCCATTTTGGGCTTCTTTTAGGGGCTTAACAATGCCCTTTTTGAGGACTAAAACACTCATAAGGAACGGGCCAAATACATCTCATGGATGGGCTTAAACTTGGCTTGAAATGGGGCCTATGCTAACTACACTTAATTCTCTTTTATTTCAACACTCCCCCTCAAGTTGGGTGTGTATGTATCTATAACACCTAACTTGACCAGGTTTTTTTGAATATGATTGGCGGTCCCAGGCTTGGTGAGGATGTCGACAATTTGATCATCGCTTTTAGTGAATCTTGGAGTGATGAGCTTCTCCTCAAACTTTTGCCTCACAAAGTGACAATCCACCTCAATGTGCTTTGTCCTTTCATGAAAAACCGGGTTTGAGGCGATGTGAATGGCTGATTGGTTATCACAGTGTAGGGAGATTGGAGTAGGGACTATGAACCCTAATTCTTCAATCAAGGCTTTCAACCATACGACTTCACTTGTAGCGATTGCCATGACTCTATATTCCGCTTCCGCACTTGATCTTGATACCACATGTTGTTTTTTGCTTTTCCAAGCAACAAGATTCCCTCCAACAAACATGCAATACCCTGAGGTCGATCTCCTATCTTCTGAATCACCTGCCCAATCTGCATCACAGAACCCTATGATTTGAGAAGATTCGTTCTTCTTCATTTGAATTCCCATTCCTGGAGTTCCCTTTAGGTAGAGAAGAATTCTTTCAATGGCCCTCCAATGCTTCTTCTTGGGTTGATGCATGTGCTGGCTAACTTGCCCAACGGCATAAGAGATGTCCAGTCTAGTGATGGTTAGGTAGATCAATCTTCCAACAAGTCTTTGATATCGTTGCTTATCTTCATAAATCTCCTCATCATCTTTGTGACTTAAGGATGTGCTTACCGGACTACAAGCTGGTTTGGCACCTAGTTTTCCCGTCTCCTGCAAAAGGTCAAGAGCATACTTTCTTTGTGATAGAACAAGTCCATTGGAACAATAGGCAAGTTCTATCCCTAGGAAGTATTTTAGTATCCCTAGATCCTTGATGTCAAACTTAGTTTGAAGAAAAGTTCTAACTTTGTTAATGTGATTCATATCATTTCCTGTTATAATTATATCATCTACATAAACAAGAATGATAATGGTATTTTCTCCTAGGTTCTTGACAAATAAGGATGAATCACTAACGCATTTCTTAAAACCATGTTCAAGGAGAGTAGTGCTAAGTTTTCCATACCATGCTCTAGGTGATTGCTTGAGGCCATATATTGCCTTCTTTAATTTGCAAACTTTGTTGTCACGATGGGAGAAACCAGGGGGCACTTCCATGTACACCTCTTCTTCCAGATCTCCTTGTAAAAAGGCGTTTGCAACATCCATTTGAAATAATGGCCATGAGTGATTTATAGAAAGAGAGAGAAGGACGCGGATGGTGTTCATCTTGGCCACGGGTGCAAACGTTTCCTTGTAGTCTATGCCATATGATTGAGTGAAGCCCTTGGCCACCAATCTTGCCTTGAATCTATCTATGCTTCCATCACTCTTGTGTTTGATCTTGAATATCCAATTGCATCCCACAGCTCTTTTTCCTTTTGGTAGAGATGTCACTTCCCAAGTGTTATTTTTAGCCAAAGCATCCAACTCATTCTTCATTGCTTGAACCCAATGAGGTTGATCCTTTGCCTCCTCAAATGTTCTAGGCTCTTGGTGAAGGTCTATGTTCTTGATGAATCTTTGGTGACTGCAAGACATGTTAGATATTGAGTAGTATTGAGAAATTGGATGAGTAGTCACCTTGGAGTTAAAATAGACCCTTCTATTGATCCATTCCGAGGGAGGAAGTCTAAGTCTTGTAGATCTTCGAAGAGGAGGAGGGGGTTCATCCATAGACTGCTCCTCATGCTCTTCGGCCATATCAAGAGCTCCCCCTGAGTCTGAGTGTCCTTCCTCTTGATCTTCTTCTATTTCATGATCTGAATGAGAGGGTGAGGGTCCCCTTGAGTTGGATCATTTTGGTGAGTTTCTTCATTGCTTTCGGCAGGAACTTCATTGATTTTTGGTAGAATCACATTCCATTGTTCTTGCTGGTAGATTTCTTTGGTTTGATCTTCTCTTCTTTGACCTGCAAAGTAAGGCTCATTTTCCACAAATATCACATCCTTGGATGTGTATAGTTTCTTGGTTAGAGGATCATAACATTTATAGCCTTTTTCAAACGAGGAATATCCTAAAAAGATGCATTTTCTTCCTTTGGCATCTAGTTTGCTCCTAAGATGACTAGGAATGTGGACATAGCAAACACAACCAAAAACTCTTAAATGATCAATGCTAGGTTTCTTTCCAAGGAGTAGCTCTAGGGGTGACTTTCCTCCTAGGATTTGGGATGGCATGAGGTTTATAAGGTGAGCAGCGGTCTTAATGGCCTCATTCCAATATTCCTTAGGTAAGTTTGAGTGAAACATCATAGATCTAGCTGTCTCCAAGAGATGCCTATTCTTTCTCTCGGCTATTCCATTTTGTTGAGGAGTGTACACACAAGACTTTTGATGAATGATCCATTTTTCATCTAGAAAATTTTCAAACTCAAGGCTAGTGAACTCCCCTCCATGATCTGACCTAAACATCTTTAGGTTAGCATTAAATTGCTTTGTTATATATCTATAGTAGCTCTTGAATGCCTCAAATACTTCAGATTTGTTAACTAAGAGATAAACCCAAGTGTATCTTGTTTTGTGATCTATGAATGTCACAAAGTATCTAAAACCATTATGGGAGACTAAAGGAGAGGTCCAAACATCTGAATGAACTAATTCAAAAACCTCTTTATATATTGTTTCAGAAATGGGATAATACACTTTGGTTTGTTTTCCAAGTACACAAGCTTTGCAATGCCTATCTTCTAATTCACTATTCGGAAATAGGCGTTTCAAAGCTAGGTTTCCTGGATGCCCTAGACGTTCATGCCATAGAGAGGAGGATATGTTTCGGACAGCAAAAGCTTGGTTCTCTTGATCCAAGTAATAGAGGTTGTTCCTCCTAGTTCCCTTGCCAATCAAATTGTTCGTTTTGTGATCCTGAAAAATTACTTGGTTAGGATCAAAAATAGCTTTGCAATCTTGCTCTTTGGTTATCTTGCTAATAGAAAGTAAGTTTGAATTGAACTTTGGAACATATAAAGCTTTAGTCTTTCTCCCAAATAGTTCAATTTCTCCTAAGTGCTCAACTTTTAACTTATGAAGATAAGGAATTACCAGAATGGTGACTAATCTGCCCAACAAGTCGTTTGAATTCCTTATGCATCTCCTCCATCTTGGATTCGAGTGCTGCCACTTGAGACACTTGTTGAGCATTTGAAGATGATTCCGGATTTTTCCTAGCATATTTCGGCCTCAAATGTGGGTGTAGGAACCAGCATTTTTCTTTCTTATGGCCGGACTTCTTGCAATGTGGGCAGATGTCTCTTTTTGCAAAGTTTTGAGTGTTGTTGGCCGGATGCTCTTCATGGACAGCTTGGAAGGCTTGAGAGTCGGATTTAAGCTTGGTAGATTCTTCAAGCCTTAAGCTAGTCTCGGTTCTTTGCACCATGAATTGGACTTCTTGAAATGAAGGAAAGACCTTCATTCGAAGAATCTCTTGTCGAATTGGAGCATATTCATCTCCAAGACCCATGAGTAGACCAAAGGTCATATCTTCATCGTTCCTTTGAAGAATGGTCTTGAGATTTATAGTAGGAGGCCTTAAGAGATTGAGTTCATTCCATAGATCCCTATATTCCCCAAAGTATTCGGGTAAGGATTTATCTCCTTTTTGAATTTTGAAGATCTTCTTTTTCAGCTCAAAGATTCTTCCGGTGTTGGATTCTTGACCATATATTGATTGCATTTGCTCCCATAATGCTCTTGCATTTGGAATACATGTGACCATAGCCTTGTGAGTTTTGTCAAGAGACATTTGAAGGAGCACCACCACTTGATCGTCTTTCTTCTTCCATACTCTGAATAATGGATTGGCTTCATCAAGAGGTTCTTCAAAGATGTGATTTTCAAGGTTGTAGAAGTTTAGGGACCTCTTGATGGTATCTTGCCAAGCATTGTAGTTTGTTGAATCTAGAAGTAAGGAGGTGAACATTGAGGTGCTAACTTGTGGTGGAGGGTCATTAAGACCGGAAGAGGAAGGTATCGTTGCCTGCTCTGATACCATGTTGAGATTTCAAGCTATCAAGCAACTAGGATTGAATGAAAACTTAAAGATCTTTATTTGAAGAAAGAGTGCACAATGAGAGCATTGTTTTTTCATGGATAGAACATCCCATACAAGCTCCTATTTATAGAGATTATTACATGAGAAAGAGAGGGAAAAAGACCCCAAACACTCAAGGATCCGTTGGGGAACATTGGGGGACAGATTTCTGTCCCCAAAATCACTGTATAACAGCCATTTTTATGGCTGTTCAGTGCAACGGCTAGTTCAAAAGAACTAGCCGTTTTGCCCTTTTTAGGGCCCATTTTGGGCTTCTTTTAGGGGCTTAACAATGCCCTTTTTGAGGACTAAAAAACTCATAAGGAACGGGCCAAATACATCTCATGGATGGGCTTAAACTTGGCTTGAAATGGGGCCTATGCTAACTACACTTAATTCTCTTTTATTTCAACAGAATGGAAGGAGCTGGATGATCAAGTGTTCCTATTGCTAACAAGCTCCATGGATCAAGCACACAAAAATATGGTCATGTGCTGTCCGAGTTCCAAATCCTTATGGGAGCAAATGTATGGGTTATATGGTCAGGAATCAAACTTGAGCAGAATATTTGAAATACAAAAAAGGATTGCGACCATCCAAATGGAGGAGAAATCAATTACATAATTGTTCGGAGAACACGAGGACTTGTGGAATGAGCTCAACACATTGAGACCTCTCACAAGTGATATAAAAGTGCTGCAAAAGAGACAAGATGAAGACAAGGTGTTTTCATTACTCTCATCACTCAATGAGTCATTTGTACAACTTCGACAGGAAATTCTTCGAATGAAAGAATTTCCATCATACCAAGAGACTCGATTTATGATTCAAAGAGCTGCAGCTTCTCAAAGGCTTGAGGAAAGCAATCAGTCCAAAAGTGAAGTTCATGGGTTCTCCACAAAGCAGAATGATCAAGCTGCAAATAAGGCTCATTAGGGAATAAAAAATGTGTGTTCTCATTGCGAAAAGTTGGGACATACCATGGATGGTTGTTGGTTTCTTCATCCTAACCTTAAACCTGAGTTCATCAAGAAAAAAGAGCAAGAGAGGAGGGAGCAAAATGCTCAACCAGCTGCAAACAAAGCAAATCTGACATCTAAAAAATTAGGAAAATCCTCCCCAGGTACTTGCTCTAACTCATCTGTTACTTCTTCAAAATGGTTGATAGATTCAGGTTGTGATCACCATATGGTCAAAGATAAGCAAAATTTTCAGAATCTTGAACCTCTCCTAGAACCTAAAATGGTTAAAGTTGCGAATGGACATAATTTCAAAATTAAGCAAATTGGGGATGTTGAAATATTTGGAAGAAAATCAAAGGCCTTATATGTTCCTCAATTTACCTCTAATCTTATGTCCATTGGACAAGTCACTAAGGACTTAAATTGCAAAGCTATTTTTGACCCTCATTCTGTTGTTTTTCAGAATTTGGAGACGAATCAAGTGATTGGTAGTGGTTCTATGCAAGATAACTTGTATTTTTGGAAACAAGATAGTTTTGTATTTTCCGCAATCCGAGAGGAAAGTTACCTCCTTTGGCATGCTAGATTAGGTCATCCTTCTATGCAAGCTCTGAAATGTCTATTCCCATCAAAAATTTGTAGTGATAGACAGTGTGAAGCATGCATTTTTGGAAAGGAAACCCGAATGTATTATCCTATTTCTGAAACTCAATATAAAAAGCCTTTTGATCTTGCTCACTCGGATGTATGGACTTCACCTATGATATCTAGAAGGGGATTTAAGTATTTTATCTCATTTATAGATCATAAGTCTAGGTATACATGGGTGTATATGCTAAGATCAAAAGACCAAGTTTATGAAGCCTTCAAGTCCTTTTACAAGTATATTATAAAACAATATGAGGCCAACATTAAAATTCTTAGGACAGATAATGGTGGGAAATATATGAGCACCAATTTCAAAAATTTCATTGAGGAGAATGGAATTATTCATCAAACTAGTTGTCCCTACACTCCCCAACAAAATGGAGTTGCCGAACGCAAAAATAGACATCTCCTAGAAATAGCTAGAACTATCATGTTCTTTGCTAATATGCCTAAGCGTTTTTGGAGTGATGCGGTTAGTACCGCAGCTCATTTAATAAATCGTCTTCCAACTAGAGTTCTCCATGGAAAATCTCCATTAGGGTTGCTTAGAAAAGACAAACCAAACCTCTCTCACCTTAGAGTTTTTGGGTGTATTTGTTATGTTCATATTCATAGGCAGTTTAGAGATAAGTTACATATCAAAGGAAGGAAATGTGTTTTTATTGGGTACGCTTCATTCCAAAAAGGATATATTTGTTTTGAACCTGACTCTAACAAGGTATACACATCGAAAGATGTGATATTTGTAGAAAATGAATTCTTTTTTGCAGGAGAAAAAAATGAAGAAAATTCATCAAGCAATGACTTGCGAATCTTCTGCGATGTTCCCATAAATCCTCCTCTGGTTCCTCAAGAATCCAATGAAGAGAATTCACTTTCAGGGGGAGAAAACGAAGAGGGAGGAGTGGATGAGTCTGAAAATGAAGAGAACTCTTCCGAAGAAAGAGAAGAAGGCGAGGGATTACCTACCTTAGGAGAATCCGGAGACGAAACTAGACTGCCCTCTCCGCTGGCTCCTCCACTTCGACGTTCCACCAGATTGAGGCTTCCTCCCTCAGAGTGGATCAACAGAAGAGTTTATTACAATTCTAAGGTAACTCACTATCCTATTTCAAATTACTATTGTGTATCTAACACTTCCTCAAGCCATCAAGGGTTCTTGAGTGGCATTGACTCATCACAGGAACCTAAGGATTTTGATGAGGCAAATACCAAACCCGAATGGAGACAAGCTATGCTTGAAGAACTAGATGCATTGAATAAAAATGGGACGTGGGAGATTACTACTCTCCCTAAGGGAAGAAAGGCTGTTGGGTGTAAATGGGTGTTCAAAATCAAGTATAAAAGTGATGGATCCATTGAACGCTACAAGGCAAGACTTGTAGCCAAAGGATTCACACAAACTTATGGAGAAGACTACACTGAGACTTTTGCCCCTGTTGCCAAAATGAAAACGATAAGGGTTTTGATGTCAATTGCAACCAATGGAGAATGGCCAATGTATCAAATGGACGTGAAGAATGCTTTCCTTCAAGGGGACTTAGACGAAGAAATCTACATGCAAATTCCCCAAGGGCTAGATGAGGATTCAAACATCAAGGTGTGTCGTCTTAAAAAAGCAATCTATGGGTTAAAACAATCTCCTCGTGCCTGGTATGCAAAATTAAGTTCAGCACTTCTTGGTAATAACTTTAAGAAATCCATTAGTGATTCCTCCATGTTTACTAAAGTTAACAATGAAGAAATCACTATTGTTCTTATTTATGTAGATGATATAGTTATTACAGGAAGTGATATGAATGGTATTGATCAAGTTAGAAATTTTCTTAAATCTACTTTTGAGATTAAAGATTTGGGAAAACTAAAGTATTTCTTAGGAATAGAGCTTGCCTATTCTCATAAGGGGCTAGTTCTATGCCAAAGGAAATATGTACTTGACCTTTTGCAGGAAACTGGAAAGGTAGGAGCTAAACCAGCAGCAACTCCTATATCCATAGCAGAACGAGCACAAGGTGATGAAGAAATGTTCCAGGATATTCCTAGATATCAAAGACTTGTGGGGAGGCTCATCTACCTCACCATTACAAGACCAGATATCACCTATGCCGTCAGCTTAATCAGTCAACGGATGCATGCTCCAAGGATTCAAGATTGGAAGGCAGCAGAAAGAATTCTCAAGTATTTTAAAAGCTCACCAGGAAGGGGAATTCTTATGAAAAACAACCACAGCATGGAGATTTATGGCTACTGTGATGCAGATTGGGCTGGGGATGTCACGGACAGGAGATCCACCACCGGCTACTGCATGTTCGTGGGAGGAAATCTTGTAACATGGAAAAGCAAGAAACAATCTGTTGTATCCAGATCAAGCGCTGAGGCTGAATACAGAGCAATGGCAGCGGCTACAAGCGAAATAGTTTGGCTAAAGGCATTACTTGAGGAGATGGGATTTCCTACTATCGCTCCTATTCTTCTACATTGCGATAATCAAGCAGCTCTTCATATCGCTGCCAATCCAGTATTTCATGAAAGAACGAAGCACATTGAGGTTGATTGTCATTTTGTTCGAGAAAAATTAGAAAACAAGACAATTTCAACCTCATATATTAGAAGTGAAGACCAGCTAGCTGACATTTTCACTAAGGCAACAACTGAGAAACATCTTCAGCACATCCTTAGCAAGTTAGGGTCCATAGACATCTATGCACCTAACTTGAGGGGGAGTGTTAAAAATAAGGGAGAAGATGAAGATAAGTCTCAAGGTATTCAACTTGAAAATATGATAATGTCATAAACATTGGGCCTTTTATTTTTTAATGTTCAGAATTTGGCAACATATTTATGACCCAAAATACATTCAAAAACAAGCCCAATGAAGCCCAAAAGTATGGAGAAAAGTCTAAGAGGTAAACCCAAATAGTTAGGGGCAGTTTGGGCAATGTATATTCCAACAGTCCAAAAACTAGCTGTTGGAATTCCTTGGGGTTTGAGCCCTAACGGGAATATTGACTTTGTTCTCTCTCTACTGGCTATTTTTCTCCCTTTGCCTATAAATAGAGCTATTGCTCTCTTTGTAAAATTAAGAGGAAGATAATCTCTCTTCCTTTGTATCATTCTACTATATCAATAAAAACCAGAAGTTTATTAGATTTCTCTCTCTTCTTAGTCAAAAATCCAACATTATACAGTGTTTTTGGGGACAGAAATCTGTCCCCAATGTCCCCCAACGGCTCCTTGAGTCTTTGGGGTCTTTTTCCCTCTCTTTCACAAGTAATAATCTCTATAAATAGGAGCTTGTATGAGATGTTCTATCTATGAAACAATAATGCTCTCATTGTGCACTCTTTCTTCAAATAAAGTTCTTTAAAATTTCATTCAATTCTAATTGCTTGATAGCTTGAAATCTCAACATGGTATCAGAGCAGGCAACGATACCTTTCTCTTCCGGTCTTAATGACCCTCCACCACAAATTAGCACCTCAATGTTCACCTCCTTACTTCTAGATTCCACAAATTACAATGCTTGGCAATATACCATCAAGAGGTCCCTAAACTTCTTCTACCTAGAAAATCATATCTTTGAAGAACCTCTTGATGAAGCCAATCCATTATTCAGAGTATGGAAGAAGAAAGACGATCAAGTGGTGATGCTCCTTCAAATGTCTCTTGACAAAACTCACAAGGCTATGGTCACATGTATTCCAAACGCAAGAGCATTATGGGAGCAAATGCAATCGTTATATGGTCAAGAATCCAACACCGGAAGAATCTTTGAGCTGAAAAAGATCTTCAAAATTCAAAAAGGAGGTAAATCCACACTCGAATACTTTGGGGAATATAAGGATCTATGGAATGAACTCAATCTCTTGAGGCCTCCTACTATAAATCTCAAGACCATTCTTCAAAGGAACGATGAAGATATGACCTTTGGTCTACTCATGGGTCTTGGAGATGAATATGCTCCAATTCGTCAAGAGATTCTTCGAATGAAGGTCTTTCCTTCATTTCAAGAAGTCCAATTCATGGTGCAAAGAACAGAGACTAGCTTAAGGCTTGAAGAATCTACCAAGCTTAAATCCGACTCTCAAGCCTTCCAAGCTGTCCACGAAGAGCATCCGGCCAACAGCACTCAAAACTTTGCAAAAAGAGACATTTGCCCACATTTCAAGAAGTCCGGCCATAAGAAAGAAAAATGCTGGTTCCTATACCCACATTTGAGGCCAAAATATGCTAGGAAAAATCCGGAATCATCTTCAAATGCTCAACAAGTGTCTCAAGTGGCTGCACTCGAATCCAAGATGGAGGAGATGCATAAGGAATTCAAACGACTTGTTGGGCAGATTAGTCACCATTCTGGTAATTCCTTATCTTCATCTATTTCCAATTCTTGGCTCATAGATTCCAGATGTGACGATCGTATGGTAAAAGATAAAAACAAAATCAACAAGTTTATTCCCTTGACCAATCATAAATTAGTTAAAGTAGCTAATAGTCATAAGTTAAAAGTTGATCACTTAGGAGAAATTGAACTATTTGGGAAAAAGACTAAAGCTTTATATGTTCCAAAGTTCAATTCAAACTTACTTTCTATTAGCAAGATAACCAAAGAGCAAGATTGCAAAGCTATATTTGATCCTAACCAAGTAGTATTTCAGGATCGCAAAACGAACAATTTGATTGGCAAGGGAACTAGGAGGAACAACCTCTATTACTTGGATCAAGAGAACCAAGCTTTTGCTGGCCGAAACATATCCTCATCTTTATGGCATGAACGTCTAGGGCATCTAGGAAACCTAGCTTTGAAACGCCTATTTCCGAATAGTAAAATAGAAGATAGGCATTGTAAAGCTTGTGTACTTGGAAAACAAACCAAAGTGTATTATCCCATTTCTGAAACAATATATAAAGAGGCTTTTGAATTAGTTCATTCGGATGTTTGGACCTCTCCTTTAGTCTCCCATAATGGTTTTAGATACTTTGTGACATTCATATATCACAAAACTAGATATACTTGAGTTTATCTCGTAGTTAACAAATCTGAAGTATTTGAGGCATTCAAGAGCTACTATAGATACATAACAAAGCAATTTAATGCTAACCTAAAGATGTTTAGGTCAGATCATGGAGGAGAGTTCACTAGCCTTGAGTTTGAAAATTTTCTAGAGGAAAAAGGGATCATTCATCCAAAGTCTTGTGTGTACACTCCTCAACAAAATGGAATAGCCGAGAGAAAGAATAGACATCTCTTGGAGACAGCTAGATCAATGATGTTTCACTCAAACTTACATAAGGAATATTGGAATGAGGCCATTAAGACCGCTGCTCACCTTATAAACCTCATGCCATCCCAAATCCTAGGAGGAAAGTCACCCCTAGAACTACTCCTTGGAAAGAGACCTAGCATTGATCATTTAAGAGTTTTTGGTTGTGTTTGCTGTGTCCACATTCCTAGTCATCTTAGGAGCAAACTAGATGCCAAGGGAAGAAAATGCATCTTTCTAGGATATTCCTTTTTTGAAAAAGGCTATAAATGTTATGATCCTCTAACCAAGAAACTATACACATCCAAGAATGTGATATTTGTGGAAAATGAGCCTTATTTTGCAGGTCAAAGTAGAGAAGATCAAACCAAAGAAAACTATCAGCAAGAACAATGGAATATGATTCTACCAAAAATCAATGAAGTTTCTGCCGAAAGCAATGAAGAAACTCACCAAAATGATCCAACTCAAAGGAACCCATCACCCTCTCATTCAGATCATGAAATAGAAGAAGATCAAGAGGAAGGACACTCAGACTCAGGGGGAGCTCTTGATACGACCGAAGAGCATGAGGAGCAGTCTATGGATGAACCCCTCCTCCTCTTCGAAGATCTACAAGACTTAGACTTCCTCCCTCGGAATGGATCAATATAAGGGTCTATTTTAACTCCAAGGTGACTACTCATCCAATTTCTCAATACTACTCAATATCTAACATGTCTTGCAGTCACCAAAGATTCATCAAGAACATAGATCTTCACCAAGAGCCTAGAACATTTGAGGAGGCAAAGGATCAACCTCATTGGGTTCAAGCAATGAAGAATGAGTTGGATGCTTTGGCTAAAAATAACACTTGGGAAGTGACCTCTCTACCAAAGGGAAAAAGAGTGTGGGATGCAAATGGATATTCAAGATCAAACACAAGAGTGATGGAAGTATAGATAGATTCAAGGCAAGATTGGTGGCCAAGGGCTTCACTCAATCATATGGCATAGACTACAAGGAAACGTTTGCACCCGTGGCTAAGATGAACACCATCCGTGTCCTTCTCTCTCTTGCTATAAATCACTCATGGCCATTATTTCAAATGGATGTTGCAAACGCCTTTTTACAAGGAGATTTGGAAGAAGAGGTGTACATGGAAGTGCCCCCTGGTTTCTCCCATCGTGACAACAAAGTTTGCAAACTAAAGAAGGCAATATATGGCCTCAAGCAATCTCCTAGAGCATGGTATGGAAAACTTAGCACTACTCTCTTTGAACATGGTTTTAAGAAATGCGGTAGTGATTCATCTTTATTTGTCAAGAACCTAGGAGAAAATACCATTATCATTCTTGTTTATGTAGATGATATAATTATAACAGGAAATGATATGAATCTCATTAACAAAGTTAGAACTTTTCTTCAAACTAAGTTTGACATCAAGGATCTAGGGAAACTAAAATACTTCCTAGGGATAGAACTTGCCTATTGTTCCAATGGGCTTGTTCTATCACAAAGAAAGTATGCTCTTGATCTTTTGCAGGAGACGGGAAAACTAGGTGCCAAACCAGCTTGTAGTCCGGTAAGCACATCCTTAAGTCACAAAAGTCACAAAGATGATGAGGAGATTTATGAAGATAAGCAACGATATCAAAGACTTGTTGGAAGATTGATCTACCTAGCCATCACTAGACTGGACATCTCTTATGCCGTTGGGCAAGTTAGCCAGCACATGCATCAACCTAAGAAGAAGCATTGGAGGGCCATTGAAAGAATTCTTCTCTACCTAAAGGGAACTCCAGGAATGAGAATTCAAATGAAGAAGAACGAATCTTCTCAAATCATAGGGTTCTGTGATGCAGATTGTGCTGGTGATTCAGAAGATAGGAGATCGACTTCAGGGTATTGCATGTTTGTTGGAGGGAATCTTGTTGCTTGGAAAAGCAAAAAATAGCATGTGGTATCAAGATCAAGTGCGGAAGCGGAATATACAGTCATGGCATCCGCTACAAGTGAAGTCGTGTGGTTGAAAGCCTTGATTGAAGAATTAGGGTTCATAGTCCCTACTCCAATCTCCCTACATTGTGATAACCAATCAGCCATTCACATCGCCTCAAACCCGATTTTTCATGAAAGGATAAAGCACATTGAGGTGGATTGTCACTTTGTGAGGCAAAAGGTTGAAGAGAAGCTCATCACTCCAAGATTCACTAAAAGCGATGATCAAATTGCCGACATCCTCACCAAGCCTGGGACCGCCAATCATATACAATGAAACTTGGTCAAGTTAGGTGTTATAGATATATACACACCTAACTTGAGGGGGAGTGTTGAAATAAAAGAAAACTAAGTGTGGATAGTATAGGCCCCATTTCAAGCCAAGTTTCAGCCCATCCACGAGATGTATTTGGCCCGTTCCTTATGGGTTTTTTAGTAATCAAAAGGGCATTGTTAAAGCCCTAAAAGAAGCCCAAAATGGGCTCAAAAAAGGGCAAAACGGCTAGTTCTTTTGAACTAGCCGTTGCAATGTATAACAGCCATTTTTATGGCTGTTATACAGTGTTTTTGGGGACAGAAATCTGTCCCCAATGTCCCCCAATGGCTCCTTGAGTCTTTGGGGTCTTTTTCCCTCTCTTTCACAAGTAATAATCTCTATAAATAGGAGCTTGTATGAGATGTTCTATCTATGAAACAATAATGCTCTCATTGTGCACTCTTTCTTCAAATAAAGTTCTTTAAAGTTTTATTCAATCCTAATTGCTTGATAGCTTGAAATCTCAACACATAGCATAAGCATCCAAAGACTCTAAGATGGGAGATATTGGATTTTCTTCCTAAGAGTAGCTCTAATGGAGATTTTCCTCATAGCCCTAGCCGTTTCTAGTAAATGCCTATTTTTCCTTTCGGCAATTCCATTTTGTTGTGGAGTGTAAACACATGACTTTTGGTGAATAATCCTTTTTTCTTCTAGGAAGTTTTCAAATGCATGACTAATGTACTCTCCCCCACGATCAGACCTAATGATTTTAATGTTGACATTGAATTGTTTGGTCACATATCTGTAATAACTCTTAAGGGATTCAAAAACCTCAGATTTAGTTACCAATAGGTAAAACCAAGTATATCTAGTTTTATGATCAATGAAGGTAACAAAGTATTTAAATCCATTATGGGATACTATGGAGGAAGTCCAAACATCAGAATGCACAAGTTCAAAAGCATTTTCATATATTGTATTTGAAATAGGATAGTACATCCTAGTTTGCTTTCCTAGAACACAAGCTTTGCAATGCCTATCTTCTACTTCTAGTTTTGGAAATAAGCATTTCAAAGCTAAGTTCCCAAGATGACCCAAACGAGCATGCCATAATGAATGCATTTGATTTTGTGCAGCAAAAACTTGATTTCCTTGATCCAAGTAGTATAGGTTGTCCCTCCTAGACCCCTTGCCAATCAAGTGATTCGTTTTGAGGTCCTGAAATACAACTTCATTAGGATCAAAAGTGACTTTACAATTTTGTTCTTTAGTTATTTTTCCAATGGACAGAAGGTTAGAATTGAATTTAGGCACATATAAAGCTTTAGTTTTCAGGCCAAGTAATTCAACTTCTCCTAAATGATCAACCTTTAATTTTTCACCATTAGCCACTTTGACAATCTTATGATCAGAGAGAGTAATAAGTTTATTAATTTTGTTTCTATCTTTGACCATATGATTGTCACAACCAGAATCAATAAGCCATGAATCAAAATGAGATGAGTTTAGAAGGTTACTAGAATGTGAAGCAATTTGGCCAACAAGATTCCTCATCTCTTTTTGCATTTCTTCCATTTTATTTTCGAGAGCAGCAACTTGGGAGACATGTTGAGCATTTGCCATTTGAGCTACCTCCCTTTTGCTGTTCTTAGGCCGTAATTCAGGATGGAGAAACCAACATTTCTCCCTTTTATGGCCTGGTTTCTTGCAATGAGTGCATACATCTCTTTTGCCAAAATATTGAGCTTTGTTGGCCAGGTGCTCCTCCTGGACAGATTTAAATGCTTGAGCTTCGGATTTGAGTTTAGTTGAATTCTCAAGCCTCGTACTTGTTTCAGCTCTTTGCACCATGAATTGCACCTCTTGGAATGAAGAAAATATCTTCATTCTTAGAATTTCTTGACGAATAGGAGCATACTCTTCTCCAAGACCCATAAGAAGACCAAAGGTCATGTCTTCATCATTTCTTTGAAGAAGAATTTTAAGATTTGAAGTAGGAGGCCTCAAAAGATTGAGTTCATTCTATAGATCCCTATATTCCCCAAAGTATTCGGGTTGGGTTTTACCTCCTTTTTGAACCTTGAAGATCTTCTTTTTTAACTCAAAGATTCTGCCCGTATTTGTTTCTTGGCCATATAAAGAGTGCATTTGATCCCACAAAGCCTTAGCATTTGGAATGCAAGTGACCATTGCTTTGTGGGTTTTGTCAAGAGACATTTGTAGAAGAACCACCACTTGATCATCTCTTTTCTTCCATGTTTTGAATGAAGGCTTAGCATCATCAAGCGGATCTTCAAATATATGATTTTCGAGATTGAAGAAGTTTAAAGACCTCTTGATGGTGTCTTGCCAAGTATTGTAATTTGATGAATCCAAAAGAATGGAGGTGAACATAGAAGTGCTAATTTGTAGTGGTGGATCTCCAAGGCCAGAGGAAGAAGGGATATTAGTCTGCTCTGATACCATGTTGAATTTCTAGGGAAGCAAGCAATGAGTAATAAAAAGGACTTCAAAGATTTTGTTGATATTTCAAGGAAATTATACAAGTGGTTGAACGCATTTTTTTATACTTTGAGAGGGCAACATGCTGCCTTATTTATAGAGGATGGAGAGGAGAGAAATATGAGAGAAAAGAGAGAGTGGAGAGGGCATAAAGCCCTCTCCTTCTCTACTAGCCGTTGGACTCCAACGGCTAGAATGGGAACTAGCCGTTGGGACCTCCAACGGCTAGATTCCCAGCCTGCTGGGGGCCCATTTGGGCCCCCATTTGCTGGCTCGGGCTGGGCCCAATAGCACCAACTAACTATGAAGCCTAATTATACTTCATTTCAATACATACATGGCCAATAAAAGTGCTCTTGTAAAATTGTCAAGGTTTTGACAACTCCAAAATATTCCATTAACCCTCAACTATGAGATTCTTGAACTAACAACTCTCTCAATGAATAATTTGACATGCACAACTTATTTTCTCTAAACAAAAAATTCTCATGCTTATAGAATTTGCCCTCTGCAGATTTTTCACATGCATTATAAATTTTTCCAAAATCATGGTCATCATGATAAAGTTCTTTAATATGCTCAAAACCAAGAAATTTAGCATCAAGAGTACAGATTAAGGCATACCTGTGTGAAAGTGTATCCGTAACTACATTCTCCTTACCTTGTTTATATCGAATGACATAAGGAAAAGTTTCGATAAATTCCATCCATCGAGTATGCCTCTTATTAGCTTATGTTGACTTTTCAAATATTTCAAGGATTCATAATCCGTACGAATCAGAAATTCTTTCGGCTACAAATAATGTTGCCATGTGATGTGATCTTCAAGACTGCAAGAAATTTACGAGATCCAACTCAAGTTCAAGTTGGGCCGGTGACAAGGGTCCGAGTTAAAAGATTCAAAAAAGTACTGAATAACTTAATTCAGGGGGCTTTACAACAAGAAATTGGAGCCCAAATAAATATAGAACTAAAAGGGGCCTTAATTATGCTTATACAAGTCCAGTTGGAAGAATAAAAGGCCCAAAACTACTCAAGACCAAGGGAGGACGAAAATGAAAAAAAATAGCAGCAAGACTTGGTCAAAATAGTTTGATTTATTTAGTTTCCTAATTTTTATTTTTTTGTAACTTATGTTTAGTTTCTTAATTTTTTATTATTTAGAGAATTACTAAATTTTTAGTTGCCAATTATGTTTTTACCTTTAGGCTATAAATAGGCAATTATACATTGTGTAAAACAACACTTTTGAGAGAATTAATAAAATTGTGAGGATTCTTCACACAAGTTTTGTTTCTTTGAGAACTTGAACTTATTCAAGATATGAGTCTTGTTTAGTTCTTTGACTTATCAATTTAGGTTTCGAACCATCTAGATTGTGACGTCATTCATTCCATCTTTATACCAAAGTTCTTGATTTAGTGAAAAACGGGTCTAAGGTCATATACCTTAGGTTCTTCCTCCTTTAGGGCAAGGGTTGAGGTTTTTAATTCCACCGGTTCAAATAATTCGTTGGGACGATTTTTGGGCTAAATTAACTTGTTCGTGGGTTCTAGGGTTTTTATACCTAACGGGTTCACATCACCATGTCTCAAAAACTCGAACCAAAGCGTATAATTCTTTGTCATGGTAGGATAGTTAAGTGCAACCCCGATTAACTTCTCGTTAAAGTATGTAAGTGGTATTTCATCCTGCATAAGAACAACGCCTATACCAACACCAGAAGCATCACATTCAATTTCAAATATTTTAGAAAAGTTCGGTAAAGCAAGTAAAGGTGAATGAGTAAGTTTATATTTAATAAGTTGAAACGCCTTCTCTTGCTCTTCACTCCATTGAAATGCAACGTTTTTCTTGATAACTTGTATAAGCGGTGCAGCGATAATGGTAAAATCTTTCACGAACCTCTTGTAAAAACTAGTCAAACCATGAAAACTTCTAACATTACCTATATTGGAGGGGGTTGGCCATTCTTGGATGGTTTTGATCTTCTTTTTATCCACCTCGATACCTTTAGCACTCACAATAAAACCCAAAAAAACAAGTTTGTCGGTGCAGAAGATGCGCTTTTTGAGGATAGGATATTAATTTTTTTTTCTAAGTACATCCAAAACCGAATGCAAATGTGAGACATGATCATGCGAACTTTTGCTATATATCAAAATATCATCAAAATAAACAACCACGAATTTATTAATAAAAGCACGCAAAACATGATTCACTAAGCACATGAATGTACTAGGAGCATTGGTTAATCCAAAGGACATAACTAATCACTTATACACCCATATTTAGTTTTAAAAATTGTTTTCTATTCATCTCCTTCTTTCTTCGTATTTGATGATATCCACTTTGATGTGATCATCAAGACTGCAAGAAATTTACAAGATTCAACTTAAGTTTCAGTTGGGCCAGTAACAAAAGTTCGAGTTAAAAGGTTCAAAAAAATACTGAATAACTTAATTCATAGGGTTTTACAATAAGAAATTGAAGCCCAAATGAATGAAAAACCAAAAGGGGTCTCAATTATGCTCATGCAAGCCCAGTTGGAAGAATAAAATGTCCAAAACTATCCAAAACCAAGGGAAGACGAAAATGAAGAAAAATATCAGCAAGATTTGGTCAAAATAGTTTGATTTATTTAGTTTCCTAATTTTTATTTTTTTGTAACTTATATTTAGTTTCCTCATTTTTTATTGTTTAGAGAGTTACTAAATTTTTAGTTGCCAATTAAGTTTTTACCTTTAATCTATAAATATGCCATTATACATTGTGTAAAACAACACTTTTGAAAAAATTAATAAAATTGTGAGAATTCTTCACACAAGTTTTGTTCTTTTGAGAACTTGAACTTATTCAAGATATGAGTTTTGTTTAGTTCTTTGACTTATCAATCTAGGTTTTGAACCATCTAGATTGTGGCGTCATTCATTCCATCTTTATACCAAGGTTCTTGATCTAGTGAGAAACGGGTCTAAGGTCATATACTTTAGGTTCTTCTTCCTTTAGGGCAAGGGTTGAGATCTTTAATTCCACCGGTTCAAATAATTCGTTGGGACGATTTTTGGGTTAAATTAACTTGTTCGTGGGTTCTAGGGTTTTTATACCCAACAGATTCATATCAGTTGGTATCAGAGCAATTTTGGGTTAACCTTCGAGTTGATCATATTTGACTATAATTTTTCATAAAACAAAGGCAGTTTCCAATTTTTTTTCTTTTATTGTTTCTTCTTTATTTCTTATTTTTTCTTATTTGTTCACCTTCTTTATTTTCTTCCTTTATTCGAATTCAATTCATTCCATCTTTGTTTCTTTCTTAATTTGGAATTTTTTCAAATTTGCGACTTCCTTATTTTTCACTTATTTTGTTTCTTTATTTTTCTAGTTATTCTTTCTGTGAATTTCACAAGACAATTATTTTTGAATTAAATTCAAAGAGTTGTTAATTCATTAAGATGGTAAGAGACATGTTCGATGG
The DNA here is from genome assembly GCA_033439265.1 of Dillenia suffruticosa. Taxonomy (NCBI): domain Eukaryota; kingdom Viridiplantae; phylum Streptophyta; class Magnoliopsida; order Dilleniales; family Dilleniaceae; genus Dillenia; species Dillenia suffruticosa. The sequence continues at coordinate 14,304,545 of JAVTVX010000017.1, read as the reverse complement.
AATGAATTCGTTGAGACTTTTTCCAAGCAAAATGCGGCTGCGGATGCATTTTCACACAAGTGACGATTTGGGGACAAATCGTTGTCAAGAAGGGGGGAATGATGTGATGATCAAGACTGCAAGAAATTTACAAGATTCAACTCAAGTTCCAGTTGGGCCAGTAACAAAAGTTCGAGTTAAAAGGTCCAAAGAAGTACTGAATAACTTAATTCAGAGGGTTTTACAATAAGAAATTGAAGTCCAAATGAATGAAGAACCAAAAGGGGTCTTAATTATGCTCATACAAGCCCAGTTGGAAGAATAAAATGTCCAAAACTACCCAAAACCAAGGAAGGACGAAAATAAAGAAAAATAGCAGCAAAACTTGGTCAAAATAGTTTGATTTATTTAGTTTCCTAATTTTTATTTTTTTGTAACTTATGTTTAGTTTCCTAATTTTTTATTGTTTAGAGAGTTACTAAATTTTTAGTTACCAATTAAGTTTTTACCTTTAAGTTATAAATAGGCCATTATACATTGTATAAAAAACAATACTTTGGAGAGAATTAATAAAATTGTGAGGATTCTTCACATAGATTTGTTCTTTTGAGAACTTTGAACTTATTCAAGATATGAGTCTTGTTTAGTTCTTTGACTTATCAATCTAGGTTTCGAACCATCTAGATTGTGGCATCATTCATTCCATTTTTATACCAAGGTTCTTGATCTAGTGAGAAACGGGTCTAAGGTCATATACCTTAGGTTCTTCCTCCTTTAGGGCAAGAATTGAGGTTTTTAATTCCACCGGTTCAAATAATTCGTTGGGACGATTTTTGGGCTAAATTAACTTATTCGTGGGTTCTAGGGTTTTTATACCCAACGGGTTCACATCACACTCTTAAGATCAATTTTAGAAAACACGCAAGTACCATGCAATTCATCTAACATGTCATCTAAACGAGGAATAGGGTGTCGATATCTTACAGTTATGTTGTTGATGACTCGGCAGTCAACACACATCCTCAATGTTCCATCTTTTTTAGGTACCAAAATCAACGGAACTGCACATGAACTCATACTTTCTCTCACATGCCCCTTTTCCATCAACTTTTCGACTTGTCTTTGAAACTCCTTCGCCTCTTCTGGATTGCTTCTATATGCTGGACGATTTGGAATTGATGCACCGGGTATGAAATCAATTTGATGTTCAATCCCTCAGATAGGTGGCAAACCTTGGGGTAGCTCTTCAGGAAATACATTTTCGAATTCCTGCAAAAGAGAAACAATAACACTTAGCAAAGAAGGGTTAAGTTGGTCGGTATTTAAAAAGAATTCCTTGTACATAAGTACAATCATTGGCCGTCATGAGAGCATCGCTCGCTTAACCTCACTTGTTTTGGCATAGAAATTCAATTGTTTTCTCTCGGATTTTACCTTATTGGCCGAACTTTTCTCTCTTTTCTCTTTTTCATCAAATTCGGCATTTCTCTCTTCTTTTCTCTTTTTTCTCTTCTCTCAACCCATTTTGATCTTTTTGTTTCTGTTGCTCACTCAATTTTTGCAACCTCCCTCGGTCTTCATAGACTTGCTTTGGTGTCATCTGAATTAGAGTGATTTTTCATTGGTTGAACATGAATGAATATTTGTTGGTGAAGTCGTCATATTGCACATGTCGATCAAATTGTGAAGGCCTTCCTAACAAAATATGCCCAGCCTACATTGGCACCACATCACATAACACCTCATCTTCATATTTCCCAATCCGGAATGGTATAACAACTTGTTTTGTAACCCTCACTTCTCCACTATCATTCAACCATTGTAGGTTGTATGGTTGAAAATGTTTAGTGGTTGACAAATTCAGCTTTTCCACTAAAGTCTTACTCGCAACATTAGTAAAACTACCACCGTCAATGATCAAAATGCATACCTTGTATTTCACATGGCAACGAGTGTGAAAGATGTTCTCTCGTTGTACTTCTTCTTCATCTCCTCTGGCTTGTAAACTTAAGGCTCGACATGTTACTAGCATTAACATCTTACCATGTTCAGCCCTATACTCCTCAGCTCCGATGAGGATGTCTTACAATGGAGGCAAAAAATCAATGTCACCTTCATCTTTAGACTCGATTGCACCATTTTCCCGAATCACCATAACTTGCTTGTTTGGATATTGGCTAGCTATATGTCCTCTTCCTTAACACCTGAAGCATTTAATCTTACTAGATCGAGTTAAAGTAGGGGTTGACTTACTTTGAGAAGTCGTGGTGGAGATAGTTGGTTTATGTTCAGGCTTAACTCTGGAGATGGCTGAATTTTCTTCTTTCTTCGAATAGCTCATTCTCCAAGATGTTGCATTTGGAACCTGTGGTATTGGTTTTGATCGTGTGTTACCTCTCTTGAGCTGCCTTTCAACCTTGATTGCATATGTACTAAATCCTCCAACTCCACATAATTGTGTTGACAATTTCTCGATTTAAACCATTCAAAAATCTAGCCATCATCGCCTTTCTATCTTCTTCCACATTAGCTCGAATTATAGTCATCTCCATCTCTTTGTAATACTCATCTACGCTTCGATTACCTTGGTGGAGACTCTGCAACTTGAGATATAAATCCCTATAATAATGACTCGGCACAAATCATCGTCTCATCACCCTCTTCATCTCACCCCAAGTTTCAATGGGTCAATCCCCATTCCATCGTTTATTGAAGCACAACTGATCCCACCATACAATTGTATAATCAATAAACTCAATAACAACAAGTTTAAACTTTTTTAATTCAGAATAGCTGTGACAATAAAAAACTAAGTCAATCTTTTTTTCCCACTCAACATATGCTTCGGGATCACTTTTACCTTAAAACGACGGAATTTTCATCTTGATACTGCCTAAGTTGTTGTCTACTCGATTATTAACTTCTCTATTTCGACCAAGTCTCCTATGACTACCCACTGACAACCTATCAAACTATTCTTCTAACCCATCCCTTTCAAACTCATCAACAACTTCAGTTTCTCTTTGATGAAACCTATTCCTCCTGGAGGGGCTGACACTATTGATGGTTGCCCCCTTTGCGACCCCTCTTCTACCTTATCCAACATTTCATATATAAGATCTAACTCCCTCTTCATCATCCGTCTCATCTCCCCCATAAATGCTTGTAGTTGTAGATTCGACCCAACCTGTGGTTGGAACTCCTCATTTATGTTATCTTTTTGATTTTGAGTCATGATTGGAATCTGTAAGATAATGTTAGAATAAAATAGGAAAGAAACTCACCACACTTCCTCACGTATTTCACTCAAAAATAATGATTCACTCAAATCCACTCGTGTTTCTCTCTATATATTTCGTTTTTGTTTTTAATGAATTCTCTCTTACCTTTTATCACTCTACTTCACTTAGTCAAGTTATTTATTGAACTCGAGAATTCAACTCAAAAATAATTATCTTACGAAATTCAATGACTTATATTGAAGAAAGTATAACAAGAAAAGTAAGAAAGAAAGAGAAAAATAAGGAATAAGAAAAGTAGTAAATTTAAAAGAAAAATTCTAAATTAGAAAGGAAACAGCCAGGAATGAGATAAATAAGGAAAGTGAACAAATAAAGAAGTAGTTCATGAAAGGAGAGCAAATATGGAAGGTTTGAATTTGGGTAAGTGTACAAATAAGGAAATATTTCAAACCCAACCAAAAAAAAATTAAAAAATTCTAATTCAAATTTGGTAATAACCCTTTAAAATTTGCCAAATTTAAACAAAATCACAAAATGGAGAATTAACAATTTTGCAAAATTTGAAAACTGCCCCCATTTTTTTTTTCACGGCCTCTTCTCTTTTTTTGTGGGTCTTTTTTTTCTTTTTTCACGGCCTCTTTTTTTGTGGGGGTTTTTTTTTTGGAATATGACAGCACAAAAATAAAAAATAAATATACCAAAAATAAGAAAAAAACCAACGAATGAAGAGTTTTCAGACACGAAAAGGGAAAAAATATTAAATAAGAATAATTTGAAGGAAAAAAAAACATGGAATGGCTCTGATACCAACTAATGTGAACCCGTTGGGTGTGAAAACCTTAGAACCTAACGAACAAGTTAATTTAGCCCAAAAATCGTCCCAACGAATTATTTGAACCGGTGAAATTAAAGACCTCAACTCTTGCCCTAAAGGAGGAAGATCTAAGGTATATGACCTTAGACCCGTTTCTCACTAGAGCAAAAACCTGTTGAAATAAAGCACAATTAGGGCATATGGTTGTCCCAATCCAGTAAACTTTGTGCTCTTAGAACAAGACCCAAATGTAAAGTAAAAAGGGAGGCAATGTAATGGGCCCTAAATGGATCTAGCCCACGGGTTTCGGGCTGGGCCCTTCGGGCCCAGCCCGGGCCAGCAGAATTGGGGGCCAAAGGCCCCCAACGGCTAGTAAAAGAACTAGCCGTTGGGGACTGCCCAACGGCTAGTTCTTACTAGCCGTTGGGTCCAACGGATAGAGAGGGCAATGCCCTCTCTGCCCCTCTCATTTTCTCCTCTCTCAACTCTCTTTCTCTTCTTCTATAAATAGGGCAGCTAGTTGCTTTTAAAAGGTATGAAAAAAATGCCTTCAACCTCTTGTATGCTCTCTTTGAAACATCAATAAAGTACTTGAAGTTCTTATTCATTTCTCATTGCTTGCTTCTTTGGAATTTCATCATGGTATCAGAGCAGGCATTCATTCCTTCCTCATCTAACCTTGGTAATCCACCACCACAAATTAGCACCTCAATGTTCACTTCCACTCTTTTAGATGCTTCAAATTACAACGCATGGCAAGACACCATCAAGAGGTCTCTAAACTTCTTCAATCTCGAAAACCACATATTTGAAGACCCTCTTGATGATGCTGATCCGTCTTACAAAGCATGGAAAAAGAGAGATGATCAAGTGGTGGTGCTCTTACAAATGTCTTTAGACAAAACCCACAAAGCAATGGTCACTTGTATTCCCAATGCCAAAACTTTGTGGGATCAAATGCATGCTCTTTATGCTCAAGAAACCAACACTGGTAGAGTATTCGAATTGAAAAAGAAAATCTTCTACATTCAAAAAGGAGGAAAGACCCTACCCGAATATTTTGGGGAATATAGGGATCTTTGGAATGAGCTTAATGTTTTGAGGCCTCCAACCTCAAATCTCAAAACCATCCTTCAAAGGAATGATGAAGACATGACCTTTGGTCTCCTAATGGGTCTTGGAGAAGAGTATGCACCTATACGTCAAGAAATTCTTAGAATGAAGATTTTTCCTTCATTCCAAGAAGTTCAATTCATGGTGCAAAGAGCTGAAACAAGCATGAAGCTTGAAGAATCATCCAAGCCCAAAACCGAAGCTCAAGCATTCAAATCTGTCCAAGAAGAGCATTCAGCCAACAAAGCTCAAAATTTCACCAAAAGAGATTTTTGCTCCCATTGTAAGAAACCTGGTCATAGAAAGGAGAAATGTTGGCATCTCCATCCCCATTTGCGGCCAAAATACAACAAAAGGGAAGGTGACCAAATGGCAAATGTCCAACATGTTTCTCAAGTTGCTGCCCTAGAAAGCAGAATGGAGGAAATGCAAAAGGAGATGAAAAAGCTCGTTGGCCAGATTACTTTGCATTCTGGTAATCTCTTAAATACATCTCATTCATGGCTTATTGATTCTGGTTGTGATAATCATATGGTAAAAGATAAGAGCAAAATTAAAAGACTCATTCCTCTCACTGATTCTAGGATTGTTAAGGTAGCTAATGGTGAGAAATTAAGAGTTGATCATCTAGGTGAAATTGAGTTATTTGGCAAGAAAACTAAAGCTCTATATGTGCCTAAATTTAATTCTAATCTTTTATCCATTGGAAAGATAACCAAAGAACAAAATTGCAAAGTTACATTTGATCCTAATGAAGTTGTTTTTCAGGACCTCAAAACGAATCATTTGATTGGCAAGGGGTCTAGGAGGCACAACCTATACTACTTGGATCAAGAAAACGGAGCTTTTGCTGCCCAAAGTCAAATGCATTCATTATGGCATGCTCGTCTAGGTCATCTTGGGGACTTAGCTTTGAAACGTCTATTTTCAAATCTAGTAGTAGAAAATAGGCATTGCAAAGCTTGTGTTCTTGGAAAACAAACTAGAGTGTATTATCCCATTTCAAATACTATATATGAGAATGCATTTGAACTTGTTCATTCTGATGTTTGGACCTCACCCATAGCATCTCATAATGGTTTTAAATACTTTGTGACATTTATTGATCACAAAACTAGATATACTTGGGTATACCTATTGGTAACCAAATCTGAGGTTTTTGAAGCCCTTAAGAGCTATTATAGATATGTCACCAAACAATTCAATGCCAACATCAAAATCATTAGGTCTGACCATGGGGGGGAGTATACTAGTCATGCATTCGAAAACTTCTTAGATGAAAAGGGGATCATGCACCAAAAATCATGTGTCTACACTCCACAACAAAATGGAGTTGCTGAAAGGAAAAATAGGCACTTGTTAGAAACAGCTAGGGCCATGATGTTTCATTCTAATGTGCCTAAAAAATTTTGGAGTGAGGCAATAAAAACCGCTACCCATCTAATTAATCTTATGCCCACTCAAGTTCTAGGAGGTAAATCCCCATTAGAGCTACTCTTAGGAAGAAAACCTAATATCTCTCATCTTAGAGTCTTTGGATGCTTATGCTATGTCCATGTACCTGAAAATTTCAGAAACAAGTTAGAGGAAAGGGGGAGAAAATGTGTGTTCTTAGGATACTCAACATTTGAAAAAGGATATAAATGTTATGATCCACTAACCAAAAAACTATACACATCCAAGGATGTGATATTTGTAGAAAGAGAATCTTATTTTTCAGGAAAAGAAGATCAAGATCAAGATGGAAAAGGAGAAGCTCAAGATCTATGGAACATTATTCTCCCAAGTATCAATCATCCCTCTCATCCGAATATTGAACAAGAACCAGCTCCTAATGTTCATGAAGATCCGGCTCAAGAAGATCCCTCACCATCTCATTCTGATCAAGAAACCATTCAAGAACAAGGGGGAGATGATTCGGAGCAAGAGCTGGCCATAGAACAAGAGGAACAAATCATAGATGAACCACCTCTTCCTCTTCGTAGATCAACAAGGCTTAGGCTTCCTCCCTCCGAATGGATCAACAAAAGAGTCTTCTATAACTCTAAAGTAACTTCTCATCCCATTTCCAAATATTATTCAATTGCTAATACTTCTTGCAGCCATCAAAGATTCATTCGGAACATAGATCTTCATGAAGAGCCAAGATCTTTTGAAGAAGCTAAAAACCAACCTCAGTGGGTGCAAGCTATGAAGGATGAGTTGGAAGCTTTAGCAAAAAATGGAACATGGGAAATAACATCACTTCCAAAAGGGAAAAAAGCCGTAGGGTGCAAGTGGGTCTACAAAATCAAACACAAAAGTGATGGGAGTCTTGACAAATACAAGGCAAGATTAGTTGCCAAGGGTTTTACTCAAGCTTATGGAGTAGACTACAAGGAAACATTTGCTCCCGTGGCAAAAATGAATACCATTCGTGTACTCTTATCCCTTGCTGCCAACTACTCTCTACCTCTATTTCAAATGGATGTTGCAAATGCCTTTCTTCAAGGGGACTTAGAAGAAGAGGTGTATATGGAGGTTCCTCCGGGTTTCTCTCATCAAGACAACAAAGTTTGCAAATTAAAGAAAGCCATCTATGGACTTAAACAATCACCAAGAGCTTGGTATGCCAAACTTAGTTCTACTCTTCTTGATCATGACTTTAAGAAATGCACTAGTGACTCATCTCTTTTTGTTAAGAAACTAAAAGATAAATTCATTATAGTCCTAGTATATGTAGATGATATAATCATAACCGGAAATGACTTGAACTTAATTAATCAAGTTAGGAAATTTCTCCAAACAAAGTTTGAGATTAAGGACTTAGGGAAACTAAAGTACTTTCTAGGGATAGAACTTGCCTATTGTCCAAATGGGTTTGTTCTATCACAAAGAAAGTATGTGCTTGATCTTTTGCAGGAAACTGGAAAGTTAGGTGTCAAGCCCGCATGTAGTCCGATCAGCACTTCTTGTGGCCTTAAAGATGAAGACGAAGAGTTTGAGGATGAACAGAGATACCAAAGGCTTGTAGGGAGACTAATCTATCTCACTATAACAAGGCCCGATATCTCCTTTGCTGTGGGACAAGTTAGCCAACATATGCACAAGCCAAAAAGAAAGCATTGGAGAGCCACCGAAAGAATACTTCACTACCTAAAGGGCACACCCGGCATGGGAATTTGGATGAAGAAAAATTGCAGCTCACAAATCATAGGGTATTGTGATGCGGATTGGGCCGGAGATTCTGAAGATAGAAGATCAACTACAGGATATTGCATGTTTGTTGGAGGAAATCTAGTAGCTTGGAAAAGCAAAAAACAACATGTGGTGTCAAGATCAAGTGCTGAAGCGGAGTATAGAGCAATGGCAGCCGCAACAAGTGAAATAGTTTGGTTAAGGGCTCTAATTGAAGAGCTAGGGTTCATAGTTCCAACTCCAATTCAACTCTATTGTGACAACCAATCGGCAATTCATATAGCCTCAAATCCGGTGTTTCATGAAAGAACAAAACATATTGAGGTAGATTGTCACTTTGTGAGACAAAATATTGAAGACAAGCTCATCATTCCTAGCTTTACAAGAAGTGATCTTCAAGTTGCTGACATCTTTACAAAACCGGGAACCGCCAATCACATTCACAAGAATATGGGCAAGTTAGGTGTTATAGACATATACACACCCAACTTGAGGGGGAGTGTTGAAATAAAGCACAATTAGGGCATATGGTTGTCCCAATCCAGTAAACTTTGTGCTCTTAGAACAAGACCCAAATGTAAAGTAAAAAGGGAGGCAATGTAATGGGCCCTAAATGGATCTAGCCCACGGGTTTCGGGCTGGGCCCTTCGGGCCCAGCCCGGGCCAGCAGAATTGGGGGCCAAAGGCCCCCAACGGCTAGTAAAAGAACTAGCCGTTGGGGACTGCCCAACGGCTAGTTCTTACTAGCCGTTGGGGACTGCCCAACGGCTAGTTCTTACTAGCCGTTGGGTCCAACGGATAGAGAGGGCAATGCCCTCTCTCCCCCTCTCATTTTCTCCTCTCTCAACTCTCTTTCTCTTCTTCTATAAATAGGGCAGCTAGTTGCTTTTAAAAGGTATGAAAAAAATGCCTTCAACCTCTTGTATGCTCTCTTTGAAACATCAATAAAGTACTTGAAGTTCTTATTCATTTCTCATTGCTTGCTTCTTTGGAATTTCATCAAAACCTTGGTATAAACATGGAATGAATGACGCCACAATCTAGATGGTTCGAAACCTAGATTGATAAGTCAAAAAACTAAACAAGACTCCTATCTTGAATAAGTTCAAAGTTCTCAAAAGAACAAAACCTGTGTGAAGAATTCTCACAATTTTATTAATTCTCTCCAAAGTGTTGTCTTTTACACAATGTATAATGGTCTATTTATAGCCTAAAGGTAAAAACATAATTGACAACTAAAAATTTAGTAACTCCCTAAACAATAAAGAATTAGAAAACTAAATAAATCAAATTATTTTGACCAAGTCTTGTTGCTATTTTTTCTTTATTTTCGTCCTCCCTTGATTTTGGGTAGTTTTGGGCATTTTATTCTTTCAACTGGACTTGTATGAGCATAATTAAGGCCTCTTTTGGTTCTTTATTTATTTGGGCTCCAATTTCAACTTGTTGTAAAGCCCCCTAAATTAAGTTATTCTGTACTTCTTTGAATTTTTTAACTCGGGCCTTTGTCACCGACCCAACTAGGACTTGAGTTGGATCTCGTGAATTCTTTGCAATCTTGATGATCTCATCACGTTAGGCCAATTGTACTCGGAGGTATTGCATCGTGAAAGCATATAGTGTACTAGGCGTTACGCCAAATGCGTGAATGAGTATAGCGAACCAGGTGTTGCACCGATGGCACTTGGAGGCATTGTGCCATGAATATGTGTAGCGTATCAGACATTATGCCGATGACACTAGGAGGCATTGTGTCGAGAGACTCTATCGTTTACGATCAATGCAAGTTAGTGCATTTCATTAACGTAATTGAATATGAAAAACCAAAGCATTGTTATTAAAGCTATTGTAAAGAAAAAACATTTAATGAAAACTTCAATGGGTGGTGCTGCACCACTAGTTGAACAGTAGAGAATCATGGAGTAGGGTTTACTGGACAGAGACAACTGGATGGTCTTGATCACAGTTGAGCATCCCAATCCCGAGAGGTGTTCGCATTTAGATTTGTGCAGCCCAAAATAGTATTTTATGGTGTGGGAATTTCACCACGTTAAAAGTGGTTATAGCGGTGGAGTGGTTTAGCAGCATTTCGAATGTCATAGGGAAAGATATAACACCTTTAGGATAGAGCCAGTCATCTGAGAGTCTTCTTATAGATCCAACATTAGGTTGTAGATATGCACGATCAAAATCCATTTGTCTGAAGATATCCCAATAAAGGAAATCGCAATTCGTTCCTTGATCAACAAAAATACTTTTAACTGCATATTCATTGATCATCGCTATGATGATCAACAGGTCATTGAGGCCTGGTTGGACTCTCGTTGGGTCATCATTATCAAATCCTATCACAGGTTTTTTGTGTTTCCCTCCCATCCCAACATGAGCCTAGACGATTCGGCCATTTGGAAAATCGGGGTGACCATCACATCTATTGAGCAGGGACCTGCTTCCGTCACGCTGGTTGACCAGGGAGTGGAAGGATCGTCTTCAAAAGAAAGAGTCACAAAGAGCAAGTGCCCACCCCATATGTGGAGGATCACCCTATTCCCTTGATCCCTGGTAGTTCTTAGGACATGCTGTCCATTGGCCTCGTCTTCTCATCCCCTTGCGGTTCTCGGTAGGGATTACCTTCGCGATTAGTGTGCATAAACCTTTGGAGCCTGCCTTTTCAAACTAGTGTTTTGAGTGCATCCTTCAATTTTCGGCGGTCATCCGTTAGGTGGCCGTAATCTCGATGGAAGTGACAATACCTAGTTCAGTCCTTAGAGTTATCCCCTGGAAGGTGCCCTGATCACTTGATGTAAGGCTTGTATCTTATTTGTAGTAGGATTTGGCTTGATGTTTCGTTTAGAGGTGCATAGTGATTGAACTTACGATGAGATGGCATTGCTAATGGACCTCTTTTGGGAGAGGATTCTTGAGGAGAGCGGTTATGTTCGTTCCTACTGTATTTACTATGACACCTATCGAATGCCTCCGTTTCCTCTATAGCTATGTACTCCTCGACACAAGAGTAAAACTCCTTGATTGTGGTTGGGGGTTCTTTGTGATTGAGGTTTTTATTCCTGAAGGCCGCAATCTGATCAGCAATGTCGCCAAGATTATGGAGTGATCCAATCCCAAAACCTTCATCATTTTTGTTTTAAACTTTTCCAAAAAATCCTTCAAGAACTCATCGTCCCTTTATTGTAATGAGAGGAGGGATTTAAATCCTGTTAGCCTCGCGACTTATCATGAAGTGGGCCTCAAATTGCTCCCTCAATTGGAAGAAACTTCTAATGGTAAACGGCAATATGGAGTTGAATCAGGTCAAAGCATTCTTCTTCAGGATTGTGAGAAAGTGTTTACACATAGCGGCATCGGATATATCTCTAGATATCATCACCGTAATAAAATAAGTAGCATGATCTCGGGGATCAATAGTTCCATCATACATTTCAATAGGAGGGAGGAGCACATCTCGTGGCATTGGCTCCGTGGAAAATCTTTGAATCAAATGGTGAAGCATTGATTGCATATTGAGTGGCCTCGTTTCATCCAGCATTAGCATGCCTCAACTCGGCAGCCATGAGATCTTCCACCTATCTCCTCAAGTCATTAGGATAGTGCAAAGAGGTTGCCGAGCTTTTCTAGTTCCCTCAGGGTTAAAGCCCATGTAGGCGCAATTGCTCCGATCTCTGGAGAGACGATGTCTTTCTTGTCAGTGATGTGACATAGATCTTCTAGTTGCCTGCTCATATCTTGAAGCTTCAATTTTTTAGCCTTTGCAATAGGGAGTGATGGGCCTTGTCGGAAAGAACAGAGTGGGGACCAGTACCGGTTGGCTATGTTGTTGTACAACTGGTGGTTGGGTCTCTCTCAGAGGAGGCGGTCCTATCAATTGAGTTTGGGCAATGAGAGTGTCCATTGGGTTAGTCTTGGGTTAGTTAGGGCTACTAGCTGGATGAAGGTTGTCGGGGTGGATGCTTGCCCATCTATTGCAGATATAGCTTTAGAGGTATTCCGGCTTCTTCTCTTTGGAGGCATGGTCACCAAAAATGCAACAGGGTAGGATACAAATTGAGTTTCTTTCTAATATGTTCCCACAAATGGCGCCAATCTATTGGAGGTGGTTCTAAACTCCACAGAGAACTACTTTGTTAGCCTAAGGTTGGAGTCGGTGTAGCGGGAATTCTTCACTTGTCTCAGGGGATCAAACCTACAAAAGGCTATTGGAAATGGTTCCGATAGAGGAGAGTCTGATACTTAAATCAAAAAGAGCGACTTCGAGAAAAAGAAAAATAGACTAAGAAGAAGATCCAATAATAACCTTGGCATACCTCCATGTGATAAGTATGAGTAGTCGAATATACCTGACATATTGCCTCTATATAATATATATAGCCTATCCATCTGGCTAGCTCCATATGCCCTCAACGCATAGAAATTCTAGATTTCTTGTAGAGAAATAAGTGAGGATCCTTCGAGATTACAAGAACAAGAGTCAAAGATTTCAAGGAGATTTAGAATTCGAGTGGTTGAGGAAAGTTTGAGTCCTCATGGGGATTCCCTATCTTATCAGGAGTGCCATTGAGATTCGTTTTCCTCTTGAGAGAGGTTTCTTCAAAAGTAGGGGAGTTAACAAAGTTGCTTCTATATTAATGAAGCATACCCCCAAGCAGGGGGATGATTGATGATGAAATTGCAAAGAAGCAAGCAATGAGAAATGAATAAGAACTTCAAGTACTTTATTGATGTTTCAAAGAGAGCATACAAGAGGTTGAAGGCATTTTTTCATGCTTTGAGAGGGCAACATGCTGCCCTATTTATAGAGGATGGAGAGGGGAGAAATTTGAGAGAAAAGAGAGAGAGGGCATAAAGCCCTCTCCTTCTCTACTAGCCGTTGGACCTCCAACGGCTAGAATGGGAACTAGCCGTTGGACCTCCAACGGCTAGAATGGGAACTAGCCGTTGGGACCTCCAACGGCTAGTTCCTCAGCCTGCTGGGGGCCCATTTGGGGCCCCATTTGCTAGCTCGGGCTGGGCCCTTCGGGCCCAGCCCGAATCCCGCGGGTCAGACCCATTGAAATACCCATTGAATTAGGTTTGTACACTTGATCCTAGCATCAACTAGCTATGAAGCCTAATTATGCTTCATTTCAACAATTGAGAGAATCAAAAGGTATAAGTTAGTACTTGGCTAAGAAAGCATTGAGAGAGCCGAGAGCATTGGATTGTCTATGGGCCTAATGGACCCGGATAACTTTGAATTTCCTATAATGAGCTATTGGACTATGTACCATTAGTTACAAATGTTGCTGCAATGGCATTCTTTCTTCTTTATAAATGTATGGTCATATTTTGATCTTTTGATAGGATGGATAAGTGAGAAGTGCAATGTTATCTGAGAAAGTGATCGACCAAGTTTGAATTTCAGTAGCTGTTGGTATTTCACAAATTTCAATAGATCTCAAGCACTTCCTCGTGATTATTTATAAGTAAGTTGGGAAATACTATTAAACTTTTTTCATGATTTGAAATTAAAAAAAAAAAAACAAATACAAGAAGATTACTTTAGCGTTGACAAACACAAACTCAAGAAATAGGAGAAAAGCAACCCGATTTCTGGTAAGGGACAAGTGGCAAACTCATGGGGACAAATGGCCTATCTCTTGTGCTTTTGCACATCAAGAGAGTGAGAGAAGTTAGAGAAAATTCATTGAATGTCATATCTCTATGCAATCAATAGATTTCTTATTGCTTTGACAATTTTATTACCTTTTGTTTTCTCCTTTTGATACAGATATTTGACATTGCTGGAAATTTTATAAACTCGAAGAAGCTTTTAGTAATTTTCTTTCATTTACATGAAGTAACTTAAAGGACCATTTTAATTAATAAAAGGAAAGAAACAATTATTTTAAAAGAGTGAGGATTAGATGCTTGTAGAGATATTTAAATAATAAAGAATTTTTGTTGAAATATTTTTTATCAAAATCTCATATTTGAATTTTTATGAACACATTTATTTTTAATTGAGGTATAAAATATAGTGATTTTATTTACCGGTTTCCCATCATAGTTAAATCCATAGGCCTCCTAAAGATTCTCTATTTATTATTGTTATCATTATTAATTTTTAAAGGAAGAGTAGGCATTTTGTGAGTTGTACCCCACTACAAAATGATTTCCTTAGTAATTCTGCACACCTTTGGTGGGTTATAAATTTTTTACCTAAAAATTATTATATTTCAATAAAAGGCATTTTATTGAGTTCAGTAATTGAACATTAGTATCGTTTAAGTAAAATTTTGTATTTAAATTTGGTGTATAGAAAATAAATATATGTCAGAAGAGTTGTTCATAAAAAATTCAATTTATTTTGTATCAGATTTAATTAGTCTCAAAGCAATTATCGAATATCGATGGTTTATAAAAAAAACTTAATTTAACCATAAAAACTTAGATGACATCAAGAGATTCTTAGATAGAAATAAGTTGAGAAAATTTAGAAAAAAAAAAAAAGAATCTCTCTATTATGTAACTCGATCACCATTATATATATTGCTATAGTGTCACAACCTTTCCCTTAAGATCAAACTCTTTGCATAGAAGTAATCTTAATACAGAACTAATTTCAATCAAGGCCAAAGTACCAAATTGGATTTAGAAAACCGAACCAAACCAAATCAAAGTTGCCTAACCTTTTACTTTCACTTCCCATACACAAAAATATTTGTTCTAATTCCTTGAACAAAAAATATAACATCACGTACAAATATCACCATCATGGTTTGAACAAATTCTAATATTCTTTTGGTTGTGGCATCAGATACCTAAAAGGCGGAAAACATCACTAGAACAATCCACTTGGCTTCATTTGAGTGTTGGCCTAGAAATTTGTTACACTTCAGGTTTGTAGGAGGTGTATGTTAGAAGAGTTAGTGAAGAAAAGAATCAAACAAAAGAGATCTGAAATTTGAAAAGAAAGAAAGGGAATAAAAAAGAAATCAAAGTAGAAATTTCATTTTGCTATAATTTTTTTTTTTTGGTGAATTTAGGTACCAAATTGTTGTTACATCTTGAACCATCCAATAATCATGAAATAAATGAATTTGTGAAGTTATTTTTGAGATTATTTTATAAATAACAACTTTAACAAAAAAACTTGAAAAGAATTTTATTAGATAATACTTGGATAGAGGCTTTTATTTTATTGTTATTTCTATTTTTTATAAAAATGGACATGGAAGTTAGGAAGGTTACATCATAAGCACAAATGATCAAGTGGACAGCAAAAAAAGAAGGGGTCTGAGGAGAAAATAGGAAACCCAGATTGGATATTTGAGGAATATCCGCACAGGCTTCGGAACTCTTATCACATTTTGTGTCCATTCAACTCTTCTCTTCTCTTTTTATCATCTTCTCTCTTTATTTCAACCTTCCAAAGAAATACGTACCACTTGCCCATTCTTCTATTGCAGCCACTCATTGGATTTCATAGTACAACCAACAAGAACAATAATAATAATATATGATTTCAAGTAGACACTTACTAGTTCTTGATGCCATTTTTTGGAATCTTGACCAGCCATGCCGAGCTTTCCACATTGTGATAAATTCCGGTCGACATGACGAGGAAATTAGAAAGAGGGATAATAAAATCGGAAAGGACAAAAAAGTAAATGCATGAAAAACAAATAATAGGGAGTGATGAAAAATCTGAAAGATATGTGGAACATTTTGTTATACCAATTTAGAAAGAAAATTTACTGAAAGAAAGATCTAGATTTCAAGTATAAAAAAAGAATTAAAGTTAGCTGAAGAAACCGATGTATACTAATTCCGATAGGTCGAAAACATTCCCATTAGCCAAAACTCTTATCTTATTACTTTATGTTATTTTCTTTCATTAGTGGTGATGCCTCTTTCATTAAAGTTCCAGCTTCATTCCTGTTTCCCTCGTCAATACTTTTCTTTCATTATATAAAACCAATAGTCAAGCACAAAGTCGTTTACTCCACCTAAGTGTTGAAAAGAGGAATTAATCAACCTATCATCTCATTTCTAAAAAGGGCCTTCCCAAGAGTTCAACAAGTTCTTCTCAAGGATGGAGCCTTAATTTGGGCTGGCACGTAGAATTCGGGCTGGGCCCTAAGGGCCCAGCCTGGGCCAACAAAAGGGCCCGTTTTGGCCCAGCAAAGGGGGCCCAATTGGGCCCCAACGGCTATGCAAACCTAGCCGTTGGAAGCTGTCCAACGGCTAGTAATTCTAGCCGTTGGAGACAGCCTCCAACGGCTAGTAGAGAGGGGTCTTAACTCCTCTCTTGTTCTCTCTTTTTTTCTCTTTAATTGTCTCCCTCATCTTCTTCTATAAATAGGTTTCTATGTATTCAAGCAAAGGTATGAACAAAAGTTCAAAGCTATGAATGTTATTTGCTTTCTATTTCAATAAAATTCAGAGTTATATTTCAAGATCTCTTGAATTCTTTCTTTGATCTTTCAACATGATATTAGAGCAAACGATCCCATCCTCTTCAAGGTTGGGTGACCCTCCTCCTTCCATAAACTTTTCCCAAATACAAAGTATATCCTCTATCCAATTGAAAGGGGGGAATTACTATCAATGGGCAAATGTAATGAAGAGGGCATTCAACCTTCACAACCTAGAGAGTCATGTTCTTGATGATCCACTTGAAGAAACAGATCCATCCTTTCGAGAATGGAAGAAAAGGGATGATCATGTTTTTATTCTACTCCTTAACTCTCTAGATGAAACTCACAAAGCAATGGTGTCATGCGCCCCAAATGCAAAAACTTTGTGGGATGAAATGTTCTCTTTCTATGGCTTGGAATCTAATCTTGGGAGAATCTTTGAGCTTAAGAGACAAATAAAGGAAGGTAAATCTCTTCCTCAATACTTTGGGGAGTATTCAGATGCTTGGAATGAGCTGATTACTTTACGGCCAGATTCCATAGATCTCAAGGTCATTCGAAAAAGAAGAGAAGAAGATAAAATATTTGGTCTTCTCATGGGTCTAGATGATTCATATTCTCATCTAAGGCAAGAAATTCTTCGAATGAAGGACTTTCCATCATTTGGGGAAGTCCAAAATATGATTCAAAGGGCTGAAGTGAGCATTAGATTGGAAGAAAGCTCTAAGCAAAAATTGGAAGCTCAAGCATTCATTGCCTCTACAAATGAAGTAGTTGCAGCCAAAGTGAATCAAACTCAAAGGAGAAATGAGATATGTTCTCATTGTAAGAAAAGAGGCCATTCAAAGGATAAATGCTGGCTCTTGCATCCCCAACTAAAGCCCAAAGTATTCAGGCAAAGGGACCAGCAAGGAGCTCCAAACGGATTTGGTTCAGGACAGCAAGCTGCTGCCCAATTCGTAAAGGTTCAAGCACCATCCTTGGCTGACTTTGCTGCACTCCAAACTCAACTAAATGAGGTTGCACAAAAGCTTCAACAAATAGCCCCTTCATCCGGTAAAAATCAAGAACCTTTCTCATATTTAAATTCTGAAAATTTTCTCATAGATTCGGGAACCGAATGTCATATGGTTAAGGATAGAGCAAAAATAAAGAGATTTGAAAACCTTCCAAACCATATGACTATTCAAGTTGCAAATGGACAAGATTTGAGAGTAAATCAAGTTGGGGAAATTGACATTTTTGGAAAACCAACCAAGGCTTTATATGTCCCCAAACTTACCTCAAACCTACTGTCCATTAGCAAGATCACCAAGGATCAAAAGTGTAGAGTTGTTTTTGACTCCAATAATGTCTCTTTTCAGGACCTCAAGTCGAATCAATTGATTGGCAAGGGTTCTAGAAGAGGAGGACTTTATTACTTGGATCAAGAACAAAATGCACATGTAGCTCATGTTAAGGAGGATCAATCTCTTTGGCATAGACGCTTAGGACATCCTAGTGATCGAGCTTTAAAACGTCTATTCCCAACTTTAAATTTTGAGAATAGACATTGTAAAGCTTGTATTTTGGCAAAGGAAACCCGAACAATGTATCCTATTTCAGAAACAATATATGAAAATCCTTTTGATTTAGTTCATTCTGATGTTTGGACTTCACCCATCATGTCCCACTTAGGTTACAAATACTTCATTACTTTCATTGATCACAAAACAAGGCACATATGGGTGTATCTTCTAAATACCAAAGACCAAGCTCTTGAAGCACTCAAGAGCTATGTGAAGTATGTAACCAAACTATATAATGTCAATATAAAAGTCCTAAGGTCAAATCATGGTGGTGAGTTTACAAGTCTTAATTTCGAAAATTACCTTAAGGACAATAGCATTATACAACAAATGTCATGTGTTTACACACCCCAACAAAATGGGGTAGCAGAAAGGAAGAATAGACACATACTTGAAATATCTAGAGCTATGACGTGTTGAATTTTTGACTAAGAAGAGTAGAGAAATCTAATAAACTTCTGGCTTTTATTGATGTAGTAGAATAATACAAAGGAAGAGAGATTATCTTCCTCCCTATTTTTTTACAAGGAGAGCAATAGCTCTATTTATAGGCAAAGGGAGAAAAATAGCAAGTAGAGAGAGAACAAAGACAATATTCCCGTTGGGGCTCAAACCCCAAGGAATTCCAACAGCTAGTTTTTGGACTGTTGGAATATACATTGCCCAAACTGCCCCTAGCTATTTGGGTTTACCTTTTAGACTTTCCTGTTGAAATATCAAAAAATAGAGCACAAGAAATGAAGAATACTTCTGAATTTTATTGAAGAAGAATGAGAGCATACATGGACATATTTGAGAGCATTTTTCTCATAGAGTTTTGGAGATACAATAAGGCTCTATTTATAGAGAAAAGGAAAAAATAGCCAGTAGATAGTGATTCAAAAGTAATATTCCCGTTGGAGCTCAAACCCCAAGGAATTCCAACAGCTAGTTTTTTGACTGTTGAAATATATACTACCCAAACTGCCCCTAGCTATTTGGGTTTGCTTCCTAGACTTTTCTCCAAACTTTTGGGCTTCCTTGGGCCTATTTTTGAATGTATTTTGGGTTGGTTAAGGCTGCCCAAATGTGTCATGCTTGCTGGACAATGCAGGCTGATTTTTGGGCTTCTAAGTAGATGTACTTGGTTGGTGATGAAGATGGGTTGAGTTATCCTTCTTTTCAACACTCCCCCTCAAGTTGGGTGCGTAGATATCGATAGTGCCCAACTTGTTCATGATTTCTTGAAGATGCATTGCAGTTCCCCCTTTTGTGAAGATATCAGCTAGTTGCTCTTTTCCTTTGATGTAGGGAGTAGCTATAAGCTTTTCTTCCACCTTTTGTCGAATGAAGTGACAATCAACTTCTATGTGTTTAGTCCTTTCATGGAAGACCGGATTGGATGCAATATGAATCGCCGATTGATTGTCACAATGCAAGTTGATTGGTGTAGAAACATTGAACCCTAATTCCTCTACTAGAGCCTTCAACCATACAATCTCACTGGCCGCTGACGCCATTGCCCTATACTCAGCCTCTGCACTCGATCTTGACACCACATGCTGGTTTTTGCTCTTCCATGCTACCAAGTTGCCTCCTACGAACATGTAGTACCCGGTGGTAGATCTTCTATCCTTTGAATCGCTCGCCCAATCTGCATCGCAAAAGCCTTCAATTTGGGAGCTTCCACTGTTCTTCATCCAAATACCTAGACCGGGTGATTTCTTGATGTAGTGAAGGATGCGCTCAACTGCTCTCCAATGACCCTTCTTTGGAGAATGCATATGTTGACTAATTTGGCTCACAGCAAAGGCTATGTCTGGCCTAGTGATGGTGAGGTAGATCAGCCGTCCTACAAGTCTCTGATATCTCTCTATGTCCTCAAATGGCTCCTCATCATCTACTAGAGGTCCAGTGGTGACAATAGGGCTACAAGCTGGCTTTCCTCCTAGCTTTCCTGTTTCCTGCAAAAGATCAAGAGCATATTTCCTTTGGGATAGAATTAACCCATTATTACAATAGGCTAACTCAATTCCTAGGAAATACTTTAGTCTCCCTAAATCTTTAATTTCAAATCTAGAACTCAAGAAATTTCTAACTATATCTATTAAATGCATGTCATTTCCTGTAATGATGATATCATCTACGTAAACTAAGGCTATCACAATTTTATCATTGTTTTTTCTAATGAAAACAGATGAGTCGCTATGGCATTTAACAAATCCACTACTAAGGAAAGCATGGCTTAATTTTGCATACCATGCCCTTGGGGATTGCTTCAGCCCGTAGATAGCCTTGCGTAGTTTGCACACATTTCCTCCTTGTTGTTGGAACCCTTGAGGAAGTTGCATGTACACTTCTTCTTCGAGATCTCCTTGAAGGAACGCGTTTGCTACATCCATTTGAAACATGCTCCATCCATGGTTCACCGCAAGAGACATCAAGACCCTAATTGTGTTCATTTTGGCAACAGGTGCGTATGTCTCTTTGTAATCTATCCCATATGCTTGAGTGAATCCTTTAGCCACAAGTCTTGCCTTAAACATTTCAATTGATCCATCACTTTTATATTTGATTTTGTATACCCATTTGCATCCGACGGCCCGCTTGCCCTTTGGAAGAGAGGTGACTTCCCATGTACCGTTCTTAGTCAATGCATCTAGCTCTTCCTTCATTGCCTTTCTCCACCTTGGGTCCTTGGATGCTTCATCATATGTCCTAGGCTCCTGTTCTTTATCTATGCCACTCAAAAAATTTTGGTGGCTCAAAGAAACATGTGAGATGGTATAATAATCAGAAATCGGATGTGATGTTACCTTGGAGTTATAGTAAACTCTACGGTTAATCCATTCCGAACGGGGAACCCTAAGCCTCATGGATCGCCTAAGGTGAGGAGGTGGTGCATCCAAATCTCCCTCTACATGCTCAGATTCTTCCTCTTCGGTTTCTTGATCTCCCCCTGAAGTGTGGGCTGCCTCCTCTTCTATGGAGTTTGATCCTTCTTCTTCATTATTTTGAGATTGCTCATTAATCTCTTGGGAGGTTCCTTCTGCAATTGGTGGAGATGATTGATTCGGGAGAAGTAAGAAATTCCACGTGCTTGGAGTGTTCTCTTCTTTTGATGATTGATGTTCTTCATTATCTACAAAAAAGGTCTCATTCTCCACAAATATCACATCCTTAGATGTGTATGTTTGGTCAGTCTTAGGGTCATAACATCTATACCCCTTTTCAAAGGAAGCATACCCCAAAAATATGCACTTTCTACCCTTGTGATCTAACTTATCCCTCATGTGTGCTGGAATATGAATGTAACATACACAACCGAATGTTCTAAGATGAGATATCTTAGGTTTTCTATCTAGTAGGACTTCTAATGGTGACTTGCCATCTAGGACTTGAGATGGGATAAGGTTTATTAGGTGGACAGCGGTTTTTATTCCATCACACCAAAATTTCTTAGGCACATTTGCATGAAACATCATAGCTCTAGTTATTTCTAATATGTGCCTATTTTTCCTTTCGGCCACCCCATTTTGTTGAGGTGTGTATACACAAGACATTTGATGTACAATGCCATTCTCTCTAAGGTAGTTTTCAAATTTCAAACTAGTGAATTCCCCACCATGATCCGTCCTTAGAATTTTAATGTTAGCATTGTAAAGTTTTGTCACATATCTCTCATAGCTTTTAAAGGCTTCAAAAGCTTGATCTTTGGTATTCAAAAGGTAGACCCAAGTGTACCTAGTTTTTTGGTCTACAAAAGTAATGAAATACTTGTAGCCTAAATGAGATTTGATGGGTGAAGTCCACAAATCCGAATGAACTAAATCAAAAGCATCTTTATAAATTGTTTTTGAATTGGGATACATTGATCGGGTTTCTTTTCCCAGAATACAAGCTTTACAATGTCTATCTTCAATATTAATACTTGGAAATAGACGCTTTAAAGCTTGGTCACTAGGATGCCCAAAACGTTTATGCCAAAGAGATCCATCTTCTTTGACATGAGCTACGAGTGCATGATGCTTTTGATCCAAAAAATATAGATCCCCTCTTCTAGAACCCTTGCCAATCAATTGATTCGACTTGAGGTCCTGAAAAGTAACAGTGTTCGGGTCAAAAACAACTCTACACCCTTGATCCTTAGTGACTTTGCTAATGGACAAAAGATTTGAAGTGAGTTGGGGAACAAATAAAGCATTTGAAGTTTTTCCAAAAAGTTCAATTTCCCCAATTTGCTCAACTTTCAAATCTTGCCCATTGGCAACACGGACTATCTTATGGTTAGGGAGTTTTTTAAAACGCTTGATTTTTCTTCTATCCCTTACCATATGATGGTCCGTTCCCGAATCAATGAGAAAATCTTCGAAATTGAAAGAGGATAAAGTGCTTTGATTTTTACCATTGGAGGGAGCAAGTTGTTGAAACTTCTTGGAGATGTCATTGAGTTGACTTTGAAGAGCAGCAAAATCAGCCATGGTAGGTCCTTGAAGCTTGGCGTGAAGTGCATTATGCTGCTCGGAAAGTTGCTCCCTTGGTTTGAAGGTCTTGGGCTTTAAATGAGGATGAAGGTTCCAACACTTCTCCTTTGTATGTCCTCTTTTCTTGCAATGGGTGCATACATCAATTTTCTTTGGAACTTGATGTGCTTTGGCAGCCATGTGCTCTTCAACGGTAGCCATGTGACCTTGAGCTTCAAGTCTAAGTTTGGAATTTTCTTCCAAACGCATGCTAACTTCCGTTCGTTGGATCATATTTTGCACTTCTCCAAATGAAGGAAATTCCTTCATTCGGAGAATTTCTTGTCTAAGAAGAGAGTAGGAATCATCTAGACCCATGAGAAGACCAAAGATTTTATCTTCTTCTTTCCTCTTGTGGAGGACTTTGAGATCTATGGAATCTGGGCGGAGAGTGGAGAGCTCATTCCAAGCATCAGTATATTCCCCAAAGTATTGAGGAAGAGATTTCCCTTCCTTTTTGATGTTTGAAATTTGTCGTTTGAGCTCAAAAATTCTGCCAAGGTTAGATTCTTGGCCATAAAGAGAAAACATTGTGTCCCATATTAGTTTTGCATTGGGAGCACAAGTCACCATGGCTTTGTGTGTTTCATCCATGGAATTGAGTAGAAGAAAAAACACATGATTGTCCCTCTTCTTCCATTCTCTGAAGGAAGAATCCACCTCTTCAAGTGGTTGATCAAGTATGTGACCCTCCAAGTTGTGAAGTTCCAGCGCTCTTCTCATCAAGGCTGCCCATTGATAATAATTTCCTCCTCTTAATTGAATGGAGGATATATTTTGAAATTGGGTAATGTTGATGGAAGGTGGAAGGTCACCCAACCTTGAAGAGGAAGGGATCGAAGTTTGCTCTGATACCATGTTGAAATATCAAAAAATAGAGCACAAGAAATGAAGAATACTTCTGAATTTTATTGAAGAAGAATGAGAGCATACATGGACATATTTGAGAGCATTTTTCTCATAGAGTTTTGGAGATACAATAAGGCTCTATTTATAGAGAAAAGGAAAAAATAGCCAGTAGATAGTGATTCAAAAGTAATATTCCCGTTGGAGCTCAAACCCCAAGGAATTCCAACAGCTAGTTTTTTGACTGTTGAAATATATACTACCCAAACTGCCCCTAGCTATTTGGGTTTGCTTCCTAGACTTTTCTCCAAACTTTTGGGCTTCCTTGGGCCTATTTTTGAATGTATTTTGGGTTGGTTAAGGCTGCCCAAATGTGTCATGCTTGCTGGACAATGCAGGCTGATTTTTGGGCTTCTAAGTAGATGTACTTGGTTGGTGATGAAGATGGGTTGAGTTATCCTTCTTTTCAACATTTCCTTCATACTTTTGGGCTTCATTGGGCTTGTTTTTGAATGTATTTTGGGTCATAAATATGTTGCAAAATTCTGAACATTAAAAAATAAAAAGCCCAATGTTTATGACATTATCATATTTTCAAGTTGAATATCTTGAGACTTATCTTCATCTTCTCCCTTATTTTTGTTGGATTTTTGACTAAGAAGAGAGAGAAATCTAATAAACTTCTGGTTTTTATTGATGTAGTAGAATGATACAAAGGAAGAGAGATTATCTTCCTCTTAATTTTACAAGGAGAGCAATAGCTCTATTTATAGGCAAAGGGAGAAAAATAACCAGTAGAGAGAGAATAAAGTCAATATTCCCGTTGGGGCTCAAACTCCAAGGAATTCCAACAGCTAGTTTTTGGACTGTTGGAATATACATTGCCCAAACTGCCCCTAGCTATTTGGGTTTACCTCTTAGACTTTTCTCCATACTTTTGGGCTTCATTGGGCTTGTTTTTGAATGTATTTTGGGTCATAAATATGTTGCCAAATTCTGAACATTAAAAAATAAAAGGCCCAATGTTTATGACATTATCATATTTTCAAGTTGAATACCTTGAGACTTATCTTCATCTTCTCCCTTATTTTTAACACTCCCCCTCAAGTTAGGTGCATAGATGTCTATGGACCCTAACTTGCTAAGGATGTGCTGAAGATGTTTCTCAGTTGTTGCCTTAGTGAAAATGTCAGCTAGCTGGTCTTCACTTCTAACATATGAGGTTGAAATTGTCTTGTTTTCTAATTTTTCTCGAACAAAATGACAATCAACCTCAATGTGCTTCGTTCTTTCATGAAATACTGGATTGGCAGCAATATGAAGAGCTGCTTGATTATCCCAATGTAGAAGAATAGGAGCGATAGTAGGAAATCCCATCTCCTCAAGTAATGCCTTTAGCCAAACTATTTCGCTTGTAGCCGCTGCCATTGCTCTGTATTCAGCCTCAGCGCTTGATCTGGATACAACAGATTGTTTCTTGCTTTTCCATGTTACAAGATTTCCTCCCACGAACATGCAGTAGCCGGTGGTGGATCTCCTGTCCGTGACATCCCCAGCCCAATCTGCATCACAGTAGCCATAAATCTCCATGTTGTGGTTGTTTTTCATAAGAATTCCCCTTCCTGGTGAGCTTTTTAAATACTTGAGAATTCTTTCTGCTGCCTTCCAATCTTGAATCCTTGGAGCATGCATCCGTTGACTGATTAAGCTGACGGCATAGGTGATATCTGGTCTTGTAATGGTGAGGTAGATGAGCCTCCCCACAAGTCTTTGATATCTAGGAATATCCTGGAACATTTCTTCATCACCTTGTGCTCGTTCTGCTATGGATATAGGAGTTGCTGCTGGTTTAGCTCCTACCTTTCCAGTTTCCTGCAAAAGGTCAAGTACATATTTCCTTTGGCATAGAACTAGCCCCTTATGAGAATAGGCAAGCTCTATTCCTAAGAAATACTTTAGTTTTCCCAAATCTTTAATCTCAAAAGTAGATTTAAGGAAATTTCTAACTTGATCAATACCATTCATATCACTTCCTGTAATAACTATATCATCTACATAAATAAGAACAATAGTGATTTCTTCATTGTTAACTTTAGTAAACATGGAGGAATCACTAATGGATTTCTTAAAGTTATTACCAAGAAGTGCTGAACTTAATTTTGCATACCAGGCACGAGGAGATTGTTTTAACCCATAGATTGCTTTTTTAAGACGACACACCTTGATGTTTGAATCCTCATCTAGCCCTTGGGGAATTTGCATGTAGATTTCTTCGTCTAAGTCCCCTTGAAGGAAAGCATTCTTCACGTCCATTTGATACATTGGCCATTCTCCATTGGTTGCAATTGACATCAAAACCCTTATCGTTTTCATTTTGGCAACAGGGGCAAAAGTCTCAGTGTAGTCTTCTCCATAAGTTTGTGTGAATCCTTTGGCTACAAGTCTTGCCTTGTAGCGTTCAATGGATCCATCACTTTTATACTTGATTTTGAACACCCATTTACACCCGACAGCCTTTCTTCCCTTAGGGAGAGTAGTAATCTCCCACGTCCCATTTTTATTCAATGCATCTAGTTCTTCAAGCATAGCTTGTCTCCATTCGGGTTTGGTATTTGCCTCATCAAAATCCTTAGGTTCCTGTGATGAGTCAATGCCACTCAAGAACCCTTGATGGCTTGAGGAAGTATTAGATACACAATAGTAATTTGAAATAGGATAGTGAGTTACCTTAGAATTGTAATAAACTCTTCTGTTGATCCACTCTGAGGGAGGAAGCCTCAATCTGGTGGAACGTCGAAGTGGAGGAGCCAGCGGAGAGGGCAGTCTAGTTTCGTCTCCGGATTCTCCTAAGGTAGGTAATCCCTCGCCTTCTTCTCTTTCTTCGGAAGAGTTCTCTTCATTTTCAGACTCATCCACTCCTCCCTCTTCGTTTTCTCCCCCTGAAAGTGAATTCTCTTCATTGGATTCTTGAGGAACCAGAGGAGGATTTATGGGAACATCGCAGAAGATTCGCAAGTCATTGCTTGATGAATTTTCTTCATTTTTTTCTCCTGCAAAAAAGAATTCATTTTCTACAAATATCACATCTTTCGATGTGTATACCTTGTTAGAGTCAGGTTCAAAACAAATATATCCTTTTTGGAATGAAGCGTACCCAATAAAAACACATTTCCTTCCTTTGATATCTAACTTATCTCTAAACTGCCTAGGAATATGAACATAACAAATACACCCAAAAACTCTAAGGTGAGAGAGGTTTGGTTTGTCTTTTCTAAGCAACTCTAATGGAGATTTTCCATGGAGAACTCTAGTTGGAAGACGATTTATTAAATGAGCTGCGGTACTAACCGCATCACTCCAAAAACGCTTAGGCATATTAGCAAAGAACATGATAGTTCTAGCTATTTCTAGGAGATGTCTATTTTTGCGTTCGGCAACTCCATTTTGTTGGGGAGTGTAGGGACAACTAGTTTGATGAATAATTCCATTCTCCTCAATGAAATTTTTGAAATTGGTGCTCATATATTCCCCACCATTATCTGTCCTAAGAATTTTAATGTTGGCCTCATATTGTTTTATAATATACTTGTAAAAGGACTTGAAGGCTTCATAAACTTGGTCTTTTGATCTTAGCATATACACCCATGTATACCTAGACTTATGATCTATAAATGAGATAAAATACTTAAATCCCCTTCTAGATATCATAGGTGAAGTCCATACATCCGAGTGAACAAGATCAAAAGGCTTTTTATATTGAGTTTCAGAAATAGGATAATACATTCGGGTTTCCTTTCCAAAAATGCATGCTTCACAATGTCTATCACTACAATTTTTTGATGGGAATAGGCATTTCAGAGCTTGCATAGAAGGATGACCTAATCTAGCATGCCAAAGGAGGTAACTTTCCTCTCGGATTGCGGAAAATACAAAACTATCTTGTTTCCAAAAATACAAGTTATCTTGCATAGAACCACTACCAATCACTTGATTCGTCTCCAAATTCTGAAAAACAACAGAATGAGGGTCAAAAATAGCTTTGCAATTTAAGTCCTTAGTGACTTGTCCAATGGACATAAGATTAGAGGTAAATTGAGGAACATATAAGGCCTTTGATTTTCTTCCAAATATTTCAACATCCCCAATTTGCTTAATTTTGAAATTATGTCCATTCGCAACTTTAACCATTTTAGGTTCTAGGAGAGGTTCAAGATTCTGAAAATTTTGCTTATCTTTGACCATATGGTGATCACAACCTGAATCTATCAACCATTTTGAAGAAGTAACAGATGAGTTAGAGCAAGTACCTGGGAGGATTTTCCTAATTTTTGAGATGTCAGATTTGCTTTGTTTGCAGCTGGTTGAGCATTTTGCTCCCTCCTCTCTTGCTCTTTTTTCTTGATGAACTCAGGTTTAAGGTTAGGATGAAGAAACCAGCAACCATCCTTGGTATGTCCCAACTTTTTGCAATGAGAACACACCTTTTTTATTCCCTGATGAGCCTTATTTGCAGCTTGCTCATTCTGCTTTGTGGAGAACCCATGAACTTCACTTTTGGACTGATTGCTTTCTTCAAGCCTTTGAGAAGCTGCAGCTCTTTGAATCATAAATCGAGTCTCTTGGTATGATGGAAATTCTTTCATTCGAAGAATTTCCTGTCGAAGTTGTACAAATGACTCATTGAGTGATGAGAGCAATGAAAACACCTTGTCTTCATCTTGTCTCTTTTGCAGCACTTTTATATCACTTGTGAGAGGTCTCAATGTGTTAAGCTCATTCCACAAGTCCTCGTGTTCTCCGAACAATTGTGTAATTGATTTCTCCTCCATTTGGATGGCCGCAATCCTTTTTTGTATTTCAAATATTCTGCTCAAGTTTGATTCCTGACCATATAACCCATACATTTGCTCCCATAAGGATTTGGAACTCGGACAGCACATTACCATATTTTTGTGTGCTTGATCCATGGAGCTTGTTAGCAATAGGAACACTTGATCATCCAGCTCCTTCCATTCATCAAATCGTGGGTCTAGCCGATCCATAGGATCTTTTGTAATGAAAGACAGAAGTTTTGCTCCATTGAGAGATCTTCTGATATGACTAGCCCATTGGAAGTAATTGGTTGAGCTTAGAATAATTTGGGAGAAAAGTTGGATTTGAAAGGAAGAGATTTGAGGAAGAGAATTTCCCAACCCCGGAGTCGATGTTTGCTCTGATACCATGTTGGATTTTTGACTAAGAAGAGAGAGAAATCTAATAAACTTCTGGTTTTTATTGATGTAGTAGATGTTGGATTTTTGACTAAGAAGAGAGAGAAATCTAATAAACTTCTGGTTTTTATTGATGTAGTAGAATGATACAAAGGAAGAGAGATTATCTTCCTCTTTATTTTACAAGGAGAGCAATAGCTCTATTTATAGGCAAAGGGAGAAAAATAGCCAGTAGAGAGAGAACAAAGTCAATATTCCCGTTGGGGCTCAAACCCCAAGGAATTCCAACAGCTAGTTTTTGGACTGTTGGAATATACATTGCCCAAACTGCCCCTAGCTATTTGGGTTTACCTCTTAGACTTTTCTCCATATTTTTGGGCTTCATTGGGCTTGTTTTTGAATGTATTTTGGGTCATAAATATGTTGTCAAATTCTGAACATTAAAAAATAAAAGGCCCAATGTTTATGACATTATCATATTTTCAAGTCGAATACCTTGAGACTTATCTTCATCTTCTCCCTTATTTTTAACACTCCCCCTCAAGTTAGGTGCATAGATGTCTATGGACCCTAACTTGCTAAGGATGTGCTGAAGATGTTTCTCAGTTGTTGCCTTAGTGAAAATGTCAGCTAGCTGGTCTTCACTTCTAACATATGAGGTTGAAATTGTCTTGTTTTCTAATTTTTCTCGAACAAAATGACAATCAACCTCAATGTGCTTCGTTCTTTCATGAAATACTGGATTGGCAGCGATATGAAGAGCTGCTTGATTATCGCAATGTAAAAGAATAGGAGCGATAGTAGGAAATCCCATCTCCTCAAGTAATGCCTTTAGCCAAACTATTTCGCTTGTAGCCGCTGCCATTGCTCTGTATTCAGCCTCAGCGCTTGATCTGGATACAACAGATTGTTTCTTACTTTTCCATGTTACAAGATTTCCTCCCACGAACATGCAGTAGCCGGTGGTGGATCTCCTGTCCGTGACATCCCCAGCCCAATCTGCATCACAGTAGCCATAAATCTCCATGCTGTGGTTGTTTTTCATAAGAATTCCCCTTCCTGGTGAGCTTTTTAAATACTTGAGAATTCTTTCTGCTGCCTTCCAATCTTGAATCCTTGGAGCATGCATCCGTTGGCCGATTAAGCTGACGGCATAAGTGATATCTGGTCTTGTAATGGTGAGGTAGATGAGCCTCCCCACAAGTCTTTGATATCTAGGAATATCCTGGAACATTTCTTCATCACCTTGTGCTCGTTCTGCTATGGATATAGGAGTTGCTGCTGGTTTAGCTCCTACCTTTCCAGTTTCCTGCAAAAGGTCAAGTACATATTTCCTTTGGCATAGAACTAGCCCCTTATGAGAATAGGCAAGCTCTATTCCTAAGAAATACTTTAGTTTTCCCAAATCTTTAATCTCAAAAGTAGATTTAAGAAAATTTCTAACTTGATCAATACCATTCATATCACTTCCTGTAATAACTATATCATCTACGTAAATAAGAACAATAGTGATTTCTTTATTGTTAACTTTAGTAAACATGGAGGAATCACTAATGGATTTCTTAAAGTTATTACCAAGAAGTGCTGAACTTAATTTTGCATACCAGGCACGAGGAGATTGTTTTAACCCATAGATTGCTTTTTTAAGACGACACACCTTGATGTTTGAATCCTCATCTAGCCCTTGGGGAATTTGCATGTAGATTTCTTCGTCTAAGTCCCCTTGAAGGAAAGCATTCTTCACGTCCATTTGATACATTGGCCATTCTCCATTGGTTGCAATTGACATCAAAACCCTTATCGTTTTCATTTTGGCAACAGGGGCAAAAGTCTCAGTGTAGTCTTCTCCATAAGTTTGTGTGAATCCTTTGGCTACAAGTCTTGCCTTGTAGCGTTCAATGGATCCATCACTTTTATACTTGATTTTGAACACCCATTTACACCCGACAACCTTTCTTCCCTTAGGGAGAGTAGTAATCTCCCACGTCCCATTTTTATTCAATGCATCTAGTTCTTCAAGCATAGCTTGTCTCCATTCGGGTTTGGTATTTGCCTCATCAAAAGCCTTAGGTTCCTGTGATGAGTCAATGCCACTCAAGAACCCTTGATGGCTTGAGGAAGTGTTAGATACACAATAGTAATTTGAAATAGGATAGTGAGTTACCTTAGAATTGTAATAAACTCTTCTGTTGATCCACTCTGAGGGAGGAAGCCTCAATCTGGTGGAACGTCGAAGTGGAGGAGCCAGCGGAGAGGACAGTCTAGTTTCGTCTCCGGATTCTCCTAAGGTAGGTAATCCCTCGCCTTCTTCTCTTTCTTCGGAAGAGTTCTCTTCATTTTCAGACTCATCCACTCCTCCCTCTTCGTTTTCTCCCCCTGAAAGTGAATTCCCTTCATTGGATTCTTGAGGAACCAGAGGAGGATTTATGGGAACATCGCAGAAGATTCGCAAGTCATTGCTTGATGAATTTTCTTCATTTTTTTCTCCTGCAAAAAAGAATTCATTTTCTACAAATATCACATCTTTCGATGTGTATACCTTGTTAGAGTCAGGTTCAAAACAAATATATCCTTTTTGGAATGAAGCGTACCCAATAAAAACACATTTCCTTCCTTTGATATCTAACTTATCTCTAAACTGCCTAGGAATATGAACATAACAAATACACCCAAAAACTCTAAGGTGAGAGAGGTTTGGTTTGTCTTTTCTAAGCAACTCTAATGGAGATTTTCCATGGAGAACTCTAGTTGGAAGACGATTTATTAAATGAGCTGCGGTACTAACCGCATCACTCCAAAAACGCTTAGGCATATTAGCAAAGAACATGATAGTTCTAGCTATTTCTAGGAGATGTCTATTTTTGCGTTCGGCAACTCCATTTTGTTGGGGAGTGTAGGGACAACTAGTTTGATGAATAATTCCATTCTCCTCAATGAAATTTTTGAAATTAGTGCTCATATATTCCCCACCATTATCTGTCCTAAGAATTTTAATGTTGGCCTCATATTGTTTTATAATATACTTGTAAAAGGACTTGAAGGCTTCGTAAACTTGGTCTTTTGATCTTAGCATATACACCCATGTATACCTAGACTTATGATCTATAAATGAGATAAAATACTTAAATCCCCTTCTAGATATCATAGGTGAAGTCCATACATCTGAGTGAACAAGATCAAAAGGCTTTTTATATTGAGTTTCAGAAATAGGATAATACATTCGGGTTTCCTTTCCAAAAATGCATGCTTCACAATGTCTATCACTACAATTTTTTGATGGGAATAGGCATTTCAAAGCTTGCATAGAAGGATGACCTAATCTAGCATGCCAAAGGAGGTAACTTTCCTCTCGGATTGCAGAAAATACAAAACTATCTTGTTTCCAAAAATACAAGTTATCTTACATAGAACCACTACCAATCACTTGATTCGTCTCCAAATTCTGAAAAACAACAGAATGAGGGTCAAAAATAGCTTTGCAATTTAAGTCCTTAGTGACTTGTCCAATGGACATAAGATTAGAGGTAAATTGAGGAACATATAAGGCCTTTGATTTTCTTCCAAATATTTCAACATCCCCAATTTGCTTAATTTTGAAATTATGTCCATTCGCAACTTTAACCATTTTAGGTTCTAGGAGAGGTTCAAGATTCTGAAAATTTTGCTTATCTTTGACCATATGGTGATCACAACCTGAATCTATCAACCATTTTGAAGAAGTAACAGATGAGTTAGAGCAAGTACCTGAGGAGGATTTTCCTAATTTTTGAGATGTCAGATTTGCTTTGTTTGCAGCTGGTTGAGCATTTTGCTCCCCCCTCTCTTGCTCTTTTTTCTTGATGAACTCAGGTTTAAGGTTAGGATGAAGAAACCAGCAACCATCCTTGGTATGTCCCAACTTTTTGCAATGAGAACACACCTTTTTTATTCCCTGATGAGCCTTATTTGCAGCTTGCTCATTCTGCTTTGTGGAGAACCCATGAACTTCACTTTTGGACTGATTGCTTTCCTCAAGCCTTTGAGAAGCTGCAGCTCTTTGAATCATAAATCGAGTCTCTTGGTATGATGGAAATTCTTTCATTCGAAGAATTTCCTGTCGAAGTTGTACAAATGACTCATTGAGTGATGAGAGCAATGAAAACACCTTGTCTTCATCTTGTCTCTTTTGCAGCACTTTTATATCACTTGTGAGAGGTCTCAATGTGTTGAGCTCATTCCATAAGTCCTCGTGTTCTCCGAACAATTGTGTAATTGATTTCTCCTCCATTTGGATGGTCGCAATCCTTTTTTGTATTTCAAATATTCTGCTCAAGTTTGATTCCTGACCATATAACCCATACATTTGCTCCCATAAGGATTTGGAACTCGGATAGCACATTACCATATTTTTGTGTGCTTGATCCATGGAGCTTGTTAGCAATAGGAACACTTGATCATCCAGCTCCTTCCATTCATCAAATCGTGGGTCTAGCCGATCCATAGGATCTTTTGTAATGAAAGACAGAAGTTTTGCTCCATTGAGAGATCTTCTGATATGACTAGCCCATTGGAAGTAATTGGTTGAGCTTAGAATAATTTGGGAGAAAAGTTGGATTTGAAAGGAAGAGATTTGAGGAAGAGAATTTCCCAACCCCGGAGTCAATGTTTGCTCTGATACCATGTTGGATTTTTGACTAAGAAGAGAGAGAAATCTAATAAACTTCTGGTTTTTATTGATGTAGTAGAATGATACAAAGGAAGAGAGATTATCTTCCTCTTTATTTTACAAGGAGAGCAATAGCTCTATTTATAGGCAAAGGGAGAAAAATAGCCAGTAGAGAGAGAACAAAGTCAATATTCCCGTTGGGGCTCAAACCCCAAGGAATTCCAACAGCTAGTTTTTGGACTGTTGGAATATACATTGCCCAAACTGCCCCTAGCTATTTGGGTTTACCTCTTAGACTTTTCTCCATATTTTTGGGCTTCATTGGGCTTGTTTTTGAATGTATTTTGGGTCATAAATATGTTGTCAAATTCTGAACATTAAAAAATAAAAGGCCCAATGTTTATGACATTATCATATTTTCAAGTTGAATACCTTGAGACTTATCTTCATCTTCTCCCTTATTTTTAACAGTAGAATGATACAAAGGAAGAGAGATTATCTTCCTCTTAATTTTACAAGGAGAGCAATAGCTCTATTTATAGGCAAAGGGAGAAAAATAGCCAGTAGAGAGAGAACAAAGTCAATATTCCCGTTGGGGCTCAAACTCCAAGGAATTCCAACAGCTAGTTTTTGGACTGTTGAAATATACATTGCCCAAACTGCCCCTAGCTATTTGGGTTTACCTCTTAGACTTTTCTCCATACTTTTGGGCTTCATTGGGCTTGTTTTTGAATGTATTTTGGGTCATAAATATGTTGCCAAATTCTGAACATTAAAAAATAAAAGGCCCAATGTTTATGACATTATCATATTTTCAAGTTGAATACCTTGAGACTTATCTTCATCTTCTCCCTTATTTTTAACATGGGATTGATTATAAGGAGACTTATGCTCCAGTTGCAAAAATGAATACTATTAGAGTCCTTTTATCCCTTGCGGTGAATCACGGTTGGAGCCTATTTCAAATGGATGTAGCAAACGCTTTTCTCCAAGGAGATCTAGAAGAAGAAGTCTACATGCAAATACCAATGGGTCTTCAATCTCAAGGCGGAAATGCATGCAAACTTCATAAGGCAATTTATGGTCTCAAACAATCTCCAAGAGTATGGTATGCAAAGTTAAATCATACTTTCCTTAGTCATGGATTTCATAAATGCAATAGTGATTCATCTCTCTTTATTAGAAAAACTAATGATTATATCACAATAGCACTAGTTTATGTAGATGACATTATCATCACAGGTAGTGATTTGCTTCAAATAAACCTAGTTAGAAATTTTTTAAAGTCCAGATTTGAAATTAAAAATCTAGGAAAACTAAAATATTTTCTAGGAATTGAGTTAGCCTATTGTCCCAATGGGCTAATTCTCTCCCAAAGAAAATATGCTCTTGACCTTTTACAGGAAACAGGAAAGCTTGGATCAAGACCAGTTTGCAGTCCAGTTTCCTCTTCCGGTCCTTTAGCCGATGATAATGATCCTTGAGAAGACATTGAAAGATATCAAAGGTTGGTTGGGAGACTTATCTACGTCACCATCACACGGCCAGACATAGCATATGCCGTTAGCTATGTAAGTCAATTCATGCACTCTCCAACAAAAGGCCATTGGAGAGCAGCTGAAAGGATCCTTCATTATATCAAAGGATCCCCGGGGCTAGGCATTTGGATGAAGAACAATGGAAGTTCAAACTTTGAAGGGTATTGTGACGCTGATTGGGCAGGTGACTCCACCGATAGAAAGTCTACCACTGGGTATTGCATATTTGTAGGAGGCAACTTGGTAGCTTGGAAGAGCAAAAAACAGCGGGTTGTGTCTAGATCAAGTTCAGAGGCCGAGTATAGGGCCATGGAGCAAGCGAGATAGTATGGTTAAAGGCTTTAGTTGAAGAACTAGGATTCACAGTCTCCACTCCAATCAAGCTCTATTGTGACAATCAATCAGCAATTCACATTGCCACTAATCCGGTCTTCCATGAACGCACCAAGCACATAGAAGTTGACTGTCATTTTATTCGTCAAAAGGTAGAAAAAAAACTCATTGTGACTCCTCATATCAAAAGAAAAGATCAGCTAGCGGATATCTTCACAAAAGGAGGAACAGCAGCTCACCTACAAGAAATGATGGGCAAGTTGGGTACTATAAATATCTACGCACCCAACTTGAGGGGGAGTGTTGAAAAGAGGAATTAATCAACCTATCATCTCATTTCTAAAAAGGGCCTTCCCAAGAGTTCAACAAGTTCTTCTCAAGGATGGAGCCTTAATTTGGGCTGGCCCGCAGAATTCGGGCTGGGCCCTAAGGGCCCAGCCCGGGCCAGCGAAAGGGCCCGTTTTGGCCCAGCAAAGGAGGCCCAATTGGGCCCCAACGGCTATGCAAATCTAGCCATTGGAAGCTGTCCAACGGCTAGTAATTCTAGCCGTTGGAGACAACCTCTAACGGCTAGTAGAGAGGGGTCTTAACCCCTCTCTTGTTCTCTCTTTTTTTCTCTCTAATTGTCTCCCTCATCTTCTTTTATAAATAGGCTTCTATGTATTCAAGCAAAGGCATGAACAAAAGTTCAAAGCTATGAATGTTATTTGCTTTCTATTTCAATAAAATTCAGAGTTATATTTCAAGATCTTTTGAGTTCTTTCTTTGATATTTCAACACTTGGTAGCATGGAAGAGCAAAAAATAGCATGTGGTATCAAGATCGAGTGCAGAGGCTGAGTATAGTGCAATGGCGTCAGCGGCCAGTGAGATTGTACGGTTGAAGGCTCTAGTAGAGGAATTAGGGTTCAATGTTTCT
Source organism: Dillenia suffruticosa (assembly GCA_033439265.1). Lineage (NCBI taxonomy): Eukaryota > Viridiplantae > Streptophyta > Magnoliopsida > Dilleniales > Dilleniaceae > Dillenia > Dillenia suffruticosa. The sequence continues at coordinate 14,268,243 of JAVTVX010000017.1, read as the reverse complement.
ATACCAATCAACTTACATTGTGACAATCAATCGGCGATTCATATTGCATCCAATCCGGTCTTCCATGAAAGGACTAAACACATAAAAGTTGATTGTCACTTCAATCGACAAAAGGTGGAAGAAAAGCTTATAGCCACTCCCTACATCAAAGGAAAAGAGCAACTAGCTGATATCTTCACAAAAAGGGGAACCGCAATGCATCTTCAAGAAATCAAGAACAAGTTGGGCATTATCGATATCTATGCACCCAATTTGAGGGGGAATGTTGAAAAGAAGGATAATTCAACCCATTTCATCACCAACCAAGTGCATCTACTTAGAAGCCCAAAAATCAGCCTGCATTGTCCAGCAAGCATGGCCCATTTGGGCAGCCTAAACCAACCCAAAATACATTCAAAATAGGCCCAAGGAAGCCCAAAAGTTTGGAGAAAAGTCTTGGAAGCAAACCCAAATAGCTAGGGACAGTTTGGGCAGTATATATTTCAACAATAAAAAAACAAGCTGTTGGAATTCCTTGGGGTTTGAGCTCCAACGGGAATATTATTTTTGAATCACTATCTACTAGCTATTTTTTTCTTTTCTCTATAAATAGAGTCTCATTGTATTTCCAAAAACCATGAGAAAAATGCTCTCAAATCTGTCCATATATGCTCTCATTCTTCTTCAATAAAATTCAGAAGTATTCTTCATTTCTTATGCTCTATTTTTTGATATTTTAACAACGTAAACTAAGGCTATCACTATTTTATCATTGTTTTTTCTAATGAAAACAGATGAGTCGCTATGCATTTAACAAATCCATTACTAAGGAAAGCATGGCTTAATTTTGCATACCATGCGCTTGGGGATTGCTTCAACCCATAGATAGCCTTGCGTAGTTTGCACACGTTTCCTCCTTGTTATTGGAACCCTTGAGAAAGTTGCATGTATATTTCTTCTTCGAGATCTCCATGAAGGAACGCGTTTGCTTTATCCATTTGAAACATGCTCCATCCATGGTTCACCGCAAGAGACATCAAGACTCTAATTGTGTTCATTTTGGTAACGGGAGCATAAGTTTCCTTGTAATCTATCCCATAAACTTGTGTAAATCCCTTAACCACAAGTCTTGCCTTGAACCTTTCGAATGGCCCATTGCTCTTGTATTTGATCTTGTACACCCATTTGCATCCTGTAGCTCGTTTGCCTTTGGGTAAAGAGGTGATTTCTGTTGAAATGAAGCATAATTAGGCTTCATAGCTAGTTGTTGCTAAGATCAAGTGTAAAAACCTAATTCAATAGGTATTTTCAATAGGTCTGGCCCGCGGCTAGTTCCCATTCTAGCCGTTGGAGGTCCAACGGCTAGTAGAGAAGGAGAGGGCTTTATGCCCTCTCCACTCTCTCTTTTCTCTTAAATTTCTCCTCTCTCCATCCTCTATAAATAGGGCATCATGTTGCCCTCTCAAAGCATGAAAGAATGCCTTCAACCACTTGTATAATTTTCTTGAAATATCAACAAAATCTTTGAAGTCCTTTTTATTACTCATTGCTTGCTTCCGCTAGATGCATTGACTAAGAACGGTACATGGGAAGTCACCTCTCTTCCAAAGGGCAAGCGGGCCGTCGGATGCAAATGGGTATACAAATCAAATATAAAAGTGATGGATCAATTGAAAGGTTTAAGGCAAGACTTGTGGCTAAAGGATTCACTCAAGCGTATGGGATAGATTACAAAGAGACATACGCACCCGTTGCCAAAATGAACACAATTAGGGTCTTGATGTCTCTTGCGGTGAACCATGGATGGAGCATGTTTCAAATGGATGTAGCAAACGCGTTCCTTCAAGGAGATCTCGAAGAAGAAGTGTACATGCAACTTCCTCAAGGGTTCCAACAACAAGGAGGAAATGTGTGCATACTACGCAAGGCTATCTATGGGTTGAAGCAATCCCCAAGGGCATGGTATGCAAAATTAAGCCATGCTTTCCTTAATAGTGGATTTGTTAAATGCCATAGCGACTCATATGTTTTCATTAGAAAAAACAATGATAAAATTGTGATAGCCTTAGTTTACGTAGATGATATCATCATTACAGGAAATGACATGCATTTAATAGATATAGTTAGAAATTTCTTGAGTTCTAGGTTTGAAATTAAAGATTTAGGGAGACTAAAGTATTTCCTAGGAATTGAGTTAGCCTATTGTAATAATGGGTTAATTCTATCCCAAAGGAAATATGCTCTTGATCTTTTGCAGGAAACAGGAAAGCTAAGAGGAAAGCCAGCTTGTAGCCCTATTGTCACCACTGGACCTCTAGTAGATGATGAGGAGCCATTTGAGGACATAGAGAGATATCAGAGACTTGTAGGACGACTGATCTACCTCACCATCACTAGGCCAGACATAGCCTTTGCCGTGAGCCAAATTAGTCAACATATGCATTCTCCAAAGAAGGGTCATTGGAGAGCAGTTGAGCGCATCCTTCACTACATCAAGAAATCACCCGGACTAGGTATTTGGATGAAGAACAGTGGAAGCTCCCAAATTGAAGGCTTTTGCGATGCAGATTGGGCGAGCGATTCAAAGGATAGAAGATCTACCACCGGGTACTGCATGTTCGTAGGAGGCAACTTGGTAGCATGGAAGAGCAAAAAACAGCATGTGGTGTCAAGATCGAGTGCAGAGGCTGAGTATAGGGCAATGGCGTCAGCGGCCAGTGAGATTGTATGGTTGAAGGCTCTAGTAGAGGAATTAGGGTTCAATGTTTCTACACCAATCAACTTGCATTGTGACAATCAATCGGCGATTCATATTGCATCCAATCCGGTCTTCCATGAAAGGACTAAACACATAGAAGTTGATTGTCACTTCATTCGACAAAAGGTGGAAGAAAAGCTTATAGCCACTCCCTATATCAAAGGAAAAGAGCAACTAGCTGATATCTTCACAAAAGGGGGAACTGCAATGCATCTTCAAGAAATCATGAACAAGTTGGGCACTATCGATATCTACGCACCCAACTTGAGGGGGAGTGTTGAAAAGAAGGATAACTTAACCCATCTTCATCACCAACCAAGTGCATCTACTTAGAAGCCCAAAAATCAGCCTGCATTGTCCAGCAAGCATGACACATTTGGGCAGCCTTAACCAACCCAAAGTACATTCAAAAATAGGCCCAAGGAAGCCCAAAAGTTTGGAGAAAAGTCTAGGAAGCAAACCCAAATAGCTAAGGACAGTTTGGGTAGTATATATTTCAACAGTCAAAAAACTAGCTGTTGGAATTCCTTGGGGTTTGAGCTCCAACGGGAATATTACTTTTGAATCACTATCTACTGGCTATTTTTTCCTTTTCTCTATAAATAGAGCCTCATTGTATCTCCAAAACTCTATGAGAAAAATGCTCTCAAATCTGTCCATGTATGCTCTCATTCTTCTTCAATAAAATTCAGAAGTATTCTTCATTTCTTGTGCTCTATTTTTTGATATTTCAACACAAACTACACAAGGATATCTATGGGCTGAAGCAATCCCCAAGGGCATTGTATGCAAAATTAAGCCATGCTTTCCTTAGTAATGGATTTGTTAAATGCCATAGCGACTCATCTGTTTTCATTAAAAAAAACAATGATAAAATAGTGATAGCCTTAGTTTACGTAGATGATATCATCATTACAGGAAATGACATGCATTTAATAGATACAGTTAGAAATTTCTTGAGTTCTAGGTTTGAAATTAAAGATTTAGAGAGACTAAAGTATTTTCTAGGAATTGAGTTAGCCTATTATAATAATGTGTTAATTCTATTCCAAAGAAAATATGCTCTTGATCTTTTGTAGAAATAGGAAAGCTAGGAGGAAAGCCAGCTTATAGCCCTATTGTCACCACTGGACCTCTAGTAGATGATGAGGAGCCATTTGACGGCATAGAGAGATATCAGAGACTTGTAGGATGACTGATCTACCTCACCATCACTAGGCCAGACATAGCCTTTGTCGTAAGCCAAATTAGTCAACAGATGCATTCTCCAAAGATGGGTCATTGGAGAGCAGTTGAGCGCATCCTTCACTACATCAAGAAATCACCCGGACTAGGTATTTGGATGAAGAACAATGGAAGCTCCCAAATTGACGGCTTTTGCGATGCAGATTGGGCGAGCAATTCAAAGGATAGAAAATCTACCACCGTATGCTGCATGTTCGTAGGAGGCAACTTGGTAGCATGGAAGAGCAAAAAACAGCATGTGGTGTCAAGATCGAGTGCAGAGGCTGAGTATAGGGTAATGGCATCAGCGGCCAATGAGATGTATGGTTGAAGGCTCTAGTAGAGGAATTAAGGTTCAATGTTTCTACACCAATCAACTTGCATCGTGACAATCAATCGGCGATTCATATTGAATCCAATCCAGTCTTCCATTAAAGGACTAAACACATAGAAGTTGATTATCATTTCATTTGACAAAAGGTGAAAGAAAAGCTTATAGCCACTCCCTACATCAAAGGAAAAGAACAACTAGCTGATATCTTCACAAAAGGGGGAACTGCAATCCATTTTCAAGAAATCATGAACAAGTTAGGCACTATCGATATCTACACACCCAACTTGAGGGGGAGTGTTGAAAAGAAAGATAACTCAATCCATCTTCATCACCAACCAAGTGCATCTACTTCGAAGCCCAAAAATCAGTCTGCATTGTCCAGCAAGTATGGCCCATTTGGGCAGCCTAAACTAACCCAAAATACATTCAAAAATAGGTCCAAGGAAGCCCAAAAGTTTGGAGAAAAGTCTAGGAAGCAAACCCAAATAGCTAGGGGCAGTTTGGGCAGTATATATTTCAACAGTCAAAAAACTAGCTATTGGAATTCCTTGAAGTTTGAGCTCCAACGGGAATATTACTTTTGAATCACTATCTACTGGCTATTTTTTCATTTTCTCTATAAATAGAGCCTCATTGTATCTCCAAAAGCCATGAGAAAAATGCTCTCAAATCTATCCATGTATGCTCTCATTCTTCTTCAATAAAATTCAGAAGTATTTTTCGTTTCTTGTGCTCTATTTTTTGATATTTCAACATGTCAACCCTAAGATCAATGTGCTTAGAATGCCTTTTCAAAGCCCTTTTAGGGATCCTCTTTGTATCAAAGGGACAAAATTAGGGAAATTAATTTTGTCCAGCTTTTCCTGCCCATTTAGGGACCCAAATTGGGCCCTAAATGGTCTTAGCCCATGGGCTTCTGCTGGGCCCTTTAGGGCCTAGCTTTGATCCCCTCAAAGGGGCCCCAATGGCTTCTTCAAAAGAGCTGTTGGGACTGCCCCAACAGCTAGAAAAGAAGTGGGCAATGCCCTCTCCACTCTCTCTTTTCTCTCTTTAGTCCTCTCCTCTCTTTCTTTGTAAATAGGGCATCTAGTTGTTCTTTAAAGATATGAAGAAAATGCTTCAACTTCATGTACATTGTTTTTGAGATTTGAATAAAAAGTCTTGAGAAATTTATTCATCTTTTATTGTCTTTCATTCTAAAACTTAAACATGGTACAGAGTAGGTTTTGATACCTTCTTCTTCCGGTCTTGGTGATCCACCACCACAAATTAGCACATCAATGTTCATTTCTATTCATTTAGGTTCTTCAAATTACAATGCATAGCAAGACACCACCAAGAGGTCTTTAAATTTCTTCAATCTAGAAAACCACTTATTCGAAAATCCTCTTGATGATGCTGATTCTTCATTTAAAGCATGGAAGAAGAGAGACAATCCGGTGGTGGTGCTTCCACAAATGTCTCTTGACAAGACCCACAAAGTAATGGCAACATGTATTCCAAATGCAAAGGCTTTATGGGACCAAATGCATGCTCTATATGGTCAAGAGACTAGCACCGGCAGAATCTTTGAATTAAAAACGAAAATCTTCAAAATCCAAAACGGAGGTAAAACCCTATCCAAATATTTTGGGGAGTATAGCGATTTATGGAACGAACTCAATCTTCTAAGGGCTCCTACTTCAAATCTCAAAACTATACTCCAAAAAAATGATGAAAATATGACCTTTGGTCTTCTTATAGGTCTAGGAGATGAGTATGCTTCAATTCGTCAAGAAATTCTTAGAATGAAGACATTTCTTTCATTCCAAGAAATTCAATTTATTATTCAAAGAACTGAAACAAGAATGAGGCTTGAAGAATCAACTAAGCTGAAATCCGAAGCCCAAGTCTTCAAATCTGTCCAGGAAGATAGTGCAGCCAATAAAGCTCAAAATTTCACAAGAAGGGATGTATGCACTCATTGCAAAAAATCTGGTCACAAAAAAGAAAAATGTTGGTTCCTTCATTCTCATCTAAGGTCAAAAAACAACAAAAAGAAGGTGGAACAACCGGCACACACCCAACAAGTCTCCCAAGTTGCTGTCCTCGAAACCAAGATGGAGGAAATGCAAAAGGAGATGAAAAAGCTCATGAGCCAAGTTGCACTACATTCCGGTAACAATCCGTATTCTTCTTATCTTGATAATTGGCTCATTAATTTTGGTTGTGACAATTATATAGTCAAAGATAGAAATAAAATTAAGAAACTTATTCCTTGTTGAAATGAAGCATAATTAGGCTTCATAGCTAGTTGTTGCTAGGATCAAGTGTAAAAACCTAATTCAATAGGTATTTTCAATAGGTCTGGCCCGTGGGTTTCGGGCTGGGCCCTTCGGGCCCAGCCCGAGCCAGCAAATGGGGCCCCAAATGGGCCCCCAGCAGGCTGGGAATCTAGCCGTTGGAGGTCCCAACGGCTAGTAGAGAAGGAGAGGGCTTTATGCCCTCTCCACTCTCTCTTTTCTCTTAAATTTCTCCTCTCTCCATCCTCTATAAATAGGGCATCATGTTGCCCTCTCAAAGCATGAAAGAATGCCTTCAACCACTTGTATAATTTCCTTGAAATATCAACAAAATCTTTGAAGTCCTTTTTATTACTCATTGCTTGCTTCCGTAGAAATTCAACATGGTATCAGAGCGGGCTAATATCCCTTCTTCCTCCGGCCTTGGAGATCCACCACCCCAAATGAGCACTTCTATGTTCACCTCCATTCTTTTGAATTTATCAAATTACAATGCTTGGCAAGACACCATCAAAAGGTCTTTAAACTTCTTCAATCTCGAAAATCATATATTTGAAGATCCACTTGATGATGCTGAGCCTTCATTCAAAGCATGGAAGAAAAGAGATGATCAAGTGGTGGTTCTTCTACAAATGTCTCTTGACAAAACCCACAAAGCAATGGTCACTTGCATTCCAAATGCTAAGGCTTTGTGGGATCAAATGCACTCTTTATATGGCCAAGAAACAAACACAGGCAGAATCTTTGAGTTAAAAAAGAAGATCTTCAAGGTTCAAAAAGGAGGTAAAACCCTACCCGAATACTTTGGGGAATATAGGGATCTATGGAATGAACTCAATCTTTTGAGGCCTCCTACTTCAAATCTTAAAATTCTTCTTCAAAGAAATGATGAAGACATGACCTTTGGTCTTCTTATGGGTCTTGGAGAAGAGTATGCTCCTATTCGTCAAGAAATTCTAAGAATGAAGATATTTCCTTCATTCCAAGAGGTGCAATTCATGGTGCAAAGAGCTGAAACAAGTATGAGGCTTGAGGATTCAACTAAACTCAAATCCGAAGCTCAAGCATTTAAATCTGTCCAGGAGGAGCACCCGGCCAACAAAGCTCAATATTTTGGCAAAAGAGACGTATGCACTCATTGCAAGAAACCAGGCCATAAAAGGGAGAAATGTTGGTTTCTCCATCCTGAATTACGGCCAAAGAATAGCAAAAGGGAGGTGGCTCAAACGGCAAATGCTCAGCATGTCTCCCAAGTTGCTGCTCTCGAAAATAAAATGGAAGAAATGCAAAAAGAGATGAGGAATCTTATTGGCCAGATTGCTTCACATTCTAGTAACCTTCTAAACTCATCTCATTTTGATTCATGGCTTATTGATTCTGGTTGTGACAATCATATGGTCAAAGATAGAAACAAAATTAAGAAACTTATTCCTCTCTCTGACCATAAGATTGTCAAAGTGGCTAATGGTGAAAAATTAAAGGTTGATCATTTTGGAGAAGTTGAATTACTTGGCATGAAAACTAAAGCTTTATATGTGCCTAAGTTCAATTCTAACCTTCTGTCCATTGGAAAAATAACTAAAGAACAAAATTGTAAAGTCACTTTTGATCCTAATGAAGTTGTATTTCAGGACCTCAAAACGAATAACTTGATTGGCAAGGGGTCTAGGAGGCACAACCTATACTACTTGGATCAAGAAAATCAAGCTTTTGCTGCACAAAATCAAATGCATTCATTATGGCATACTCGTTTGGGTCATCTTGGGAACTTAGCTTTGAAACGCCTATTTCCAAAACTAGAAGTAGAAGATAGGCATTGCAAAGCTTGTGTTTTAGGAAAGCAAACTAGGATGTACTATCCTATTTCAAATACAATATATGAAAATGCTTTTGAACTTGTGCATTCTGATGTTTGGACTTCCCCCATAGTATCCCATAATGGATTTAAATACTTTGTTACCTTTATTGATCATAAAACTAGATATACTTGGGTTTACCTATTGGTAACTAAATCTGAGGTTTTTGAAGCCCCTAAGAGTTATTATAGATATGTGACCAAACAATTCAATGCCAACATTAAAATCATTAGGTCTGATCATGGGGGAGAGTACATTAGTCATGCATTTGAAAACTTTCTAGAAGAAAAAGGGATTATTCACCAAAAGTCATGTGTTTACACTCCACAACAAAATGGAGTTGCCGAAAGGAAAAATAGGCATTTACTAGAAACGGCTAGGGCTATGATGTTCCATTCCAATATGCCTAAAAGGTTTTGGAGTGAGGCAACAAAAACCACTGCCCATCTCATTAATCTTATGCCCACTCAAGTTCTAGGAGGAAAATCTCCATTAGAGCTACTCTTAGGAAGAAAATCCAATATCTCCCATCTTAGAGTCTTTGGATGCTTATGCTATGTCCATGTACTGGAAAATTTCATAAACAAGTTAGAGGAAAGGGGGAGAAAATGTGTGTTCTTAGGATACTCAACATTTGAAAAGGGGTATAAATGTTATGATCCACTAACCAAAAAACTATACACATCCAAGGATGTGATATTTGTAGAAAGAGAATTCTATTTTACAGGAAAGGAAGATCTAGATCAAGCTGGAGAAGGAGAAGCTCATGATCTATGGAACATTATTCTTCCAACCATTAATCATCCAAATATTGAACAAGAACCAGCTCCGAATGTTCATGAAGATTCTGTTGAAATATCAAAAAATAGAGCACAAGAAATGAAGAATACTTCTGAATTTTATTGAAGAAGAATGAGAGCATACATGGACATATTTGAGAGCATTTTTCTCATAGAGTTTTGGAGATACAATAAGGCTCTATTTATAGAGAAAAGGAAAAAATAGCCAGTAGATAGTGATTCAAAAGTAATATTCCCGTTGGAGCTCAAACCCCAAGGAATTCCAACAGCTAGTTTTTTGACTGTTGAAATATATACTACCCAAACTGCCCCTAGCTATTTGGGTTTGCTTCCTAGACTTTTCTCCAAACTTTTGGGCTTCCTTGGGCCTATTTTTGAATGTATTTTGGGTTGGTTACGGCTGCCCAAATGTGTCATGCTTGCTGGACAATGCAGGCTGATTTTTGGGCTTCTAAGTAGATGTACTTGGTTGGTGATGAAGATGGGTTGAGTTATCCTTCTTTTCAACACTCCCCCTCAAGTTGGGTGCGTAGATATCGATAGTGCCCAACTTGTTCATGATTTCTTGAAGATGCATTGCAGTTCCCCCTTTTGTGAAGATATCAGCTAGTTGCTCTTTTCCTTTGATGTAGGGAGTAGCTATAAGCTTTTCTTCCACCTTTTGTCGAATGAAGTGACAATCAACTTCTATGTGTTTAGTCCTTTCATGGAAGACCGGATTGGATGCAATATGAATCGCCGATTGATTGTCACAATGCAAGTTGATTGGTGTAGAAACATTGAACCCTAATTCCTCTACTAGAGCCTTCAACCATACAATCTCACTGGCCGCTGACGCCATTGCCCTATACTCAGCCTCTGCACTCGATCTTGACACCACATGCTGTTTTTTGCTCTTCCATGCTACCAAGTTGCCTCCTACGAACATGCAGTACCCGGTGGTAGATGAAGTCCTTTGAATCGCTCGCCCAATCTGCATCGCAAAAGCCTTCAATTTGGGAGCTTCCACTGTTCTTCATCCAAATACCAAGACCGGGTGATTTCTTGATGTAGTGAAGGATGCGCTCAACTGCTCTCCAATGACCCTTCTTTGGAGAATGCATATGTTGACTAATTTGGCTCACAGCAAAGGCTATGTCTGGCCTAGTGATGGTGAGGTAGATCAGCCGTCCTACAAGTCTCTGATATCTCTCTATGTCCTCAAATGGCTCCTCATCATCTACTAGAGGTCCAGTGGTGACAATAGGGCTACAAGCTGGCTTTCCTCCTAGCTTTCCTGTTTCCTGCAAAAGATCAAGAGCATATTTCCTTTGGGATAGAATTAACCCATTATTACAATAGGCTAACTCAATTCCTAGGAAATACTTTAGTCTCCCTAAATCTTTAATTTCAAATCTAGAACTCAAGAAATTTCTAACTATATCTATTAAATGCATGTCATTTCCTGTAATGATGATATCATCTACGTAAACTAAGGCTATCACAATTTTATCATTGTTTTTTCTAATGAAAACAGATGAGTCGCTATGGCATTTAACAAATCCACTACTAAGGAAAGCATGGCTTAATTTTGCATACCATGCCCTTGGGGATTGCTTCAGCCCGTAGATAGCCTTGCGTAGTTTGCACACATTTCCTCCTTGTTGTTGGAACCCTTGAGGAAGTTGCATGTACACTTCTTCTTCGAGATCTCCTTGAAGGAACGCGTTTGCTACATCCATTTGAAACATGCTCCATCCATGGTTCACCGCAAGAGACATCAAGACCCTAATTGTGTTCATTTTGGCAACAGGTGCGTATGTCTCTTTGTAATCTATCCCATATGCTTGAGTGAATCCTTTAGCCACAAGTCTTGCCTTAAACCTTTCAATTGATCCATCACTTTTATATTTGATTTTGTATACCCATTTGCATCCGACGGCCCGCTTGCCCTTTGGAAGAGAGGTGACTTCCCATGTACCGTTCTTAGTCAATGCATCTAGCTCTTCCTTCATTGCCTTTCTCCACCTTGGGTCCTTGGATGCTTCATCATATGTCCTAGGCTCCTGTTCTTTATCTATGCCACTCAAAAAATTTTGGTGGCTCAAAGAAACATGTGAGATGGTATAATAATCAGAAATCGGATGTGATGTTACCTTGGAGTTATAGTAAACTCTACGGTTAATCCATTCCGAACGGGGAACCCTAAGCCTCATGGATCGCCTAAGGTGAGGAGGTGGTGCATCCAAATCTCCCTCTACATGCTCAGATTCTTCCTCTTCGGTTTCTTGATCTCCCCCTGAAGTGTGGGCTGCCTCCTCTTCTATGGAGTTTGATCCTTCTTCTTCATTATTTTGAGATTGCTCATTAATCTCTTGGGAGGTTCCTTCTGCAATTGGTGGAGATGATTGATTCGGGAGAAGTAAGAAATTCCACGTGCTTGGAGTGTTCTCTTCTTTTGATGATTGATGTTCTTCATTATCTACAAAAAAGGTCTCATTCTCCACAAATATCACATCCTTAGATGTGTATGTTTGGTCAGTCTTAGGGTCATAACATCTATACCCCTTTTCAAAGGAAGCATACCCCAAAAATATGCACTTTCTACCCTTGTGATCTAACTTATCCCTCATGTGTGCTGGAATATGAATGTAACATACACAACCGAATGTTCTAAGATGAGATATCTTAGGTTTTCTATCTAGTAGGACTTCTAATGGTGACTTGCCATCTAGGACTTGAGATGGGATAAGGTTTATTAGGTGGACAGCGGTTTTTATTCCATCACACCAAAATTTCTTAGGCACATTTGCATGAAACATCATAGCTCTAGTTATTTCTAATATGTGCCTATTTTTCCTTTCGGCCACCCCATTTTGTTGAGGTGTGTATACACAAGACATTTGATGTACAATGCCATTCTCTCTAAGGTAGTTTTCAAATTTCAAACTAGTGAATTCCCCACCATGATCCGTCCTTAGAATTTTAATGTTAGCATTGTAAAGTTTTGTCACATATCTCTCATAGCTTTTAAAGGCTTCAAAAGCTTGATCTTTGGTATTCAAAAGGTAGACCCAAGTGTACCTAGTTTTTTGGTCTACAAAAGTAATGAAATACTTGTAGCCTAAATGAGATTTGATGGGTGAAGTCCACAAATCCGAATGAACTAAATCAAAAGCATCTTTATAAATTGTTTTTGAATTGGGATACATTGATCGGGTTTCTTTTCCCAGAATACAAGCTTTACAATGTCTATCTTCAATATTAATACTTGGAAATAGACGCTTTAAAACTTGGTCACTAGGATGCCCAAAACGTTTATGCCAAAGAGATCCATCTTCTTTGACATGAGCTACGAGTGCATGATGCTTTTGATCCAAAAAATATAGATCCCCTCTTCTAGAACCCTTGCCAATCAATTGATTCGACTTGAGGTCCTGAAAAGTAACAGTGTTCGGGTCAAAAACAACTCTACACCCTTGATCCTTAGTGACTTTGCTAATAGACAAAAGATTTGAAGTGAGTTGGGGAACAAATAAAGCATTTGATGTTTTTCCAAAAAGTTCAATTTCCCCAATTTGCTCAACTTTCAAATCTTGCCCATTGGCAACACGGACTATCTTATGGTTAGGGAGTTTTTTAAAACGCTTGATTTTTCTTCTATCCCTTACCATATGATGGTCCGTTCCCGAATCAATGAGAAAATCTTTGAAATTGAAAGAGGATAAAGTGCTTTGATTTTTACCATTGGAGGGAGCAAGTTGTTGAAACTTCTTGGAGATGTCATTGAGTTGACTTTGAAGAGCAGCAAAATCAGCCATGGTAGGTCCTTGAAGCTTGGCGTGAAGTGCATTATGCTGCTCGGAAAGTTGCTCCCTTGGTTTGAAGGTCTTGGGCTTTAAATGAGGATGAAGGTTCCAACACTTCTCCTTTGTATGTCCTCTTTTCTTGCAATGGGTGCATACATCAATTTTCTTTGGAACTTGATGTGCTTTGGCAGCCATGTGCTCTTCAACGGTAGCCATGTGACCTTGAGCTTCAAGTCTAAGTTTGGAATTTTCTTCCAAACGCATGCTAACTTCCGTTCGTTGGATCATATTTTGCACTTCTCCAAATGAAGGAAATTCCTTCATTCGGAGAATTTCTTGTCTAAGAAGAGAGTAGGAATCATCTAGACCCATGAGAAGACCAAAGATTTTATCTTCTTCTTTCCTCTTGTGGAGGACTTTGAGATCTATGGAATCTGGGCGGAGAGTGGAGAGCTCATTCCAAGCATCAGTATATTCCCCAAAGTATTGAGGAAGAGATTTCCCTTCCTTTTTGATGTTTGAAATTTGTCGTTTGAGCTCAAAAATTCTGCCAAGGTTAGATTCTTGGCCATAAAGAGAAAACATTGTGTCCCATATTAGTTTTGCATTGGGAGCACAAGTCACCATGGCTTTGTGTGTTTCATCCATGGAATTGAGTAGAAGAAAAAACACATGATTGTCCCTCTTCTTCCATTCTCTGAAGGAAGAATCCACCTCTTCAAGTGGTTGATCAAGTATGTGACCCTCCAAGTTGTGAAGTTCCAGCGCTCTTCTCATCAAGGCTGCCCATTGATAATAATTTCCTCCTCTTAATTGAATGGAGGATATATTTTGAAATTGGGTAATGTTGATGGAAGGTGGAAGGTCACCCAACCTTGAAGAGGAAGGGATCGAAGTTTGCTCTGATACCATGTTGAAATATCAAAAAATAGAGCACAAGAAATGAAGAATACTTCTGAATTTTATTGAAGAAGAATGAGAGCATACATGGACATATTTGAGAGCATTTTTCTCATAGAGTTTTGGAGATACAATAAGGCTCTATTTATAGAGAAAAGGAAAAAATAGCCAGTAGATAGTGATTCAAAAGTAATATTCCCGTTGGAGCTCAAACCCCAAGGAATTCCAACAGCTAGTTTTTTGACTGTTGAAATATATACTACCCAAACTGCCCCTAGCTATTTGGGTTTGCTTCCTAGACTTTTCTCCAAACTTTTGGGCTTCCTTGGGCCTATTTTTGAATGTATTTTGGGTTGGTTAAGGCTGCCCAAATGTGTCATGCTTGCTGGACAATGCAGGCTGATTTTTGGGCTTCTAAGTAGATGTACTTGGTTGGTGATGAAGATGGGTTGAGTTATCCTTCTTTTCAACAGATTCAGCTCAAGAAGATCCCTCGCCATCTCATTCTGATCAAGAAACCGTTCAAGAACAAGGGGGAGTTGATTCTGAGCAAGAGCTGGTCATTGATCAAGAAGAACAAATCATAGATGAACCACCTCCTCCTCTTCGTAGATCAACAAGACTTAGACTTCCTCCCTCCAATTGGATCAACAAAAGAGTTTTTTATAACTCCAAAGTAACTTCTTATCCCATTTCAAAATATTATTCAATTGCTAACACCTCTTGCAGCCATCAAAGATTTATTCGAAACATAGATCTACATGAAGAACCAAGAACCTTTGAAGAAGCAAAAAACCATCCTCAATGGGTGCACGCCATGAAGGATGAATTAGAAGCATTAGCCAAGAATGGAACATGGGAAATAACATCTCTACCAATAGGAAAGAAAGCCGTAGGGTGCAAATGGATCTACAAAATCAAGCACAAGAGTGATGGAAGCCTTGATAAATATAAAGCAAGATTAGTTGCCAAAGGTTTCACTCAAGCTTATGGGATAGACTACAAGGAGACATTTGCACCTGTAGCAAAGATGAACACCATTCGAGTACTTCTATCTCTTGCTGTCAATCATTCTTTGCCCTTATTCCAAATGGATGTTGCAAATGCTTTTCTTCAAGGAGACTTAGAAGAAGAGGTATTTATGGAGGTTCCTCCGGGCTTCTCTCATCAAGACAACAAAGTTTGCAAGTTAAAGAAAGCCATCTATGGCCTCAAACAATCCCCTCGAGCTTGGTATGCCAAACTTAGCTCTACTCTTCTTGATCATGATTTTAAGAAATGCAATAGTGATTCATCCCTCTTTGTTAAGAAACAAAATGGAAAAATCATTATAGTTTTAGTGTATGTAGATGATATAATCATAACCGGAAATGACTTAAATCTAATCAATCAAGTTAGAAAATTTCTCCAAACTAAGTTTGATATCAAAGACTTAGGGAAACTAAAGTACTTTCTAGGAATAGAACTTGCCTATTGTCCAAATGGGCTTGTTCTATCACAAAAAAAGTATGTGCTTGATCTTTTGCAGGAAACCGGGAAGTTAGGTGCAAAGCCTGCATGTAGTCCAATCAGCACTTCTGGTGGTCTTCAAGATGATGATGAAGAGTTTGAGGATGAACAAAGATATCAAAGGCTTGTAGGGAGATTAATCTATCTCACCATAACAAGACCCGATATCTCCTTTGCTGTGGGTCAAGTTAGCCAGCATATGCACAAGCCAAAAAGAAAGCATTGGAGAGCCTCTGAAAGAATTCTTCACTACTTGAAGGGCACACCCGGCATGGGAATTTGGATGAAGAAAAATTACAGCTCTCAAATCATAGGGTATTGTGATGCAGACTGGGCTGGAAATTCAGAAGATAGAAGATCAACCACGGGATATTGCATGTTCGTTGGAGGAAATTTAGTAGCTTGGAAAAGCAAAAAACAACATGTTGTATCAAGATCAAGTGCTGAAGCGGAATATAGAGCTATGGCAGCCGCAACAAGTGAGATAGTTTGGTTGAAAGCTCTAATTGAGGAGATAGGGTTCATAGTTTCAACTCCGATCCAACTCCATTGTGACAATCAATCAGCAATTCACATAGCCTCAAATCCGGTTTTTCATGAAAGAACAAAACATATTGAGGTAGATTGCCACTTTGTGAGACAAAAGATTGAAGATAAGCTCATCTCACCAAGTTTCACAAGGAGTGATCATCAAGTAGCTGACATCTTCACCAAGCTGGGAACCGCAAAGCACATCCTCAAGAATATGGGCAAGTTGGGTGTCATAGACATATACACACCCAACTTGAGGGGGAGTGTTGAAATGAAGCATAATTAGGCTTCATAGCTAGTTGTTGCTAGGATCAAGTGTAAAAACCTAATTCAATAGGTATTTTCAATAGGTCTGGCCCGCGGGTTTCGGGCTGGGCCCTTCGGGCCCAGCTCGAGCCAGCAAATGGGGCCCCAAATGGGCCCCCAGCAGGCTGGGAATCTAGCCGTTGGAGGTGTTGAAAAGAAGGATAACTTAACCCATCTTCATCACCAACCAAGTGCATCTACTTAGAAGTCCAAAAATCAGCATGCATTGTCCAGCAAGCATGGCCCATTTGGGCAGCCTAAACCAACCCAAAATACATTCAAAAATAGGCCCAAGGAAGCCCAAAAGTTTGGAGAAAAGTCTAGGAAGCAAACCCAAATAGCTAGGGGCAGTTTGGGCAGCATATATTTCAACAGTCAAAAAACTAGCTGTTGGAATTCCTTGGGGTTTGAGCTCCAACGGGAATATCACTTTCTACTGGCTATTTTTCCCTTTTCTCTATAAATAGAGCCTCATTGTATCTCCAAAAACTATGAGAAAAATGCTCTCAAATCTGTCCATGTATGCTCTCATTCTTCTTCAATAAAATTCAGAAGTATTCTTCATTTCTTGTGCTCTTTTTTTTGATATTTCAACATGGTATCAGAGCAAACTTCGATCCCTTCCTCTTCAAGGTTGGGTGACCTTCCACCTTCCATCAACCTTACCCAATTTCAAAATATATCCTCCATTCAATTAAGAGGAGGAAATTATTATCAATGGGCAGCCTTGATGAGAAGGGTGTTGGAACTTCACAACTTGGAGGGTCACATACTTGATCAACCACTTGAAGAGGTGGATTCTTCCTACAGAGAATGGAAGAAGAGGGACAATCATGTGTTTTTTCTTCTACTCAATTCCATGGATGAAACACACAAAGCTATGGTGACTTGTGTTGAAAGATCAAAGAAAGAACTCAAGAGATCTTGAAATATAACTCTGAATTTTATTGAAATAGAAAGCAAATAACATTCATAGATTTGAACTTTTGTTCATACCTTTGCTTGAATACATAGAAGCCTATTTATAGAAGAAGATGAGGGAGAGAATTAGAGAGCAAAAAAGAGAGAACAAGAGAGGGGTTAAGACCCCTCTCTACTAGCCGTTGGAGGCTGTCTCCAACGGCTAGAATTACTAGCCGTTGGACAGCTTCCAACGGCTAGGTTTGCCTAGCCGTTGGGGCCCAATTGGGCCCCCTTTGCTGGGCCAAAACGGGCCCTTTTGCTGGCCCGGGCTGGGCCCGAAGGGCCCAGCCCGAATTCTGCGGGCCAGCCCAAATTAAAGCTCCATCCTTGAGAAGAACTTGTTGAACTCTTGGGAAGGCCCTTTCTTAGAAATGTGATGATAGGTTGATTAATTCCTCTTTTCAACACTCCCCCTCAAGTTGGGTGCGTAGATATTTATAGTACCCAACTTGCCCATCATTTCTTGTAGGTGAGCTGCTGTTCCTCCTTTTGTAAAGATATCTGCTAGCTGATCTTCTCCTTTGATATGAGGAGTCACAATGAGTTTTTCTTCTACCTTTTGACGAATAAAATGACAATCAACTTCTATGTGCTTGGTGCGTTCATGGAAGACCGGATTAGTGGCAATGTGAATTGCTGATTGATTGTCACAATGGAGCTTGATTGGAGTGGAGACTGTGAATCCTAGTTCTTCTACTAAAGCCTTCAACCAAACTATCTCGCTTGCACTAGCTGCCATGGCCCTATACTCGGCCTCTGTACTTGATCTAGACACAACCCGCTGTTTTTTGCTCTTCCAAGCTACCAAGTTGCCTCCTACAAACATGCAATACCCAGTGGTAGACTTTCTATCGGTGGAGTCACCTGCCCAATCAGCGTCACAATACCCTTCAATGTTTGAACTTCCATTGTTATTCATCCAAATGCCTAGCCCCGGGGATCCTTTGATATAATGAAGGATCCTTTCAGCTGCTCTCCAATGGCCTTTTGTTGGAGAGTGCATGAATTGACTTACATAGCTAACGGCATATGCTATGTCTGGCCTTGTGATGGTGAGGTAGATAAGTCTCCCAACCAACCTTTGATATCTTTCAATGTCTTCTAGAGGATCATTATCATCGGCTAAAGGACCGGAAGAGGAAACTGGACTGCAAACTGGTCTTGCTCCAAGCTTTCCTGTTTCCTGTAAAAGGTCAAGAGCATATTTTCTTTGGGAGAGAATTAGCCCATTGGGACAATAGGCTAACTCAATTCCTAGAAAATACTTTAGTTTTCCTAGATCTTTAATTTCAAATCTGGACTTTAAAAAATTTCTAACTAGGTTTATTTGATGCAAATCACTACCTGTGATGATAATGTCATCTACATAAACTAGTGCTATTGTGATATAATCATTAGTTTTTCTAATAAAGAGAGATGAATCACTATTGCATTTATGAAATCCATGACTAAGGAAAGTATGACTTAACTTTGCATACCAAGCTCTTGGAGACTGTTTGAGACCATAAATTGCCTTATGAAGTTTGCATGCATTTCCTCCTTGAGATTGAAGACCCATTGGTATTTGCATGTAGACTTCTTCTTCTAGATCTCCTTGGAGAAAAGCATTTGCTACATCCATTTGAAATAGGCTCCAACCGTGATTCACCGCAAGGGATAAAAGGACTCTAATAGTATTCATTTTTGCAACTGGAGCATAGGTCTCCTTATAATCAATCCCATATGCTTGAGTATACCCTTTGGCTACTAGTCTTGCTTTGAATCGCTCAATTGATCCATCGCTTTTGTGCTTGATTTTGTATACCCATTTACATCCTACGGCTTTCTTCCCTTTTGGTAGTGAAGTGATTTCCCATGTCCCATTCTTTGATAGAGCTTTTAGTTCCTCCTCCATTGCTTTTCTCCATCTTGGATCCTTTGATGCCTCCTCAAATGACGTTGGTTCCACTTCTTTATCTAGATTACTCAAGAAAGCTTGGTGGTCCAAGGAAACATGTGAGGTGGTATAATAATCATAAATAGGATGGGAGGTTACCTTAGAGTTATAGAATACCCTTCGATTGATCCATTCGGATGGAGGAAGTCTAAGCCTTGTTGATCTTCTTAGTTGAGGTGGTGGTTCATCCGGTTCCTCCTCGATTTCAAGAGATTCCTCCTCGTTTGTATTCTCCTCATTTGTATCACTTTCTCCCCTTGAAACAATTGGTTGTTCAGCCTCTAAAGCTTCTGAATTATCATCTTGAGAGTTATGGCTTGTTTCAGATGTGGAGTTTCCTTCGGTTTGTTCAGCTTCTTGAGGAGGCGATATGAGGAAGTCCCAAGTGCTAGGAGGAATTTCAGTCTTTGGAGCTTCCTTTATATCTTCATTTCCTGCGAAATAGAACTCACTTTCTAAAAATATCACATCTTTTGATGTGTATGTTCGGTTAGTGGTAGGATCATAGCACCTATAGCCTTTTTCAAAGGCTGCATATCCAAGAAATATACACTTTTTCCCTCTATGTTCTAGTTTATTCCTTAGGTGCGTAGGAATGTGAATGTAACATGTGCAACCAAATATCCTAAGGTGGGAAATATTTGGTTTCCTTCCTAGGAGAACCTCAAGGGGAGATTGCCCTTTTAAAACTTCGGTGGGCATAAGATTGATCACATGTACCGCGGTTTTAACCGCATCACACCAAAATTTCTTAGGCATGTTTGCATAGAACATCATAGCTCTAGATATTTCAAGTATGTGTCTATTCTTCCTTTCCGCTACCCCATTTTGTTGGGGTGTGTAAACACATGACATTTAGTGTATAATGCTATTGTCCTTAAGGTAATTTTCGAAATTAAGACTTGTAAACTCACCACCATGATCTGACCTTAGGACTTTTATATTGGCATTATATAGTTTGGTTACATACTTCACATAACTCTTGAGTGCTTCAAGAGCTTGGTCTTTGGTATTTAGAAGATACACCCATGTGTGCCTTGTTTTGTGATCAATGAAAGTAATGAAGTATTTGTAACCTAAGTGGGACATGATGGGTGAAGTCCAAACATCGGAATGAACTAAATCAAAAGGATTTTCATATATTGTTTCTGAACTAGGATACATTGTTCGGGTTTCCTTTGCCAAAATACAAGCTTTACAATGTCTATTCTCAAAATTTAAAGTTGGAAATAGACGTTTTAAAGCTCGATCACTAGGATGTCCTAAGCGTCTATGCCAAAGAGATTGATCCTCCTTAACATGAGCTACATGTGCATTTTGTTCTTGATCCAAGTAATAAAGTCTTCCTCTTCTAGAACCCTTGCCAATCAATTGATTCGACTTGAGGTCCTGAAAAGAGACATTATTGGGGTCAAAAACAACTCTACACTTTTGATCCTTGGTGATCTTGCTAATGGACAGTAGGTTTGAGGTAAGTTTGGGGACATATAAAGCCTTGGTTGGTTTTCCAAAAATGTCAACTTCCCCAACTTGATTTACTCTCAAATCTTGTCCATTTGCAACTCGAATAGTCATATGGTTTGGAAGGTTTTCAAATCTCTTTATTTTTGCTCTATCCTTAACCATATGACATTCGGTTCCCGAATCAATGAGAAAATTTTCAGAATTTAAATATGAGAAAGTTTCTTGATTTTTACCGGATGAAGGAGCTATTTGTTGAAGCTTTTGTGCAACCTCATTTAGTTGAGTTTGGAGTGCAGCAAAGTCAGCCAAAGATGGTGCTTGAACCTTTACGAATTGGGCAGCAGCTTGCTGTCCTGAACCAAATCCGTTTGGAGCTCCTTGCTGGTCCCTTTGCCTGAATACTTTGGGCTTTAGTTGGGGATGCAAGAACCAGCACTTATCCTTTGAGTGGCCTCTTTTCTTACAATGAGAACATATCTCATTTCTCCTTTGAGTTTGATTCACTTTGGCAGCAACTACTTCATTTGTAGAGGCAATGAATGCTTGGGCTTCCAATTTTTGCTTAGAGCTTTCTTCCAATCTAATGCTCACTTCAGCCCTTTGAATCATATTTTGGACTTCCCCAAATGATGGAAAGTCCTTCATTCGAAGAATTTCTTGCCTTAGATTAGAATATGAATCATCTAGACCCATGAGAAGACCAAATATTTTATCTTCTTCTCTTCTTTTTCGAATGACCTTGAGATCTATGGAATCTGGCCGTAAAGTAATCAGCTCATTCCAAGCATCTGAATACTCCCCAAAGTATTGAGGAAGAGATTTACCTTCCTTTTTGATAGAAGCAATTTGTCTCTTAAGCTCAAAGATTCTCCCAAGGTTGGATTCCAAGCCATAGAGAGAGAACATTTCATCCCACAAAGTTTTTGCATTTGGGGCGCATGACACCATTGCTTTGTGAGTTTCATCTAGAGAGTTGAGGAGAAGAATAAAAACATGATCATCCCTTTTCTTCCATTCTCGAAAGGATGGATCTGTTTCTTCAAGTGGATCATCAAGAACATGACTCTCTAAGTTGTGAAGGTTGAGTGCCCTCTTCATTACATTTGCCCATTGATAGTAATTCCCCCCTTTCAATTGGATAGAGGATATTTGGGAAAAGTTTATGGAAGGAGGAGGGTCACCCAACCTTGAAGAGGATGGGATCGTTTGCTCTGATACCATGTTGAAAGATCAAAGAAAGAACTCAAGAAATCTTGAAATATAACTCTGAATTTTATTGAAATAGAAAGCAAATAACATTCATAGATTTGAACTTTTGTTCATACCTTTGCTTGAATACATAGAAGCCTATTTATAGAAGAAAATGAGGGAGAGAATTAGAGAGCAAAAAAGAGAGAACAAGAGAGGGGTTAAGACCCCTCTCTACTAGCCGTTGGAGGCTGTCTCCAACGGCTAGAATTACTAGCCGTTGGACAGCTTCCAACGGCTAGGTTTGCCTAGCCGTTGGGGCCCAATTGGGCCCCCTTTGCTGGGCCAAAACGGGCCCTTTTGCTGGCCCGGGCTGGGCCCGAAGGGCCCAGCCCGAATTCTGCGGGCCAGCCCAAATTAAAGCTCCATCCTTGAGAAGAACTTGTTGAACTCTTGGGAAGGCCCTTTCTTAGAAATGTGATGATAGGTTGATTAATTCCTCTTTTCAACAACTTGTGCTCCCAATGCAAAATTAATATGGGACACAATGTTTTCTCTTTATGGCCAAGAATCTAACCTTGGCAGAATTTTTGAGCTCAAACGACAAATTTCAAACATCAAAAAGGAAGGGAAATCACTTCCTCAATATTTTGGGGAATATACGGATACTTGGAATGAGCTCTCCACTTTCCGTCCGGATTCCATAGATCTCAAAGTCCTCCAAAATAGGAAAGAAGAAGATAAAATCTTTGGTCTTCTTATGGGTCTTCTTATGGCTGCCAAAGCAAATCAAGTTCCAAAGAAAATTGATGTATGCACCCATTGCAAAAAAAGAGGACATACGAAGGAGAAGTGTTGGAACCTTCCATCCTCATTTAAAGCCCAAGACCTTCAAACCAAGGGAGCAACTTTCCGAGCAGCATAATGTACTTCACACCAAGCTTCAAGGACCTACCATGGCTGATTTTGCTGCTCTTCAAAGTCAACTCAATGACATCTCCAAGAAGTTTCAACAACTTGCTCCCTCCAATGGTAAAAATCAAAACACTTTATCCTCTTTCAATTTCGAAGATTTTCTCATTGATTCGGGAACGGACCATCATATGGTAAGGGATAGAAGAAAAATCAAGCATTTTAAAAAACTCCCTAACCATAAGATAGTCCGTGTTGCCAATGGGCAAGATTTGAAAGTTGAGCAAATTGGGGAAATTGAACTTTTTGGAAAAACATCAAATGCTTTATTTGTTCCCCAACTCACTTCAAATCTTTTGTCCATTAGCAAAGTCACTAAGGATCAAGGGTGTAGAGTTGTTTTTGACCCAAACACTGTTACTTTTCAGGACCTCAAGTCGAATCAATTGATTGGCAAGGGTTCTAGAAGAGGGGATCTATATTTTTTGGATCAAAAGCATCATGCACTCGTAGCTCATATCAAAGAAGATGCATCTCTTTGGCATGAACGTTTTGGGCATCCTAGTGACCAAGCTTTAAAGCGTCTATTTCCAAGTATTAATATTGAAGATAGACATTGTGAAGCTTGTATTCTGGGAAAGGAAACCCGATCAATGTATCCCAATTCAAAAACAATTTATAAAGATGCTTTTGATTTAGTTCATTCGGATTTGTGGACTTCACCTATCAAATCTCATTTAGGCTACAAGTATTTCATTACTTTTGTAGACCAAAAAACTAGGTACACTTGGGTCTACCTTTTGAATACCAAAGATCAAGCTTTTGAAGCCTTTAAAAGCTATGAGAGATATGTGACCAAACTTTACAATGCTAACATTAAAATTCTAAGGACGGACCATGGTGGAGAATTCACTAGTTTGACATTTGAAAACTACCTTAGAGAGAATGGCATTATACATCAAATGTCTTGTGTGTACACACCTCAACAAAATGGGGTGGCCGAAAGGAAAAATAGACACATATTAGAAATAACTAGAGCTATGATGTTTCATGCAAATGTGCCTAAGAAATTTTGGTGTGATGGAATAAAAACCGCTGTCCACCTAATAAACCTTATCCCATCTCAAGTCCTGGATGGCAAGTCACCCTTAGAAGCCCTACTAGATAGAAAACCTAAGATATCTCATCTTAGAACATTCGGTTGTGTATGTTACATTCATATTCCAGCACACATGAGGGATAAGTTAGATCATAAGGGTAGAAAGTGCATATTTTTGGGGTATGCTTCCTTTGAAAAGGGGTATAGATGTTATGACCCTAAAACTAACCAAACATACACATCTAAGGATGTGATATTTGTGGAGAATGAGTCCTTTTTTGTAGATAATGAAGAACATCAATCATCAGAAGAAGAGAGCACTCCAAGCACGTGGAATTTCTTACTTCTCCCGAATCAATCATCTCCACCAATTGCAGAAGGAATCTCCCAAGAGACTAATGAGCAATCTCAAAATAATGAAGAAGAAGGATCAAACTCCATAGAAGAGGAGGCAGCCCACACTTCAGGGGGAGATCAAGAAACCGAAGAGGAAGAATCCGAGCATGTAGAGGGAGATTTGGATGCACCACCTCCTCACCTTAGGCGATCCACGAGGCTTAGGGTTCCCCGTTCGGAATGGATTAACCGTAGAGTTTACTATAACTCCAAGGTAACATCACATCCGATTTCTAATTATTATACCATCTCACATGTTTCTTTGAGCCACCAAAATTTTTTGAGTGGCATAGATAAAGAACAGGAGCCTAGGACATATGATGAAGCATCCAAGGACCCAAGGTGGAGAAAGGCAATGAAGGAAGAGCTAGATGCATTGACCAAGAACGGTACATGGGAAGTCACCTCTCTTCCAAAGAGCAAGCGAGCCGTCGGATGCAAATGGGTATACAAAATCAAATATAAAAGTGATGGATCAATTGAAAGGTTTAAGGCAAGACTTGTGGCTAAAGGATTCTCTCAAGCATATGGGATAGATTACAAAGAGACATACGCACCCGTTGCCAAAATGAATACAATTAGGGTCTTGATGTCTCTTGCGGTGAACCATGGATGGAGCATGTTTCAAATGGATGTAGCAAACGCGTTCCTTCAAGGAGATCTCGAAGAAGAAGTGTACATGCAACTCCTTCAAGGGTTCCAACAACAAGGAGGAAACGTGTGCAAACTACGCAAGGCTATCTACGGGCTGAAGCAATCCCCAAGGGCATGGTATGCAAAATTAAGCCATGCTTTCCTTAGTAGTGGATTTGTTAAATGCCATAGCGACTCTTCTGTTTTCATTAGAAAAAACAATGATAAAATAGTGATAGCCTTAGTTTACGTAGATGATATCATCATTACTGGAAATGACATGCATTTAATAGATATAGTTAGAAATTTCTTGAGTTCTAGGTTTGAAATTAAAGATTTAGGGAGACTAAAGTATTTCCTAGGAATTGAGTTAGCCTATTGTAATAATGGGTTAATTCTATCCCAAAGGAAATATGCACTTGATCTTTTGCAGGAAACAGGAAAGCTGGGAGGAAAGCCAGCTTGTAGCCCTATTGTCACCACTGGACCTCTAGTAGATGATGAGGAGCCACTTGAGGACATAGAGAGATATCAAAGACTTGTAGGACGACTGATCTACCTCACCATCACTAGGCCAGACATAGCCTTTGCCGTGAGCCAAATTAGTCAACATATGCATTCTCCAAAGATGGGTCATTGGAGAGCAGTTGAGCGCATCCTTTACTACATCAAGAAATCACCAGGACTAGGTATTTGGATGAAGAACAATGGAAGCTCCCAAATTGAAGGCTTTTGCGATGCAGATTGGGCGAGCGATTCAAAGGATAGAAGATCTACCACCGGGTACTGCATGTTCGTAGGAGGCAACTTGGTAGCATGGAAGAGCAAAAAACAACATGTGGTGTCAAGATCGAGTGCAGAGGCTGAGTATAGAGCAATGGCGTCAGCAGCCAGTGAGATTGTATGGTTGAAGGCTCTAGTAGAGGAATTAGGGTTCAATGTTTCTACACCAATCAACTTGCATTGTGACAATCAATCGGCAATTCATATTGCATCCAATCCGGTCTTCCATGAAAGGACTAAACACATAGAAGTTGATTGTCACTTCATTCGACAAAAGGTGGAAGAAAAGCTTATAGCCACTCCCTACATCAAAGGAAAAGAGCAACTAGCTGATATCTTCACAAAAGGGGGAACTGCAATGTATCTTCAAGAAATCATGAACAAGTTGGGCACTATCGATATCTACGCACCCAACTTGAGGGGGAGTGTTGAAAAGAAGGATAACTTAACCCATCTTCATCACCAACCAAGTGCATCTACTTAGAAGTCCAAAAATCAGCATGCATTGTCCAGCAAGTATGGCCCATTTGGGCAGCCTAAACCAACCCAAAATACATTCAAAAATAGGCCCAAGGAAGCCCAAAAGTTTGGAGAAAAGTCTAGGAAGCAAACCCAAATACCTAGGGGCAGTTTGGGCAGCATATATTTCAACAGTCAAAAAACTAGCTGTTGGAATTCCTTGGGGTTTGAGCTCCAACGGGAATATCACTTTCTACTGGCTATTTTTCCCTTTTCTCTATAAATAGAGCCTCATTGTATCTCCAAAAACTATGAGAAAAATGCTCTCAAATCTGTCCATGTATGCTCTCATTCTTCTTCAATAAAATTCAGAAGTATTCTTCATTTCTTGTGCTCTATTTTTTGATATTTCAACATGGTATCAGAGCAAACTTCGATGCCTTCCTCTTCAAGGTTGGGTGACCTTCCACCTTCCATCAACCTTATCCAATTTCAAAATATATCCTCCATTCATTTAAGAGGAGGAAATTATTATCAATGGGCAGCCTTGATGAGAAGGGTGCTGGAACTTCACAACTTGGAGGGTCACATACTTGATCAACCACTTGAAGAGGTGGATTCTTCCTACAGAGAATGGAAGAAGAGGGACAATCATGTGTTTTTTTTTCTACTCAATTCCATGGATGAAACACACAAAGCTATGGTGACTTGTGCTCCCAATGCAAAACTAATATGGGACACAATGTTTTCTCTTTATGGCCAAGAATCTAACCTTGGCAGAATTTTTGAGCTCAAACGACAAATTTCAAACATCAAAAAGGAAGGGAAATCACTTCCTCAATATTTTGGGGAATATACGGATACTTGGAATGAGCTCTCCACTCTCCGTCCGGATTCCATTGATCTCAAAGTCCTCCAAAAGAGGAAAGAAGAAGATAAAATCTTTGGTCTTCTCATGGGTCTAGATGATTCCTACTCTCTTCTTAGACAAGAAATTCTCCGAATGAAGGAATTTCCTTCATTTGGAGAAGTGCAAAGTATGATCCAACGAACGGAAGTTAGCATGCGTTTGGAAGAAAATTCCAAACTTAGACTTGAAGCTCAAGGTCACATGGCTACCGTTGAAGAGCACATGGCTGCCAAAGCACATCAAGTTCCAAAGAAAATTGATGTATGCACCCATTGCAAGAAAAGAGGACATACGAAGGAGAAGTGTTGGAACCTTCATCCTCATTTAAAGCCCAAGAC
This sequence comes from Dillenia suffruticosa, assembly GCA_033439265.1. Lineage (NCBI taxonomy): Eukaryota > Viridiplantae > Streptophyta > Magnoliopsida > Dilleniales > Dilleniaceae > Dillenia > Dillenia suffruticosa. Next base: position 14,240,895 of record JAVTVX010000017.1, on the reverse strand, counting down.
CTTCAAACCAAGGGAGCAACTTTCCGAGCAGCATAATGTACTTCACACCAAGCTTCAAGGACCTACCATGGCTGATTTTGCTGCTCTTCAAAGTCAACTCAATGACATCTCCAAGAAGTATCAACAACTTGCTCCCTCCAATGGTAAAATCAAAACACTTTATCCTCTTTCAATTTCGAAGATTTTCTCATTGATTCGGGAACGGACCATCATATGGTAAGAGATAGAAGAAAAATCAAGCATTTTAAAAAACTCCCTAACCATAAGATAGTCCGTGTTGCCAATGGGCAAGATTTGAAAGTTGAGCAAATTGGGGAAATTGAACTTTTTGGAAAAACATCAAATGCTTTATTTGTTCCCCAACTCACTTCAAATCTTTTGTCCATTAGCAAAGTCACTAAGGATCAAGGGTGTAGAGTTGTTTTTGACCCAAACACTGTTACTTTTCAGGACCTCAAGTCGAATCAATTGATTGGCAAGGGTTCTAGAAGAGGGGATCTATATTTTTTGGATCAAAAGCATCATGCACTCGTAGCTCATATCAAAGAAGATGCATCTCTTTGGCATAAACGTTTTGGGCATCCTAGTGACCAAGCTTTAAAGCGTCTATTTCCAAGTATTAATATTGAAGATAGACATTGTGAAGCTTGTATTCTGGGAAAGGAAACCCGATCAATGTATCCCAATTCAAAAACAATTTATAAAGATGTTTTTGATTTAGTTCATTCGGATTTGTGGACTTCACCTATCAAATCTCATTTAGGCTATAAGTATTTCATTACTTTTGTAGACCAAAAAACTAGGTACACTTGGGTCTACCTTTTGAATACCAAAGATCAAGCTTTTGAAGCCTTTAAAAGCTATGAGAGATATGTGACCAAACTTTACAATGCTAACATTAAAATTCTAAGGACGGACCATGGTGGAGAATTCACTAGTTTGACATTTGAAAACTACCTTAGAGAGAATGGCATTATACATCAAATGTCTTGTGTGTACACACCTCAACAAAATGGGGTGGCTGAAAGGAAAAATAGGCACATATTAGAAATAACTAGAGCTATGATGTTTCATGCAAATGTGCCTAAGAAATTTTGGTGTGATGGAATAAAAACCGCTGTCCACCTAATAAACCTTATCCCATCTCAAGTCCTGGATGGCAAGTCACCCTTAGAAGCCCTACTAGATAGAAAACCTAAGATATCTCATCTTAGAACATTCGGTTGTGTATGTTACATTCATATTCCAGCACACATGAGGGATAAGTTAGATCATAAGGGTAGAAAGTGCATATTTTTGGGGTATGCTTCCTTTGAAAAGGGGTATAGATGTTATGACCCTAAAACTAACCAAACATACACATCTAAGGATGTGATATTTGTGGAGAATGAGTCCTTTTTTGTAGATAATGAAGAACATCAATCATCAGAAGAAGAGAGCACTCCAAGCACGTGGAATTTCTTACTTCTCCCGAATCAATCATCTCCACCAATTGTTGAAGGAATCTCCCAAGAGACTAATGAGCAATCTCAAAATAATGAAGAAGAAGTATCAAACTCCATAGAAGAGGAGGCAGCCCACACTTCAGGGGGAGATCAAGAAACCGAAGAGGAAGAATCCGAGCATGTAGAGGGAGATTTGGATGCACCACCTCCTCACCTTAGGCGATCCACGAGGCTTAGGGTTCCCCGTTCGGAATGGATTAACCGTAGAGTTTACTATAACTCCAAGGTAACATCACATCCGATTTCTAATTATTATACCATCTCACATGTTTCTTTGAGCCACCAAAATTTTTTGAGTGGCATAGATAAAGAACAGGAGCCTAGGACATATGATGAAGCATCCAAGGACCCAAGGTGGAGAAAGGCAATGAAGGAAGAGCTAGATGCATTGACCAAGAACGGTACATGGGAAGTCACCTCTCTTCCAAAGAGCAAGCGAGCCGTCGGATGCAAATGGGTATACAAAATCAAATATAAAAGTGATGAATCAATTGAAAGGTTTAAGGCAAGACTTGTGGCTAAAGGATTCTCTCAAGCATATGGGATAGATTACAAAGAGACATACGCACCCGTTGCCAAAATGAATACAATTAGGGTCTTGATGTCTCTTGCGGTGAACCATGGATGGAGCATGTTTCAAATGGATGTAGCAAACGCGTTCCTTCAAGGAGATCTCGAAGAAGAAGTATACATGCAACTCCCTCAAGGGTTCCAACAACAAGGAGGAAACGTGTGCAAACTACGCAAGGCTATCTACGGGCTGAAGCAATCCCCAAGGGCATGGTATGCAAAATTAAGCCATGATTTCCTTAGTAGTGGATTTGTTAAATGCCATAGCGACTCTTCTGTTTTCATTAGAAAAAACAATGATAAAATAATGATAGCCTTAGTTTACGTAGATGATATCATCATTACTGGAAATGACATGCATTTAATAGATATAGTTAGAAATTTCTTGAGTTCTAGGTTTGAAATTAAAGATTTAGGGAGACTAAAGTTTTTCCTAGGAATTGAGTTAGCCTATTGTAATAATGAGTTAATTCTATCCCAAAGGAAATATGCACTTGATCTTTTGCAGGAAACAGGAAAGCTAGGAGGAAAGCCAGCTTGTAGCCCTATTGTCACCACTGGACCTCTAGTTGATGATGAGGAGCCACTTGAGGACATAGAGAGATATCAAAGACTTGTAGGACGACTGATCTACCTCACCATCACTAGGCCAGACATAGCCTTTGCCGTGAGTCAAATTAGTCAACATATGCATTCTCCAAAGATGGGTCATTGGAGAGCAGTTGAGCGCATCCTTCACTACATCAAGAAATCACCAGGACTAGGTATTTGGATGAAGAACAATGGAAGCTCCCAAATTGAAGGCTTTTGCGATGCAGATTGGGCGAGCGATTCAAAGGATAGAAGATCTACCACCGGGTACTGCATGTTCGTAGGAGGCAACTTGGTAGCATGGAAGAGCAAAAAACAACATGTGGTGTCAAGATCGAGTGCCGAGGCTGAGTATAGAGCAATGGCGTCAGCAGCTAGTGAGATTGTATGGTTGAAGGCTCTAGTAGAGGAATTAGGGTTCAATGTTTCTACACCAATCAACTTGCATTGTGACAATCAATCGGCAATTCATATTGCATCCAATCCGGTCTTCCATGAAAGGACTAAACACATAGAAGTTGATTGTCACTTCATTCGACAAAAGGTGGAAGAAAAGCTTATAGCCACTCCCTACATCAAAGGAAAAGAGCAACTAGCTGATATCATCACAAAAGGGGGAACTGCAATGCATCTTCAAGAAATCATGAACAAGTTGGGCACTATCGATATCTACGCACCCAACTTGAGGGGGAGTGTTGAAAATAAGGATAACTTAACCCATCTTCATCACCAACCAAGTGCATCTACTTAGAAGTCCAAAAATCAGCATGCATTGTCCAGCAAGCATGGCCCATTTGGGCAGCCTAAACCAACCCAAAATACATTCAAAAATAGGCCCAAGGAAGCCCAAAAGATTGGAGAAAAGTCTAGGAAGCAAACCCAAATAGCTAGGGGCAGTTTGGGCAGCATATATTTCAACAGTCAAAAAACTAGCTGTCGGAATTCCTTGGGGTTTGAGCTCCAACGGGAATATCACTTTCTACTGGCTATTTTTCCCTTTTCTCTATAAATAGAGCCTCATTGTATCTCCAAAAACTATGAGAAAAATGCTCTCAAATCTGTCCATGTATGCTCTCATTCTTCTTCAATAAAATTCAGAAATATTCTTCATTTCTTGTGCTCTATTTTTTGATATTTCAACAAGGTTTTACCTCCTTTTTGAATTTTGAAGATTTTTCTTTTGAGCTCAAAGATTCGTCCGGTGTTGGTCTCTTGCCCATATAAAGCATGCAATTGATCCCACAAAGCCCTTGCATTTGGAATACAAGTAGTCATTGCTTTGTGGGTTTTGTCAAGAGACATTTGAAGTAGCACCACCACTTGGTCATCTTGCTTCTTCCACGATTTGAATGTAGGGTCGGCATCATCTAAAGGATCCTCCAATATGTGATTTTCAAGATTGAAGAAGTTCAAGGATCGCTTGATGGTGTCTTGCCAAGCATTGTAATTTGATGAATCTAAGAGAATGGAAGTAAACATGGAAGTACTAATTTGTGGTGGAGGATTACCAACACCGGAAGATGAAGGTATCGAAACCTGCTCTGATACCATGATGAAATTTAAATATAGCAAGTTAAGAATAAAGAAAGAAACTTCAAGAATTTAATTAAGAAATCAAAGAGAGTTTACATGCAATGAAAGCTTATTTTTCATACCTTCCAAATGAACAACTAAGCCCTATTTATAGAGAACAAGAGGAAAGGGAAAGAGATCAGAAAAGAGAAGGAGGAGAGGGCAATGCCCTCTCCATTTTAGCCGTTGGGGCTGTCCCCAACGGCTAGTGGACAGCCCCAACGGCTATCTTTTGCTAGCCGTTGGGGGATGGCAAGGCCCATTTAGGGCCCAAATTGGAACCCTAAAAGGGAATTACAATTATAACAAAAGAAAGGGAAAATTCTACCTAAATTAGAGCTATACATTTAGACTTCATTCCCTTAGGATATAAACCCTAATTATCCTTTATTTCAATACAAATTAGATGTTATAATATATACACACCTAACTTGAGGGAGAGTGTTGAAATGAAGGAGAATTAGGGTTTGTAGTCAACCCTAAGATCAATGTGCTTAGAATGCCTTTTCAAGGCCCTTTTAGGGATCCTCTTTGTAATCCATCAAAGGGACAAAATTAGGGAAATTTTGTCCAGCTTTTCCAGCCCATTTAGGGACCCAAAATGGGCCCTAAATGGGCTCAGCCCGTGGGCTTCTACTGGCCCTTTAAGGCCCAACTTGATCCCCTCAAAGGGGCCCAAAATGGGCCCCAACGGCTCCTTCAAAAGAGCCGTTAGGACTGCCCCGACAGCTTCTTCAAAAGAGCCGTTGGGACTGCCCCAACGGCTAGTAAAAGCTAGCCGTTGGGAACAGCCCAACGGCTAGAAAAGGAGAGGGCAATGCCCTCTCCACTCTCTCTTTTCTCTATTTAGTCCTCTCCTCTCTTTCTCTATAAATAAGACATCTAGTTGTTCTTTAAAGGTATGAAGAAAATGCTTCAACTACATGTACATTGTGTTTAAGATTTGAATAAAAAGTTTTGAGGAATTCATTCATTTTTTATTATCTTTCATTCTAAAACTTCAACAATATGGAGAGAGAGGGAGACGGGGAGAGAGACTGAAAGAGAGAAGGAGTGAGAGAGAAAGAGGAAGAGATACAGAGGGAGAGAGGGAGAGGGACAGAAAGGAAAAGATAGAGAGGGAGAGAGAGAGTGGGAGATGGAGAGAGAGAGAGAGAGAGAGAGAGAGAGAGAGAGAGAGAGAGAGAGAGAGAGAGAGAGAGAGAATGAGCAAGAGGAGAAAGCGGGAGAGAAACTGAGAGAGTGACAAGGAGAAAGTGAGAGGTAGATAGACAGAGGGAAAGAAATAAAAAGAGAGAAAGAGGGAGGGAGAGTGGGAGAGATGGAGAATGAGAGAAAGAGTGTAAGGGAGGGAGAGACGGAGTATAAAAAGCTAGTTTTCTAGCCGTTAAAGAGTGCTCCAATGGCAAGAAATTCTTGTCATGGGAGCATCCCTCCAAAGGCCAAATTGGGGAATCTAAAGGCTCCCCTCTTCTTTTACAATCTTACCTCTCTTTCTCTATAAATTCGTCATTCATCTCCAAGATTTGTAAGCAAGAAGAAGTAATCCTTCTCTTTCATTATCTCTCTCTTTCTTGTATTATTGTTATAATCCTCCGTTGAAATGTTTCTTTGAACATCAATAAAGAAGTCTTTGTTTTCCTAATACTCTAGTCTTTTGATATCAAAATTTCAATACAAGCTCCTTGCTTGAATCTATAGGAACAAGCCCTCAAACACTTTGCCTGGATCACTCCAAAATCAACTTCTTCTTAAAACAATTTAGGAGACTTTCTCCATAGCCTATCGCGCTTACTCTCTCTAGAGTTCTTACTTCCCTACTTTGTTCAAACTATGCACTATCACTTGCAATGATTATTGTGTGCAAAGAATGTCATTTGGGATCTTTATTTATTGACTTCAATATGTCCATCATAATGCCTATTGCACTTATTATAATATCTGTTACAAGGCACCGCTATACTGCCTCTTAATTACCTCAATTTGAATGGTCACGGATTATTGTAAAAGTTATTACAATTCTCAACCTAATTATACTCTCTCTTAAGAAAACAATAAAACTTACTACATAACCATTAAGTTGACATGTTGGTTTAATGCTCCAACAAAAGATTTCTCTCCCCAAGGGCATGGGTTCAAATCACTTCTTAACATTTTCATGTGTTTTTAAAGTGTTGATGCACTTTGGCCATGCGCAAGCCAATATAGCAATAGACGGATGTGTGTGCCCATATGGCAGTCCACGTGTCATGATGACTAGGTGCCTATGTGGCGTTATAATATGATAACACCTAGCGTAATCTCAATGGTTATATTTGTACACTTATATTCAAATATATTCAATAGAACGAATAGTTGTTACCGGTGACTGTTAATGAAATGGTGTAACCGGTTGGTGGCTCCAAGAGGTTGAGAGTCTTTTCCAATATTCAAGAGAAGAGTTAGTTCATTACCACCGGATAGGAACAAATATAATCGGTACAACCTTTGGGAAATAATGCCCCTTTAAAAGAGAAACAAAAGATTATAGATAGGGTAGGTATTCACCCTTATCATCATATTAACTTATTTAGAAAAGAAATTATTGGATTATCTCATCTCATTTTACATGTGAGAGATCATTGTCATGAGAATTCTCACCAGCTTGATTTTTACTTTCGCCAATTTGTGGGGTAATTTTCCTTGGAACCTACAACCATATAGGATCTAGGCTGGATCTAAGCCCCAACATTCGCACTCAAAAGCACAAGTAAAAAATGGTAAGAGAGAAAGTTGCGCTACATTCACTAAGCTAGTCAGCACGAGTGGGCTGTCGAAGAATAACGCAAAGAAGCCTTTTTTCAGTCATCCCATCGTTGTCGCACGAGGTCCAAATTGGAAGGATTATTTAGTAATATTATCTCTATTTTTTTGAATTGAATGATCGGATACTCTATTTTTTTAATAAAAAGATTTCAAATTCAAACTCTAGAAATAAAAAAAAAAAAATTGAGAAAATCAACACTTAATAAGATTTATAATACTTGAATCAGATTAGTAAAACAAATCTCATATATCGACCGGTGAAAAAAAAACCCCATGTTGTCTCAACCTGGAGTCCCTTCAACATGATCGAAGTGGTTGAGCCTCACAAAAGAAGGGTATCGTAGCCTTCATGTTCAAGCTAGGTCTACCCGAAGGTTAAATTATATATCATCTAAACTTTCAAACTGTTCACATCACATCACTTTTTAATACATAAAATGTTAAATGAATATTTATAGCTTTTGTCTTGTTAAAATATTACAGTATTTGCCATTCATGTCAATTAAGTTATAAAACATTAAGCATTTATGATCTGACAATGTCGTAAAGTTACGGATAGTTGTATGCCTCCCATCGTGTTTGTAGTTTTAAAAATGACGGTGGGAGTATATGCTATGCATAACTCCAAATGCAAATGAAAAAATGAAGTGTATGCATAACTCCAAATGCAAATGAAAAAATGAAGTGTGTGTGTGTGTGTTTTGTTTAAATAGGAGGCGTGTAGGTTTAACACTTCACAATGGAGGATATCTAATTAAAAGTTATCTAATTAAAAGTCATCCTTGAAAGAACATGATAGTTAAAATTATTGTCATTAAAGGGTAAGAGAGTTTCAACTCTAGATTTTGATGATAACTAAGTACCTATTATCCTTGGTCAAGTAGGTATGGATTGATATCCACCACTTTGTTATCAGTTTAGACCGGACCCTCGAGCATTTCGAGTCAAAAATATGATTGGGGTGTTGAAGAAGACGAAGAGGTGTCAACGTAAAATCTTTGTTAAAATATTATTAATCTTTTCTTTTAAATCTCTCAGAAGCTCTAAATTTATTCTAAAACCGATATACATAATTTCCAGAAAGGGTGATTTAGGGAAATAAGTCCGAAATGCTGGAAGCTTGATTTAAGGTTTTGAATCAATAGGGTAACAAACAGGTGCAAAAACAATGTCCTCGTAACTTTGGAAAATGATCTCATAATTTTCAAGTTCATTTATTGAATGACTTCGAGACAATCTCAAATTTTTTTAAAAAAGAAATGATTCGAATTAAAATCAGCTCGTTCGATTACCAATGATTCAATCAGCTCCCATAACTCAAAGCACTAGACATTGCTTGATACACTTTCAGAAATTTACCAACATATGAAAAGCAAAATATAATGGGAATTTCAAAAAGTCTAGCACTCTTAGGTCTGACCAATCAAATCAATACATGGCACGGATGAATATCAAGTAATCCAGAAAATATTCTAGCCGATGATTTTAGAACCGGAGAACTCACGTGGAGATAAGTGTTTACAATCATAAACCATGCAAGGCCTAATTAACTTGAAAAGCTATGCATCACGATATCTATAATGATAGGATGAACATTGTAACACTACAACTCAATAAAAGGGCAAACCAGGAGGAGCTCATTGCACAAAATTCCCTGGAACCCTTGGAGCTATAAATCCTCATTGCCATGTCTATGAACAGCCTCACTAATGCCATTATTCCAAATGTTAAGGATAAAAGAAAAACTACAATACCCTTGTTCTCCATGAAGATTTGATTTTCCCTGACCTTTTTGACCTCTGATCTGCAAATCAGAACATGCATTTCAGAACTTACATAACCAGGATGGTAAATCAGATAACCATGAGGAATAAACTAAAATCATAGACAGAAACAAGATCTGTTAACAGGAAGGAAATAGTTTAGATTTGCCCAAGCCATGCAAGCAACCCAGAACACATGCTTTCAAGTATCTCGTGCAAGCATAAAAGAAAACTCAGTCATTGATCAACTCCAAAAAATCATTTCCGAATTACCTTTTTTAATGCAGTCAAATTTCTCATTCTTTCACGATCCAATTAACTACCCAACAATCTCATTTAGAATACTACCTCTGCTGGGATTAATTTTCCGGGGAAGTGGATTTGCATGTTTTATAGCAAGTGAGCAAGTCAACCATTAACAAACTAATCTAAGCATGCAGAAACTTTCTCTGTAAATTAAATCCATTTAATTCACATTTTCTCTCTTCAAACATATTGATATTAATTTATCTCTTTAAAAAAATCAAAATTAAGTTTCTTTCTCAAAAAATAAACACATTAACTTTCTCTTTTAAAAAAAAAGTTCAAATTTTCTCTCTCCAAACTCATTCATTTTAAATTTTCTCTCTACAAAAAATAAAATTAGTTTTTCTCTCTAAAACTAAATTCATTAATTTTCTTTCTCTAAAAAGTTAAAATTTAATTTTCTCTCTAAAAATTAATTTAACACCTATTTTCTCTCTCCAAACTCATTGATTTTAAGTTTTTCTCGCCACAAAAAATAAAATTATTTTTTCACACCGCAACTAAGTATAAATTTTCTTTTACTGAAAAAAAAGGCCAATATAGTTAATATTCTCTCTTTACAAATGCATTTATTTTAAGTTATCTCTCTCTAAAAAAATAATTTTTCTCCCTATAAACTAAAAATATTAATTTTCTCTCTAACAAATTGATTTAATTGACATTTTCTTTATCCAAACACTTTAATTTTAAATTTTCACTATTAAAAATAAACAAAAAATCAAATTTAATTTTTCTCTCTAAAATTAAACACATTAATTTTCTCTCTCTTAAAAATCAATTTAATTCACATTTTCTTCCTCTAAGTACATTCATTTAAAATTCTCTTTTTCTTAAATTAAATACATTAATTTTCTCTCTAGAAAGTAAGTTTAGTTAACATTTTCTCCATAAATGCATTTATTTCAAAATTTTTTATTTCCTTTCCCTTTGTATTACCGTATTCCTGACCAGATTAACATTTACCCCCACTTTGGGGGGGGGGGTAAATATTTGAATACCAAAGGCTTTTAACAAAGGAAAATTTTAAGGTAGTAATTCTTCACCCATCCCCCCCCTCCCCACGGCGACAAACATGAACCTAAAGGTAGGAAACCCTTTTCCTCCTTTTGAGTTCCTTTTGGCCCCCGTGAAATCTTAATTCAATTCTTTTTCAACAAAAGACAATTCTTCTTTTTGTCCATATCCTTGATCTCAAACTAAACATATGGAACATTTGTCTCAAAATTATATTTAAAAAAGCATGTGATTCTTCTCCTCTGGTTTTCTTGTCCTTCTCCTCAAACTTCCCCTTTTCTCTCCAATGTGTGATTTCTCCATTAATCCCATTCCTCTATAGATGATGCGTTACTTAGTAAAATTCCAATGGAGCAATCACTCCGGATATGAAGAATGACGATTCTCTCCATATACATATTATGTACACTTTTTTGGATTTATATATAGGAACATCTTTGTGTGCTTATGCAATTGGATATATTCCTTGTAGCACTTCATTGTCTTCCTTTCACTTGTTTCCCTTTCAATGTTCAAAGCACCATCTTCTAATCAACAGCCCTTTGGGAGACTAAAATGTTAGTCCTGGTTGGCTAATTTGATCTTCTTAAGTTGTTGGGTAAATATGTACGAACAAAATTTTAGATGTAAAATTTTTTTATGAAAATATTTAGGAAGTCGAACAATAGCAAAAGAAGACTGATCCATGGGAATTATACCTAAGGTTCCTCAGAATCACTCACCAAGAGAAAGCAATCAACCCTCCAAATAAAAACACTAGACTAAATAATGCAGCATTAAAACAATACAATGGAAATGTAACAGCGAAGAAAAAGAAGCTACCTGAGAACAGCATTTTCTTTCAGTATGTCGGCCAACTGCATGGAAAGGAGGGATTTCCATCTAAGAAGATCATCAACATCATTAACCTGAAACAAAGAAAGAAAAATTAGTAGAAAAGACCAAGAGTAGGGAAAACTCACAAGTTGAGTAGGCAATAACGTACAATGGCCTCCTTGCTGGCAATAGAAATTTTTATGTCTGATTTGATTTTATCCAGGAGTATATCTTTCCCAGCAATGTCTTTGTCAAATTCTTTAAATATGTTGACATATCTGGAGTTCAACTCCTCAAGGTAACGCTCAAGGACAGACAAATTTAGATCCAGAGAGTGTACTTTCTGCATCAATATCTTTAGAACAGTATCACCAGGCATCCTGCCAACCTGTTGATGCCGTATCTCTTCCGTTGGATCAGGCACGTTGATTATTGGAGCTTCATGTCTACCACCAGAGTCTTCAAGGGCAGGGCCAGAATCCATATCAACAATAAAACCATTATCATTCTTATCACCCTGAGAGGACACTGGGTGGGATTCGAGTGATCTCTGTTTGCAGGTTGTTTCCTCAGATGCAAACAAATTATCTTGAACTGAGATTAGATCCTCAAGCATTCTCTCAACAGCATCCACCCCATATACTTCCACAACGCTAAGTGTACAATAGAACTCTGAACCATAATGGCTCAGCAGATACAACTTTAAATATCTGATCCATGTTGGTTCCGGAAGAGCAAATCTCTGAGCATGTTTCATGTTTGCAGCAGTAAAATTCCCAAGATCGATCCACTCATCTGTAGGATACACCAAGCTGCCAAGCAGCTCAAAATCTTTCAAATTAGATGAGTAATGCTCAAAATTTGCAATTTTAATCGTATCAACTAAGGTTTCTTCAGCAAGCTCAATGACAACAAATTTAACATCTACTGAACATGGATTCCGAAGATACTTGTCTTTGTCTCTACTTAAGATATCTGGAGCACCCTTAGCTTCTTTGTTATAAGCCAAAACCTTTGCTCCCTTTGAAGCAGAAGCATAATTATACTCTGCACCACCAGGCTCCACCCGGTGTATAATTCCACCAACCTGTCCTGTTGCCGATTTACTTTTAGAACTAAAGGCTTTGTTCTTAAATTCGTCAAGCCCTAGTGGCACAGCACGAGAAAGCCTTTCATTCTTTGGTGTATCCTTTTCAATTACAACTGAACTGAAATTCTCCTTGTATGATTGCTCTGGAGCTGCTGAAACAAAGTTACTTGCTAAACTGTTGGTCTCGTCACCATTACAGCACAAACTGTCATAAGAATTTGCACAATCAATTTCATTTTCCGGATCTGTGTTTACAAGAGCAGGACAACTGTCACCTCCCTGCTTAGCCTTGTTAAATGTTGACAAGTCAACTTGTACAACTTCAGATTCATCTACAACCACACAACAACAAGAAACAGATTACAATATGGAAACTTCTGAATGTTTTTAAGCCTGCATTCCATACTCTCCCTTATGCAGCCGCTACTTCAGTTACACTCAAACTAAAAGCTTGAGGAAAGGCACAATTTGGATAATCAGAGTTAATAACAACGAGGACTAGTAATGATGACCAAGCGAAGGATTCTAGGAAAGGTAAAATCGGATTCCAGGAAAGGTAAAATCCTGCCCAGCCCAGAAACAACATAGCAGACCAGTATAAATCTTGGGAGTAATCCTTGCCTACGTGTGCCTCTTTCAGATGATGCACAGGGGGTTATGCATCTACCTTCTAGAAACAGTTTCCTCCCGCTAGGCAAACGAGGAAAGAGAATGTCAACTAGACACAACAATGTTCTAAATAATTAAGTGACCAATAAAATGTATGATTCCTGTGATTGATAAACTTGTGATGACAAGATAGCTTCAGAATTAAATTGATAGAACATTGATTTAGATGAATAATGAATAGCACTAGATCTAAGTTCCTAAGCACCACAAAAAAATTAGGTGTCTACACAACTTATTAAGTAGTATACATATATTGATTGAAGGATCAAATGAGCCATTTTCCCAGAAATTATAGTGTATGATTGGCTCTTGTGACAAAACCCCAGATGCAGATTCACTTATTTCTCAGCTAACAAAACAAATAGAGAAGAAATTTACCTTTGTAACCATCACCACTGCCGATCCAAGAGGTGAGAAAGAAGAAAAGGCCCCAGCAAACAACAACCAGAGACAAAGAAACCTGGCAGAAGCGATTCCTTCCCCTTATGGCCTTCTCCAGAGCTCTTCTTTGCAGATGAGCTCTACGTGATCTTTGCATTGCACATCAATTTTCCCAAGAATTTTCTCCTTCCTCCTTGAAACTGATGAGCTATTGGCGGATTACAAGAAAGACAGATCAAGAACTAAGAGAATAACGTGCCTTACAAATAAAGCGTTTCCGCATTCGCAAGTAAAATTAATTTAGTTTACCCGATTCAGAGGGTGAAGTAAACCAACAAACACGTAAAGGGCATATTGAAAAAACCTGGTCTTTCAACACAAATTTACTCAATTGCCATGCTGAGTACAAATCGGAAGCATCTTACACCAAAATCAAATCTAGAGAGAGAGAGAGAGATCAAATATAAAGCCGAAGAAGAAAGTAATCAGATGATCACAACTGAGAGAGAGAACCTTGGGATCTTCAATAAGAAAGAAGAAGATGATGATGTTACCTAGATCATAGACAAGTGAAAGAAGAGAAGAAGTTGTTACAACGTTATGCTTATGGAAGAGAGAGTGTGTGAATTAAAATTGAAAAGCCATAGTTTCAGCGAATCATCATCCTCCTTGTCTTGCTGTTCTCTTTCTTCCCCTTCTTTATATTTTTCTCCCTCCCCTTTCTTCGTCTCAGATCTTCACACAGATCTGACCTAAAAAATAAAAATAAAAAAATTTTAAACAACCTGGGCAAAAAATTATTTTCGGTTGTAACTCTCATATATCACATTTTGAACCCACGACACATCATGTTACGGGGGCAGAGAGGAGTACCACGGGGGAAAGAGACAAGAACGCCATCGGGGGGAGAGAGAGTGCCGCGAGGGCGAGAGAGAGGGAGAAGTGTCGCAGGGGAGGAGAGAGAGAGGAGTGCCACGAGGGGAGGAGAGAGAGCGGAGTGCCGCAGGGAAGGGAGAGAGAGGGAGAAGGAGTGATGCGGGAGTGAGAGAGATAGGAGTCCACAGGGGGAGAGGTGAGGAGCCCGGGGGAATGTCACATCTTAGATGCGACATTCCCCCGCTCCCGCTCCTCCCTCCTTTCTCTTTGTCCCCCGCGAACTCCTCTCTCTGTCTTTCGCTCACGTGGCAGACGCGACATTCCCCTGCGCTTCTCCCCTTTTTCTCTCTCTCTCCCCCACAGACTCCTCTCTCCCTCACTCCCGCAGCTATCCTCTCTCCCACCCTCTCTCCCTCCCCCGATGGCACTCCCCTCTCTCTCTCTCCTCCCGTGACACACACACACTCTCTCTCCCTTGCGACACTCCTCTCTCTGCCCCCGCGACATGGACTATATCGCGGGTTCAAGATGTGACATAGTATGTCGTAAGTTGAACCCACGATTATGGAGGTTACAAATGAAAATAATTTTCTGCCTAGATTGTTTTAAATTTTTTTTTGTTATTTTTTTAGGTTAGATCCATATAAATCTCATCATCTCTCTCTTCAATGTTTGAAATCTTGATAAAAAAAAAAAAGATAAAAAAAGGAAAGAAATTAGGGTTTCTTTTCTTTTTAATTAATTCACGTTTTTTTTTCACCTTAAGATTGAGAGAGAGAGAATATTTCTGTTTCATGCAAGTGCAATGCAATACTAAAAGAAGTTAGGGTATTTCTGTTGTTACTACCTGGAAAATTCACATCCCCCAACCCCCAAAAAAGAATTCAATCCCATAACGCTGATAAACATTAAATCGTAAAATCCTTATGAAAATTACCGTTCGGCTAGATCTATGGAGACAGCCTAAGGGCAAGGGGGAGATCTAGAGCAAAACCCCCCACAAACCCCATGTCTTGGACCCAAGTCATGGATTCAAGTCTGGTAAGAGAATTTAACCAAAAAGATCGACTATTGGGTGAAAAAGCGTAGTGAACTTAAGTATTATTTTTTGATTTATTTAGAATCTAATGTGGGATTTATAAAATTGCACATCCATTGAGATGTCAAACGTTTACAGATGGCTCTCACTCTGGATAGCTCTCACTCTGGACTTTTTAAAACATTGAGTAGCCCTTTTCCTTTTAAAGCACGGGGTAGCTCTTTTTCCTTTTGGACAACTCTCACTCTGACACCAGATAGCCATTTTCCTTTTTATTTTTTGGACGGCTCTCACTCTGAATTTTATCAAGTATCAGGTAGCTCTCTTCCAGATAACCCTTTTTCATGTTAAATTAGAGACTCTGATACCACTTTTGTCATGGATCCAAATGATGGATTCAAATCTAATAGAAGAGCTCAACTCAAAAGATTGATTTGTTGGGTGAGAGAGTTTATTAGATTTAAATATTATTTTTTGATTTTTTGGAATCCAAAATCAGATTTGTAATATCCCTCCCCCAAAATAAAAGGGCCCAAGCCAATCATATGGCATGCTAGCCAGCTGTGACGGTATTTTGCTGATCATAAGTTTGAATTTCTCTAGTGTAGTCCTGCCACTTCCAACTTGAGAAATATATTATAAATTTTATCTGAAAGTTAATTCTCTAAACATATATATATTATTTTTTACTTGTTATATGTATATTTTTTTTTATTAGGAATGGCAACAGGTCGGATATAATATGTTTTATTAATATCATATCTAATCTAAAATCATCCATATCTAATTTTGAACCCATGCGGGTCAATGAAAGCGAACATCATTGATGAGATTTAAATTAATGTTACTTTTGATGATCAATTTCATTACATTTTTAAATGAATGTTACACTAATTAGATATTTTATAATAAATTGTTCAATTAAATTATTGAAAGAATGGATAAAGGAAATACAAAAAAAAATATAAACAATTTACAACAAATTGAAAAACAAAATTGGGAATTACTGAAAACGGAATGTTCTATAAGAAAAATGTCTTGAAGTTGTTGATATTTGAAAATTTTTATATATTAAGAATTTATCTTATCATCTTTTACACCACTCTAAATTTAGGAGTTTCTTTTTTACTTTCTCAAGTTAGTTGATATTTTTACTATTAGTAACTATTTGAATTTTGAAAATCTTTATTTTTGGGAACTTTATTTTTGGTACTACCTCTTTCTCAACCTTTACGCAAGTATGATCTTTACTCCAATCATTACAATCCTGGATGAAGAAATCATTCAAATTTGAGCTATGGAAATCAAGGAGAACAATGAGAGTATCCATCCCGACCTTTTAACAGACCATTACCATAGCCAGCACCTACACAATTCTAAAATTTAGGTATGTCTTTAAAAGATATAGTGAAGGCTATTGCGACTAATACTCAACAATTTCAAGAGAAAATGAGAGCTAGTATACAAGAAATAAGGGCTAGTATACAGGAGATAAATGCAAGTATACAGAATTTGAGAAACCAGATTACCCATCCAGCGATCTCAATTAACAAGTTGGAAGCACAAAATTCTAGAAAATTACCTCACAAATGGTGGTGAATCCCAAGGAGAATGTCAATGCAATGGTATCAAAAAGTGAGAAGCAACTTCATTCGAGTCCTACTCATCTAAGAAGGTGGACAAAAGGAATGATGTAGAGAAGGAGGATGAGCTACACATGGAAATCTAATCAAGATAATATATGACCCTACTTTACCTAACATTTCTCATGCAATTGAGCCACCATTTCTTAGTAGGTTGGAGAAATCCAAAAAGGAAAAGTATGAGAAGGAAGTTTTGAAGACATTTAGGAAGGTTGAAATAAACATACCACTTTTAATATTATCAAGTAAATTCCAAAATATGCTAAATTTTTGAAAGAATTGTGTACAGATAAAAAAAAGTTGAGTCGTAATGAGAAAAAGGGTAGGAGAGAATGTATCGGCTGTCATCAAAAGAACGTTGCCAGGAAAACACACAGATCTAGATATGTTTATTCTATTTTATGTTATTGATAAGAAGAAATACTAGACTTAGGAGTTTCCATCAATGTCATGTGATACTCAATTTATTATGTTTTGAATTTGGGTCCCCTAAAAAAAACTAGGGTTGTTATCCAATTAGTTAACCATTTTTATTCTTACCCGGAAAGGATTATTGAAGATATTTTGGTGTAGGTTAATGAACTGATATTTGTAGCAAATTTTTACATCTTGAAAGTAGGAGACACTAATATAAATTTAGCTCTACTTTTATTAGGAAGGTCATTCATGAGAACAGGTAAAACAAAAATAGATGTGGATGAGGGTACTTTCTCCATCGAATTCGACGATGAGATTGTTGAGTTTAATATTTTTGATATTATGAAATACCCAAATGAGTGTCATTCAGTTTGTTTTACTGATATTGTTGATTCAATTATGTTGGAATTTTTTGAAAAAAAATATGATATTAATCTTGAATTAAATGCACAATTAGATACGAAGAACGAGTTATATGAGATTTGTGAAATTTCGGAGTCAATATTAGAATAAAAAATAAGGTCTACAAATTCTAGTGTACAAATACCCTTATCTCATGAAAAATTGTTACCTTCTGTTTTGTAGACTCCTAAGTTAAAGTTAAAGCCTTCTCATTATCCATCAGATTGAAGAGAAACAAATGAAGAATGCCGAGTATAATGACGTTAAACAATTGCGCTAATTGGGAAGCAATCCAATATATTTTTTTTCTTGAATTTGATTAGTTTGATGTTTGATGTTTTTGTTTCAATTTAGGGGTGTTTGATTGGTATCATTAATTTTTCTATTTTTGTTTTTGTAGGTGCATAAAGGATGGGAGATAGAAAAGATGCACCCAATCAAAGTTCAAACAATATAACAGTAAATTTCAAGGTTTGCCAAAAGTGCTTAAAGAATAGGACATAATTACGTGGTTGTTTGAAAAGAAATTTTCATATTTGGCCAAGCGCTCAAAGAAAAAAAGATGTGATCATACGACTGTTTGAAGAGAAATTTTCATATTTGGCGGAAGTGCTCAAAGAAATAGGATGCAATCATGCGGCGGTTTGAAGAGAGATTTTCATAGTTGGTAGAAGCACTCGAGGAAATAGGGCATATTCACATGACTGTCACCACCGTCATCACCTTAATAGAGTTCACTCTTTTCTCTCCTTCTTTCTATTTGCCCTACTTTTATGTTCTAGGTATCTTAAAAAAACTAAAAAAATAAAAAAATTTTGGGTTCCAATTCTTATTATGCATGGTTGCTACAATTATTCTTTTAACTTTAAATAATAGTTGTTTCGAGTTATGTGTTAGATTTCTCTTCTTTCTTACCCTTTGCATACATTTGGGACATGTGTATTTTAGATGTGGGGGAGTTGAGAATATTTGGTTACTATATATATATAATTCGCCTCAAGTTAAAAAGATGTACTTAATGTTTACTACCCGTTATGTATGCTTGCTTCAGACCAAATTGCATGATAGATAATTGGTATTAGTGGTCATTGTGATGCATGATTAACTATTCACCTTTTAATGGTTGAATTAAGGGATAGAATGGTATAATTTGACACAAAAGCAACCCAAAAGTGAGGATTGGGTCTTATAGAGCAGCACATCTTTTATGCTCTCTCTCTCTCTCTCTTTTTACGAGTGTATATCATTATTGGAGTGGTTATTCTAGAACTTGTTTTATTATGTATGTTGAGCCCATATTTTTTATTTTTTTTTGCGTTGAAATTATTAAAATACCTAAGTTTATACCCTTTTAGCTCCCAAAAAAATACCCTCCCATATATATTATTCTCCCTAGTGAACTCATTTGAGCCTATGTCCCTTTTCTTTTGTTTATAACCTCATAAATTGTCACATGGTTTTATTTTTTTAATTTTTTTAAAATTTTTAAATTTTTTTAAATTTTTTTTTTACTCTTAACATTCTTTTTAATCCTTATATCAAAGAAACATGTGATTAGAATATGAATTTGGTGATTATTTGATAAAGGAAAATGGGATAATTTTAATTTTGAGGTTGTCTTTAGGAATTGAATCATAGATTGAGGCTGGTTTATATAATAAAATGGTGAAACGTGCGTCATATCATCATTCATCCTCGAGCTTGTTTTATTTTGAAAAAAAAACCAAAAAATAAGAGGAAAAAAGAAAAAAAGAAAAAAATTGTGATCGAGGAATGAGATGGGATGAAAAAGGAAGGGGGATTACTTTCACGATGGATTGATATTCCATGTTATGAAATATGTTTGATAGTGTGAAATAGGTCTTGTATTTCTTGGCATACTTCTTTTGACATATACATTACATATCACATTAATCTTTTTATCCTATCTTGTCCCTAACTACATTACAACCAAATAAAAGACTTTTTAATTGATATATAAAATTCATATGTTTGAATGGTAGAGATTTGATATATTAGCAAGACCATGACAATACCATTTTATTGTGTTGACTTGAATGTCATATATATACCTTTTCTCCAAATGAGTGCGTGGAGTGAATTCCTTGTGAGGGTAGTTGAATATTGTATATTCTTGATTTTAAGGAAACCATTAGGGATATTATAGTTAATCTAACATTGAATGCCATGAAGTATTGATTGTCTTGACCACAATTTTGGTTTGGACTCATCATACACAATGATAGGAATTTGAGGAAGTTTAGTTGACTTAAGAAATGTTTTTGTTTTTGTTTTTTATTGTGATTCGAATGCTTGGGACATGCATTGGTTTACGTATGGGGGAATTTGATGAGATTTAAATTAGTATTATTTTTTATGATCAGTTTCATTATATTTTTAAATGAATATTGCACTAATTGGATATTTTATAATAAATTGTTCAATTAACTTGTTGGAAGAGTTGATAAAGGAATCATACAAACAAATGGATCATGTGACTAGCACGTACATCAAGAGTTCAAAGCAAAATACCGATTAAGGATATATAATAGTTTACCTTTCAATACAATAAGACTATCATATCTCACTATATCTCAGACTTCTTTCACTACACGCAATCAACGTATCTCTTATCTATCAAATAATATAAGTAAAAGCATACTTAACTTAATTTAAATTATATATTCACAATCATATTTTAAAATATTAAGTCAAAAACACAATGGCCTGTTTGTGAATATAAAATAATTTGTCAATTTAAAAACAGTTTTTCTTTCATTCTACTATTTATCAACTTCATTATAGCTGTTTTGTTAGACATGGACCATCAAACCAAATCAATCATAGTTTCTTGGTAACGTGGTAAAGTAGCACATTAAAATGAAATTTTAAAAAGCAGTTGAAAGTCCTAAGGGAATGAGATGATGTTAAATATAAATCTCGGAGTCTTATACAATGAGGCATAAAGAAATTCATCAACTCATTACTTATTTGGTCATATCAACACATGTAATATGTAACATGTGCTATGATATATTTTCTTCTCAATTAGAAACGTATATCTCATTTTTAAAATAATGTATCGTACGGGTCTTAACCCACGTATATTGCAACTTGAGTTTTCTTCTTATAAATCCTCCAACTATCATAATTTCAAAAAAAAATTCATACCTAACTATTAAACAAGTTTAATGAATCATGAAAAATACATTTCGATTACCAAAAAAAAAATATATATGTAAGCAGTAATCTTATTTTAGTAATTTACTAAGGCGGCATAAATATTTATCATCCTCAAAAAGTAATATTATTTCATCTTTACATGTAATTTAACATTGGAGACGATTGTTCGTGTGAAAGAGTCAATTTCAAAATTTGTCCAACATATCTTTAAATCACGACATAAGAACTTGTGAACACAAAACAAATTCAAGTGTCATGTAATATGAGCATAACATCATAGTTACTCTGCATTTAATTACAATTTCATCATGCACAATACAAGGGATCTAACATGTTTTATAAATGTATCTCTAGATATTGAATTTATGAAAAGATTAGCATCATTAAATGTGCAGGCACATACTTTAATGTCACCTCTCTCTTATTAACAATATCTCTCATAAAATTGAATTTTGTATCTATATGTTCGGTTTTATCAAAACATTTGAAATCTTTAATATAAGCAAAAATTAATTGATTATCGCAATAAATTGTCACAACTCTTACTGAGTTGCTTATGATTTTCAAATATTATAAAATCTTTTCAACCAAACACTTTCTTAAACTATAGAAACACAAACTAGAAATTTTGCTTTCATTGTGGATAATAATACATAGATTTATTTTTGCTACTCTAAAAGATAAAATTATCATTTAGCAAGAAAGTATAATCAAAGATATATTTATATTCGTCTAAATCACCATCCCAATCAACATTTGTATCCTCTCAATAATCAAAGATATATTTATACTCATCTAAATCACCACCCCAACCAACATTTGTATCCTCTCAATAATAAGTCATCTTTTGACAATAAAGAAAATAATCTACAATTCCTTTTTGTTATCAAAAAAGTCATCTTCACTGCACTACAATGTCTTCTATCTGGATAGGATCGATATCTAACCAAACTCATAGTGTTACAAATATTATGACGAGTATATATTATAATGTATATCAAGCTCCCAATAGTGCTGGAATAAGGTACTCTAGACGTATCTAGTTTTTCTTTAGGAGACACATCTCATGACTTAAACTTTTTATCTTTAACCACAAGAGTAAAATAGAATTACAAACTTGTTGTCAGACTTTTCGTATAAATATAATGGTTTTCTCTATCATGACAAAATCATAATAAATTAAAATTTTGTGAAATCTCAGATATCATTGTTTCAAAAATTGTTTAAGACCATAAATTGAATTAATCAATTTGTAAATTTCATTTTTTTGGCCAAATTCTTTTATCCAAGTTTTCCATTAGGAAAGTAGTTCTTATGTCCTTTTGATGTAACTTTAAATCTAAATTGATTATTATAATCAATGATAGGCGAATAGAAACAAATCTCACTACTAATGGAAATGTTTTTTTATAATCAATACCCTTTCTATTGGATATAATCTTTTGTTACTAATTGAGTCTTATACCTCTCAATAGTTTTGTCAGCCTTACGCTTTACTTAAAAAACCCACTTATTCTCAAAAACTTTACACTTACATGGAAGTTCACCTAGTTCCCAAATAAGGTTTGATTCCATCAACTCCTTTTCTTCTTCCACTACATTTATCTATTTATCTTTTGTAAGACAAGAAAAAGACAAAGCCCTATTTATTTATTTTTTTAGGCTCATCTTCATGTTCTAAAGAAATAATAAAAGTGTTCCCTTCTATCTCATAATAATGTTTGGACATCATTTTCCTAACACTTTTCTGAAATGATAATGTAGTTTGATAATTAGAATATGACCTGCTGGGATCAATTAGAAATTTATTTTCTCATAATTCCAATGATCCATCAAATAAAGGCTGTCTTTTCTTTATTTCACTTATGATAAGAAAACATTCTCCAAAACGGTCTAATTTCGTGATTCAATTTCATTAACAATATCAGTTTCTTGTTCACCAATGAATCCATAATCTATGAACTGATTAGAATATTTAGTAAATATATATATATATATATATATATATATATATATATATATATATATATATATTTACATGGGGACCAAATTTTCCAAACTTATTGGAAAAGTTTTGAATATAAGCAACTAATCTCCATGGTTTGAGACTACTCAGACTCGTCTTTCGACCAATCCAAAGTTCATATGGTGTAGTAGATATTGACTTTGAAGACACTTCATTAAAAATGTAGGCCTAATAATACATTTCCTCACAAGAAATAGGCAAGTTAACTCACACTATCATGAATCTTGTCATATTTAATAATATTACTCTCCTTCTTTAGGCAACATCATTTCGCTAAGGTATTTACGGAATAGTTAATTGCCTTATTATCCATTTTTCATTACATATATCCTCAAATTGATCGTATAGATATTCACGTGCTCGTTTTGTCATTTAGACTTTCATTATCTTATCCATAGATATTCACATCCTCATTTTGTTATTTAGACTTTTATTGGTTTATCCATTTGATTTTCTAATTCATTCATATAATGTCTAAAACGGTCAAATGTTTCAGATTTATGATAAATCAAATATTAATGACCAAATTGCATTAATTCATCTAGAAATGTAATGAAATATGACACTCTATATCTGGTTTTCACATTCATTATATCACAAATATTACAATAGACTAATTACAATGGAAATTCAGCCCTCATGGCCTTTCCAAAAAGTTTTAATATCATTCTACTACAATGTTCACAACTAAATATATGAATATTAGAAAGTGAACTCAATAGTCCAAGGATTTATCATATTTTGCCCAATGTGATCAAGTCTAACATGCTATTTCTCAACATTAATATTTGCATTTTTAGAAGTACAAACATTTAACTAAATGCAATAATTAATATGATAGTTAAATGTTTGTCTGTCACAATTCAACAAATAAAACCATTTCTTAGATGTCCTGAACCATAATGCATATCATCATGACAAGTATTAACCATATCACCACAAAGTTCAAACTATAACCATGTTCTAAAAGAACAACAAAATAAGTTAGATTTTGTTGAATCTGCAAAACATAAAGAATATCATGTAGAATAAGAGTTTGACCACCATGTAATTCAAGTTTACAAGTGTCAATCCTTCTAACTTCTACTCTCGCATTGTTCCCTACATAAGTCCATCCGTGCTAGAAGGAGCTTGACGAAAATCCACAAATGCTTCATGGTCCCTAATTACATGGTTCATTGTTTTTGAATTTATAATTCACATAAGATAACATTTAGATACTAAAACAGTACTAAAGAAACATACAACACTCCAAGAAACATTATAAAGTGTCATATTTTTCGATTTAGAACACTTATGAGCGAAACAACTAAGAATTTGGTGATTATAGCACTTTAAATTTCCCTTATCTTTTTTTTTTTCCTTTCTAAACTCTATGTTTGCTCTTGCGATTAGGGTTGTTCTTCCTAGACCATTCTCTAATCTTGCTTTTGTTCTTGCCTTTGTTCCAGTTCTTATTATACTTAAAGCCTAAAACTTTATTAGAACAAGATTCAACTACAAAGCACTAGCAGTGGATTTTACAGCACCAAACCGCTCATCCTTAAGCTCAATGCGGTAAGTGTCATCAGAGAAAGTCTTAATATTATCATTATGAACTAGATTGACTTTCAAGTTTTCCCACTTGTCAAAAAAGATCGGATCAAAGTTTAAAGTTTCTACTCATCAGAGAGAACATGACATGATTTCAAATTCTATTTGATATTATGATCAACATTATTTTGTAAGTATCAAACTTGATAGTCAGCTATCTCAAACGAGTCAGACTAGTACCTCAATATTTCTTCCCAAGATCTAGATATCACGAGCAATAGAATATTGTTCACATTTCCAAATGAGATCTTAATTACTCAGCGAACCAAGATAGCACAGGTAGTGGAATCCTTTTTTTTCCACGCGTGATAAATCTCTTCATCTCTTCTCTATTGAGTGTGTCACCCACACAGGTTCTTGCATGATTTGACTAATGCCCTCTAAGATATCTTTCTCTTCTGGTACATACCATATTCAATTTGTCACCCTTTTTGAGGTCTACTCCCATGGACCTTGCCCGTAGACTTCAGGCTAGGCCCAAAAGGTCCCCCAACGGCTAGCAAAAAATAGCT
This sequence comes from Dillenia suffruticosa, assembly GCA_033439265.1. Classification (NCBI taxonomy): domain Eukaryota; kingdom Viridiplantae; phylum Streptophyta; class Magnoliopsida; order Dilleniales; family Dilleniaceae; genus Dillenia; species Dillenia suffruticosa. The sequence continues at coordinate 14,216,122 of JAVTVX010000017.1, read as the reverse complement.
GTTGGGGGCTGTCCCCAACGGCTAGTAAATCTAACCGTTGGGGACAACCCCAACGGCTAGAAATGGAGAGGGCACAATACCCTCTTCTCCTCTTTTCTCATCTCTTTCCCTCTGCTTTTGTTCTCTATAAATAGGGCTTATTTGTTCCTTTGGAAGGTATGAAAAATATGCCTTCATTGCATGTAAACTCTCTTTGATTTCTCAATTAAATTCTTGAAATTTTTTTCTTCATTCTTAGCTTGCTATTTTTAAATTTCAACACTTTGTTTTGTTTTTGAACTTTTAGTACAAGAGATGAGTAGGTGTTACAAGGAATGAGATTAGAATCCTCAGATGCAACAAAGTTTAAGCTTACAAGAGAATCTACAGAGACAACAAAGATGGACCGACAAATAGAGTATGTTTTCTTCACGGTTCAAAGTATTCAATATTCATTCACTTATTCATTACTTGCACATTCATTCCTTTCAACTTCTATTCCTCCTACTTGAGTATTTATGTGAGGATGGTTGAGAGTCGTTGAGGTGGTAAGTTGGATTTGAACGTTATCCATCAATGCTCTCATCCATCTCATTAAAAGCACATTCAATTTTTACTTCATTGTAGGCAATAAGAGATAACTTTTTGTTTGCTTTGTGGCTTGCTTTTCTAATTAGCCAATAAAACACTTTGATTTGTTGAAAAGAGGAATTAATCAACTTATCATCACATTTCTAAAAGGTTTTTCTAAGAGTCCAGCAAGTTCTTCTCCTTTGAAACTAAATAAATTCTTTATGAGTTTTTGTCTTAAAGATGAAGCCTTAAATTGGCATAGCCCGCAGAATTCGGGATGGGCTCAGGCCCAGCCCGGGCCAGCAAAAGGCCCCTTTTTTGGCCCACAAAGGGGGCCTAATTGGGCCCCAACGGCTAGGAAAATCTAGCAGTTGGAGACTATCCAACGGCTAGTATTACTAGCCGTTGGAGATAGCCTCCAATGGCTAGTAGAGAGGGGTCTTAACCCCTCTCTTGTTCTCTCATTTGCTCTCTAAATTCTCTCCATCTTCTTCTTCTATAAATAGGTTTCTATGTATTCAAGCAAAGACATGAACAAAAGTTCAAAACTATGAATGTTATTTGTTTTCATTATCAATAAACTTCAGAATTTCATTCAAAGTTCTCTTGTGTTTTTACTTTGATCTTTCAATATGGTATCAGAGCAATCGATCCCATCCTCTTCTAGGTTGGGTGATCCTCCTCTTTCCATAAACATTACCCAAATGCAAAATTTATCCTCCATTCAATTGAAAGGGGAAAATTACTACCAATAGGCAAATGTGATGAAGATGGCACTCAATCTCAACAATCTAGAAAGCCACGTTCTTGATGATCCTCCTGAAGAAACAGATCCATCGTTTCGAGAATGGAAGAAAAGGGATGATCATATCTTCATTCTCCTCCTTAATTCTCTAGATGAAACTCACAAGACAATGGTGACATGTGCTCCTAATGCAAAAACTTTGTGGGATGAAATGTTCTTTTTATATGGCTTAGAATCCAACCTTTGAAGAATCTTTGAGCTTAAGAAGCAAATTGCTTCCATAAAAAATGAAGGCAAATCTCTTCCTCAATACTTTGGTGAGTACACAAATGCTTGGAATGAGCTAATTACTCCACGGCCAGATTCTATAGACCTCAAAGTTCTTCGAAAGAGAAGAGATGAGGATAAGATATTTGGTCTTCTCATGGGCTTAGATGATTCCTATTCTCATCTAAGGTAAGAAATCCTTCGAATGAAGAACTTTCCATCATTTGGGGAAGTTTAAAATATGATGCAAAGAGCTGAAGTGAGCATTAGATTGGAAGAAAGCTCCAAACAAAAATTGAAGGCTCAAGCATTCATTACCTCAATAAATGAATTTGTTGCTGCCAAAGTATCTCAAACTCAAAGGAGAAATGAGATTTGTTCTCATTGCAAGAAAAGAGGCCATTCAAAAGATAAATACTGGCTATTGCATCCCCATTTGAAGCCTAAAACGTTCAAACAAAGAGACCAGCAAGGAGCTCCAACTGCCTTCGGTTCTAGACAACAGCCTTTTGGCCAATTCGTGAAGGTCCAAGCTCCATCAATTGTTGATTTTGCTGCACTCCAAACTCAACTAAATGAGGTTACAAAGAGACTTCAACAAATGGCTTCTTCATCTGGTAAAAGTCAAGAACCTTTCTCATGTTTAAATTCTGAAAAAATTTTTATTGATTCGGGAACCGAATGTCATATGGTTAAGGATAAAGCAAAAATAAAAAGATTTGAAAACCTTCCTAACCATATGATTGTTCGTGCTGCAAATGGACAAAATTTGAGAGTAAATCAAGTTGGGGAAGTTGACATTTTTGGAAAACCAACAAAGGCTTTATATGTCCCTAAACTTATCTCAAACCTACTGTCTATTAGCAAGATCACCAAGAATCAAAAGTGTAGAATTATTTTTGACCCCAATAATGTCTCTTTTTAGGAGCTCAAGTCAAATCAATTGATTGGCAAGAGTTCTAGGAGAGGAGGATTTTATTACTTGGATCAAGAATAAATCACACTTGTAGCTCACATCAAGGAGGATCAATCTCTTTGGCATGGATGTTTAGGACATCCTAGTGATCGAGTTTTAAAACATCTATTTCCAACCTTCAATTTTGAGAATAGACATTGTAAAACTTATATTTTGGCTAAGGAAACCCGAATAATGTATCCCATTTCAGAAACAATTTATGAAAATCCTTTTGATTTGGTTCATTCGGATATTTGGACTTCTCCTGTTATGTCTCACTTGGGTTACAAATACTTCATTACTTTCATTGATCACAAAACGAGGTACACATGAGTGTATCTTCTAAATACTAAAAACCAAGCTCTTGAAGCTCTCAAGAGTTATGTGAAATATGTGACCAAACTATACAATGCCAATATAAAAGTTCTAAGGTCAAATCATGGTGGTAAATTTACAAGTCTCAATTTTGAAAACTACTTTAAGGACAATAGCATTATACATCAAATGTCATGTGTTTACACACCCCAACAAAATGGGGTAGCTGAAAGAAAGAATAGACACATACTTGAAACATCTAGGGCAATGATGTTCTATGCAAACATGCTTAAAAAATTTTGGTGTGATACAATTAAAACCGCGGTTCATGTTATCAACCTTATGCCTATTGAAATTTTAAAAGGGCAATCGCCTCTAGAGGCTCTTCTGGGAAGAAAGCCTAAAATCTCTCACCTTAGGACATTTGGTTGCACATGCTATATTCATATTCCAGCACACTTGAGGAACAAATTAGAACATAGAGGAAGAAGGTGTGTATTTCTCAGATATGCAGCCTTTGAAAAAGGTTATAGGTGCTATGATTCTATTACTAACCGAACATACACATCTAAAGATATGATATTTTTGGAGGATGAGTTCTATTTTGCAGGAAATGAATAAACAAAGGAAATGCCAAAGACTAAAATTCCTCATAGCTCTTGGGACTTTCTCATATCTCCTCCTCAAGAAGCTGAACAAACTGAAGGAAACTCCACCTCAGATGCAAGTTACAACTTTCAAAATGAAAATTCAGAACCTTTAGAAGCTAAACAACCAATTGCTTCAGGGGGAGAAAGTGATACGAATGAAGAAAATACAAATGAAGAAAAATCCTTTGAGATTGAAGAGGAACCAGATCAACCTCCACCTCAGCTAAGAAGATCAACAAGGCTTACGCTTCCACCATCCGAATGGATCAACCATAGGGTGTTCTATAACTTTAGGGTAACCTCCCATCCTATTCATGATTATTATACTATTTCACATATTTTCTTGGACCACCAAGCCTTCTTGAGTAAACTAGATAAAGAAGTGGAACCAATATCATTTGAGGAGGCATCAAAGGATCCAAGATGGAGAAGAGTATGGAGGAAGAACTAGAACTAGAAGCTCTATCAAAAAATGGGATATGGGAAGTCACATCTCTACCAAAGGGGAAGAAAACCGTAGGATGTAAATGGGTTTACAAAATCAAGTACAAAAGTGATGGATCATTTGAGCGATTCAAAACTAGACTAGTGGCCAAAGAATATACTCAAGCATATGGGATTGATTATAAGGAGACCTATGCTCCGGTTGCAAAAATGAACACTATTAGAGTCCTCTTGTCTCTTGCAGTGAATCATGGATGGAGCCTATTTTAAATGTAGCCAATGCTTTCCTTCAAGGAGATCTGGAAGAAGAAGTCTACATGCAAATACTAAAGGGCCTTCCATCACAAAGAGGAAATGTATGCAAACTTCATAAGGCAATTTATGGTCTCAAGCAATCTCCAAAAGCTTGGCACACAAAGTTAAGCCATGCTTTCCTTAATAATGGATTTCATAAATGCAATAGTGATTCATCTTTCTTTCTTAAAAGGACTGATGATCATATCACGATTGTACTAATATATGTAGATGACATTATCATCACAGGTAGTAATTTGCATCAAATAGACCTAGTTAGGAATTTCTTAAAGTCTAGATTTGAAATTAAAGATCTAGGGAAATTAAAGTATTTTCTAGGTATTGAGTTAGCTTATTGTACCAATGGACTAATTCTCTCCTAAAGAAAATATGCTCTTGACCTTTTACAGGAAACGGGAAAGTTTGGAGCAAAACCGACTTGCAGTACAGTTTCCTCTTCTAGTCCTTTAGGCGATGACAATGATCCTCTAGAAGACATTGAGAGATTTCAAAGGCTGGTTGGGAAGCTTATCTATCTCACCATCACAAGACCAGATATAGCATATGCTGTGAGCTATATAAGTCAGTTCATGCATTCTCCAACAAAAGGTTATTGGAGAGTAGTAGAGAGGATTCTTCATTATATCAAAGGATCTCCCGTGCTAGGGATTTGGATGAAGAACAATGGAAGATCAAACATTGAGGGGTATTGTGATCCTGATTGGGCATGGGATCCCACTGATAGAAAGTCTACCTCTGGATATTGTATATTTGTCGGAGGAAACTTGGTAGCTTGGAAGAGCAAAAAACAGCGGGTTGTATCTAGATCAAGTGTGGAGGCCGAGTATAGGGTCATGGCAGCTAGTGCAAGTGAGATAGTATGGCTCAAGACTTTAGTAGAAGAACTAGAGTTCACGGTCTCCATTCCAATCAAACTCCATTGTGACAATCAATCCGCAATTCACATTACCACTAATCCGATCTTCTATGAACGCACCAAACATATAGAGGTTGATTGTCATTTTATTCATCAAAAGGTAGAAGAAAAACTCATTGTGACTCCTCATATCAAGAGAAAAGATCAGCTAGCGGATATTTTCACAAAGGGAGGGACAACAGCTCACTTACAAAAAATGATGGGCAAGTTAGGTACTATTAATATCTACACACCCAACTTGAGGAAGAGTGTTGAAAAGAGGAATTAATCAACTTATCATCACATTTCTAAAAGGCCTTCCCAAGGTATGAACAAAAGTTCAAAACTATGAATGTTATTTGCTTTCATTATTAATAAATTTCAAAATTTCATTTCAAAATTTTCTTATGTTCTTACTTTGATCTTTCAACATGATTTTGCTGCATAATATCGTTAGAACTCATAAATATTTCATTAAACATAATGGGTTGGGTTAAGTCCAATGATTATCTTTGCTAATCGAACCTTAGAAACAAAGTGTTGACAATTTTAAAAACTTAAGTCTTCTGAGTTTGAAATATGTTTGCCACAGGTCGACACAGTTTTGTTCAAGGGTAGACTCAATTTTAAATTTTGTCAGATATAGATAGAATGTGACACTTGATTGTAGGGTAGATTACACTTTTCCTTATGTGATTTGATAAAAAATGACATAGTTCTTTTATAGTAAAAAAATATTCAATTGTGCCCTCGTGGTTTTAAAAAAAAAATGAAGAGCGGATGGAATTTTACAAAATTAAATGTAATGTAAGGAGACACAAAAAAATATCCAATATACCCCTTACACACTCCTCTCCTTCCACATTCATCTTCGATCTCCAGTACACCCAGAAAAAACCCAGAAAACCAAAAAAACACATTCTTTCCCTATTCACATTTCCAAGGACAAAAAAACCCCCCACACACTCTCTCTCTCTCTCATCCCCTCATCTTCTAGGAAACCCACAAAAAAACCCACTTTTCTCTCTTCCCATTTTTTCCCCATTTACATTCATATTCCAAAAAAAATCAGAAAACACACACACACACTCTATCTCTCTTCTCCTCATCTTATAGAAAACCAAAAAAAAAAAAAAAAAGCAAAAAAGACCCAAAAAAAACCCAAAAGAATCCAGAAAACTCATTATTTCCTCCATTCACATTCTTGTGATGTTGTTAGGCTTTTGTAGACTCATTTTGGAGCTGAGAGTGATTGCTACATCTCTCTCACGTCTGACAGAGATTTCAGTGGCTAACGTAGTGTATAATTATACAGTCTGAGGGTTAATTTGGTAATTTGGGCTTTCTTGTCCACTAGTCATCAAGTGCTCTGCTTTTTACTCTCCTTCTCTCGAGTATCTAATGGGTTCTATCCATTTTCATATTCAATTTGTTCTATCTATTTTCTTTTTATCGGCTTCCAAGTCTCAGCTTTGTCATGAAATTCAAGACTCTTCAACTCTCTTGAACAAAGTGTGGGCTTTTTCTTTTTCTTTTTTCTTGGTTTGAGTGCATTTTATTCTGATTTTTTTTTGGGTTTTTTTAGTAGATTTTTAATTTCTTGGTTTGCTTGAACAAAGGATGGGTTCTTGTGCATTATCCGCCATCCACCATCGCTTTTTTCCTTTCTGCTCTATTTTTTCTATACCTCTGTTTTTTTGAAGCTCCTCAAAGCTTCTTATCCATGGCGGCAACACATATCTCAATTTTCTCTTCATCGCTAGAGATAAAGTCAAATCTTCTCTCTTTAAAAATATCACGGACACATCTTTTTTTACTCTCTAAAACCTTCAAAAATCCTCCTTTTCTTCACAACTCTACAAACAGTCTTTTCTTTTTCCCCTTGTGCTGGAGGTCGAAGATAATGGCAGAAGAGAGAGAGGTTGAAGATGAATGGGTATTTTTGGTAAAGAAAAATTAATTTTACATGTCGCTACAGTATTTTTCAAGCATGGATCAAAATCTCCGTCAATTCTAACTATTTCCATCACTTGCCATACTTTTTAAAATCATAGGAGGATAAGTTGATATTTTTTTACCATAGAGAAGTGTGTGGTTTTTAGTCAAATCACACGGAGAAAAATATAATTTACCCTCGATTTTATCTCCAGTTGATTCATTTAATGTGTAGGTCGATTTATTTTACATCGTTGTCGACACGATTGTTGAATTACTTAGTCATAAACTAAAGATGTCGGCTCTTCAAACTATCAGGTCGACTCATTAAAATGTGTAGGTAGACTTATTAGCATGCAATGTTTACTTATGTTTGTATAAATTAGTCTACATAGTGCTCAGGTAGACTGAGATCAATCCTTGGGTTGACTTATGTACTAAATTACATGAGTTTCGATGTTCTTGGGTCGACATGGATGTTTTCTGGTCAGCTTACATGTTTAGGTTGACCAATTTACCTTCTTGAGTTGACCAATTAATTAGATCCATTCAATTGCCATGAAATAAGTCGACATTTCTAAGGAGTTTTGTAAGTATGGATTGGATTATTCGAAGATAGGTTGACTCATTAGTTAGTTTCAACTAAGGATAGATCGACAAGTCTATGAGTAGGTCGATCTACATTACTTTAGACTTATATAAGTTCTAAGTATGTTCGGGTCGACCTGGACTTTTAATTGGTCGACCAACTCCTTCAATTGGTCGACATATGCACTCTAATGGGTTGGCTTGTGTTCTTAGGTAGATCTAGTTTTTCAATTGGTTGACCTATTCTTTGAAGTGGTTGAGAGAAAAGACCAAGAGATCGAGAGATCAAGAGAATTTTGGGTCAACAAGTTCATCCAATGGGTCAATTAGTTCATGTAATAGGTCAACATATTTTAAGGGCAGATCGACTTAAAGTGTTTTAGAACTTAGAGTTTGAGAGCTACATGTTCACAATTCAACATGTCTATAAATCAAGTTGACTTGTCTCTTGTCTGATCTTATTTTCTTAGTAAACATTATTTAAGTAAATGTTCAATTTTTACATTTGAGTTTTCATTTTTACATTTAAGAAATACCACTATTTGAATTCAATAAAAATTATTTCAAAACCTCATTTTTTAAGGAAAAAAAAAGTCAATTTTCCCTTAAAAAAACAAAATTTTAGTTTTGATTTTTTAATTTAATTTGAATGTATTTTGTTAGGAGGTTAACAATTTAGAAAAATTCTGAAAATGTATGTTTTAACCTAATTGATATATAAGAAACAAATACCTCCATTTTTAATTTTCATTTTCTTAATATTTTAAACACCTCTATTTTCAAGTACTTAGTCTCCTGCGAGTTGTTCAACCCTCAGTTTTTAACATTTTAAAATATTTTATTTCCTAACCAACTTACTAGTTTGAGTAATATCATTATTCACTATTAGTAATAGGTTATTTCTCCTTATTATGAGGACTCTTCAATGTTCTAAGTCAGGGAATTTTGTGTCAACTAATTTATGGGCTCTGTCGACTATCTTTGTGCACTAGTGAATTGACCCGTCTATATGACTTGTCGACTATTCTTACGTATTTGTATCGACTTTCTATCCTTATGTTCATCTAGTAAGTTGACAAGTTTAAGTATCATGTCGACTACTCCTAAAGTTTTAGCAAATAGTTTTTAAATTCTTTTTTTAATTAATCTAATCATATTTTGTTTATTATCAAAACATATTTTTTTTATTATCAAAACCTATAAATATATCAACATCTACCAATCTAAAACCTCCTACTCAAATATACAAAGTATTTGAATCATGTGATATAAAAACATATCTTTTCATGTGTATTCATGATCATATAAGTATACATAACTATTAGAATGTTCAAAACATGCATTTAAATGAGCATTTTCTATTCATACTTAAAATAAAAACTTTACATATCATACTCATAAGTTTTTATAAAATATGATCATGGTACATAATTTGATTATCTTTCATAGGGAATAATGCAAATGAAAATTTCTCTCCTCAAGGCATATACATGCGAGATAACATATTGATCATTTCTGCTAAAAGTTTATCCGTAGAAGTGAACCTCATTATGACACATAGGCTAGAACGGTATATCCTAAGGATAATCAAATACGATTTCTATGTTCATAGCCCTTCACATTTTAATTGACGTGGTTCTCAAATAAGTGAGTTTCTGATCACATTAATCTCTGTTTCAACATCTCCAAACGAATAGCCCAAATGATAAATTTTAAACTTTTTTCTTTCATAATTTTTAAAAGATGTGCCAAAGTATATATGGGACCTGTCCTATTATCCATTATTATATCTAAATTTGTCAAACGTTATGAAGTTATCAAAACTCAAGCACTCCCCCAAGAATGCTAAATGTGTTTCTAACCCTCACCATATTTTAAAAAATGGGAATCAATACTAGATTGGATTCATAGCCAACCCTCATATGATACAAAGAATTTAAAAATACCATTTCAAAGAATATGCTCAAATTTCAATCAGTTTTATATTGAAAAACAAATTTTTTATACATAAAAATAAGCATAAAATCAAAAAAATATAAACAATTTTCTCTTGGGTAACCAATAATAAGAGAATAATTTCTAGACTCATCAAAATTTTTTCAGAATTTTTCAAAACTGAAAATAATTTTTCTATAATTTTAAACAATTTATAAATTTAAAAATTAATAAAAATTATTTACAACTCTAAAATTAAAATAACAATTATAGAAAATCCAAAAAAAGAAATGCGACGACCTGCTATTCAGGTGTCGCACTCCCTAGCAGAAGGGAATAGACATACAAATGTGGAACCAACAAATACGATTAAAATATGACGTTTGAACTCGCGACAGTCTCCCCGTGTGTAATAACAAAGAAGGAGATTTATATTAAAAGAAAATAAATTATTTGTTCTTTCTAAATTAAATAACGGTAAATTTTTCCTTATTTAGTGACTATTTAGCCGCGTGGACTTAATATAAAACCTGATAAAATATACAGAATACTTCTAATATCAAATAAATAGGTATTAATGGCTCTCCCAGCTATCCAAATACACACCATGATATATAATCATAATATAAATAAAAATATACATGTAAGACTCTGCTTGACCTTCAATTATTCATGTACATATAACAGGTATGACAAAATCAAAAAAAAAAAAAACACAAGAACAATATGTCTTAATAATATAAATAGGTCAAAAAAGAGTGAGATCGAAATCCCTTAACTCAAAAGACTCTACCCTGTGATTCCCTCCCGTCTCTATGATCACCTTAAATTGAGCAAGTATACGGGGGACCAATAGCATACATAATAAGTAATCAGGTATAAGAATCTCAATATCAGCATTTAAATAGCGAGATTTCGAAAAGTACACAAGAGATATGCATCATCTCAGATAATCCCAAAGAAATAAGTACAATTACCACTCTAGATTTATTATCATTCTCTATTTTTGTTGTTCTAATTTGAAATTGATGTTTAAAGAAAAGAATAGAATGTCGAACCAAGTTAGTGTACGAGCGTCTGGAAGAGCAAACCAAAATTTGATATTTCTAAATAAAATGTAGATTTTTTTAGATTACACACCTCAAACACTTCACATATTTCTAATTCCACTCTCGTATAGAGAAGAGATACATACATAGTTCCTCAAACTTCACATACAAGTTTCACAAAGTTTTCGAAACTCCATATACCAACTGTACTACCTGCAAGTTTTACAAATCTTTCAGAAAAAATATCGTAGTATCAGTTTCTTTTTAAATTACTTTATATTCACAAGAAGTAATAATCATAAAGATCCAAATTTATCACAAGAATTACATATGATTCATAACCAAATATCACAAATTGCAGTATTTATAGTCAACCAACTTATAGCACTCCAATAAGTTTTTTCAATAAGTTTCTAGCACAGACAAATTTTGGTAAAACTACCATATCTTGGACTGCAATATTTGGATTGAGATGAATCTAGTTGTTATGCAAAATTACGACTTAGAGTTACAACTTTTATATTCACAGCAAGTTTCAGTTCCAATTGCAAAAAGAAAACCACATCAAATAATATTACATTTCAAAATTCACAACACAATTTGTGCAATTATATAAAAATTAACATAACTTCTTTTTTATGCATATCGTATTGAGGTGATTCTAGTGGCCATTTAAAGATAAGACACAGAGGTACAATATTTGTGTTTAGGGTTAGTCTTAATTCAGTCCAGAAGATAGCTAACAATCGAAGCAAAGTTTAATATAGAAACAAATAGAAATATGGTAATTTTTTTTTTATAAAAAACGTGTTATTTTGAAAATTTACCAAAAATTCATTTCTCAATAAAATTTTTCGAATTATATGTCATTTTAAAGTTATGGAAATCTAGTTTTTTTTAAAAAAAAACCCCACTCAATTTTCAGTTATACAAAAAAACATATTCAATAAAGAACAGAGCATGATCAAACTGTGAAACAGAACAGTTTTTCTGTAGAGATCATGCTATTTAAAAAATTGACCTCAATTTTTTACGAAACTCTTTGAATCATATGTCATTTTAAAGCTATAAAAGTTTTTTATGCACTGAATTTCATCTAGCCTGAACTCACTTGAAAGGGGTAATTCTTCTTCATGAGATGATTCAACAATTGACAACAACTTGTAAGGTTGGAGATGAATGGCTGAATAAATGAGAGATTGCCTTGAAGACTTCGAAATTCTTGAAAATTCCTTGGCTCAGGCATCTTTCTTTTGGATGGCATCCATTTGAGCAGGGTCAACCTCAATGTCGCGATGGCGAACAATGAAAATTTGGGCATTACAGCTCCAAAGAGCATTCTTTTCGATCTCGTACTAAGGTACACTGAACACCAAACCAATCTCAATAAAGTGAAAAGTGGAATTGATTCGATCATTCAAATTATTTAGCACTTATCTACGTTAGGATCCGACCTACGTTAACAGCTATATTCTCCTATGAAAATTTGAGTAAAGTTTAGTTTCTTCAAAAGAAAAGCTCATTCAATTTGCAATTATGTAGAAAAAGATATTGAATAAAGAACAGAATATGGTCATACTGTCCAGAATGTTAAATCTAAGTTTTCTTCCATCTTTTGATTTTTCAAAGTGAGATTTTCTTTTCTTTTTTCATTTCTTCCTTATTTAAATACTACAAACAATCTAAAAACATATTAAATATACCTATTAGGCATCAAAGAAACAACACAAGTATGGTATTTGTCTCAAACTTACAATTTTTTCCTTTGAGTTTCCTTCGTTTCCTCTCCAAACTTTTCTTAAATTTCTATATTGTTTTTATGTGTTTCCTATAGCCCTCTTTGCTTCCCAAAGACTAGAGTTAACATATATATGGATGAAGATGGTCTATTTCAAGTTTAAAAGGTAATTTTCATGGAGGTTTGGGTGGGCTTTTGTGAGAAAACAATGAGATGCAGGAATTGGGTTTTGTTTTTGGAATGGAAGACTCTCTCTCTTATCTAAGTGGAATGTAGGTCCCCCAAACATAGTAATGTGTCAAAGATCTGGGTGCCAAGTGTTAGCTGATCATGTGCCATGGTGTCCCTTGTAATAATGTAACATATACTCTTTGTAGGTCCTATACCAAACCCTTTGTGGGTCCCACCCCAAAACCCTAACCCAATTCTCTTATTACCTTATTCCAATCGTTCCCATTTGCCAATATGTTTCTAGCCTATGCTATTTTAATATGCACAATCTATAGTTAAAAGCAGAAATATAAAACTAAAACATGCATTGCACATAACAATTTAACGAATTTTAACACAATGCAAAACACGAAATTTAAATGTGTTATTAAAATACAAATGCATATTTTAATATTTTTTCAAAATGGGACCTTACAATAAATATTTTCATAAAATTTTCTACCAGATCAGAGCCTTCACATGTCCCCATGCACTGCCATATGTGGGCTATCTTGGCAGTTGCCTGCAAACAACCACTTTAATATGCCGGCGCATGTAGTACATGCTGGTGCCTTCCCGGTATTTTTCAACCACCAAATTTTGGCTATCCCCTATTTTCAATATCTACGAATCTAATAGTGTAGTTGGTTCTTAGATCAGACACCTATAGTCTATGGTTGGAGACTCACGCACATGCAACTAAGAATGAGAGAGAGTCACGGTTACTAATCATCTTCTTTAGAATTTTAGAAAAAATCTGAAATTTGACTCTAAATTCAAATGTCCATATCTTTCTCATTTCTTAACTATTTTTTTAATTCTTTATATGGTTGGAAAGTATTTTTTATAAGAAATCTAATTATATAAAATTATACCATAAAATGCATTATTCTAAAAGATGTGACTACATTAAATTTCAACTAGGGTTTTGAATATCTCTCAAAATACCAAACATTTGAAAATAATATCACAAGGAATCATTTCTCGTGATATAAACATGCTAATGTAAAAATATGAGACCATTTCATCAACCACAACAGAAGTTACTATCAACAATGCATAAAAAATTCAAGCATTTGGGTTGTTTTCAAAAATGACATTTCCATACATGTTTATATCATTTTCTATCATAAAAAAGGAAACAATCTATGGATGCTCTTATACCAATGTTGGAATTTAAATTCGAATTTTGCGTTTTCATACATAAAACGCAATGAGAATTCCCAAAATCTTTTGAAGATTGAATCACTAACATTTTTTTATGTATTATCCCAAAAACTATCACGGATAGAATAGTTTTTAATTTCCACGATACAAATACCTTAAACGTGTCATGATCTTGTTAAATGATAACATAAAATACCTCATTTTTCAAGCTCTCAAAGCATGTAAGTGAAAAATGTTCACACCATCCCTCATTTACATTCATGTTTTCCATTTTCTTATTTTTCAAAAAAAGCCAAATATTTGAATTCAAAATGGGGCATGGTTAAGACCCTTTTATCTCTTATTTGAATTCAAAATCCTTGGATCGAATCAAGCACTCATAGACGACAGGTCAAGCCGTCATAGGCGACTCGGTACCCATTTTCTAACAACCATTGATAAGTGTTTTGAGCAAACTAATAGTAATAGAAGAGCGAGTTGTATTTGCAACATCTTGATTGGACTTCTGCCAATGGGGTTCTCTTTGAAAACAAAGAAAGACTCAAACTGAACTTAACTTTCAATTTTTTCCATATGAATTTTTCAAGATCTTATTTTCGTTTTCGAAGTTACTTCACTCAAAAAATAACTCTTGTGAAAAGCATATTCAGTTAGATTTAGGGCAGGGTTTTGAGAACTTTTGAAATCAATTTCTTGAAAATCAACTTTAAAGTCAATTTTTTGAAAATTAATTTCAAAATTGATTTTTGAGAAATCGATTTTAAATGAATTTTTTTAATCTATTATGAGCGGGCAGGTAACTTGGCAGTTATGAAGTCAATTTTATAAAAGTTGACTTCAAAGTTGATTTTCACAGATTGATTTTGTAAGTTTGACGGCCTATTAAAAATCATATTGTTTTAATAAATTGGGTATCATTTCGCAATATTCTTGAAAATAACCCCTATTCTTCATTCTTAGTAAATCTAAACAACATTATCATAGTTTCAAATCGATCCATTTACTCATTCTCTAAGAAATTTGAAATAAATTTTACAATATGATAAATTAAATATAAATTAATAAAAAAATTTTTAAATATTTAGTTTTAGATACATAATATTGAATTTATAACTAATTTTGAGTGTACCGTAAAGTTTTCGCAATTGTGTGATAGAGTTTGATAAAATATTAAATTGAGTTATATATTGAATCGTGTCAATTTTTTATAAATTAATTGGTATCTAAATTGACCTAATTATTTAATTAAAAAATTAGCTCATCCATCCCTGACCGCTAAAAAGAAAAAAAGGGTATTCCCGTATCGATCCGATTAGTCGGCCCAAATTTTTACGACTAATATCAAAACTGCATCTGAAACAATCAGCTGTCCGCATCTCTAAACTGCTTGTCCCCCACCCCATCCCCCCCGCCCCCCCGGGGGTCATCCAAATGCAGAAAATCATTCATGTCGGCAAAGCCAGTTCGTACCGTTTACATAGGTGTGAGTCTACCCTCCCCCATCCCATGCATCTTCTGTTCCTATCATGTTCCGGTTTTCTTTCTACAGAATTAACCTAATTCGAAATTTCTAAAGAAACAAACTGTTAATATTTTCCTGTTGAATCTGTTCAGGGTTTTGACCGGACCGAAACTGGATTCTTTTCTTGTATCAATGTTGGATTTTGAGGGATTGATTTTGTTTTTGCAAATTTGTTCTCATAGCGAGCGCCTATTTTTTTTAACCTGATTGAAGCAATTAGATTTCTAATGTTTCTTTCTCTTTTTGTGGGATTAGTACAGCCAAGAAAACCCAACGAACGCCCAAAAGTTTAACTTGAACCCTTAAAGATAGGATTTTTATGGTTATGTGTCTTACAAGGCATGCTGAACGTCAAAATTCTCATTCCCAGTTTTAACGTCAAGTTGATGTGGCTGAGATATGTAATTGCAACTCTTGAAAATGTGTGGTGCATATCGTAGTAACATTAACTCAGCACCAGAGCATGACACAGAGTTTCTGGTCGATCTCGTTGCTGTACGAGGCTTCTGCATCTAATGTGATAAGTAACAATAGGCTGTATCAAAATCCTTGTTGCAACAATAGGTATCTATGGAACTAGAGTGTCAGTAAAATATTGTTGCAACGAATTCTATTATTTAGGGCGAACTTAAGTCCTCAGTTATACTGCCTGATCTCTAGATGTCACGAACACTAAATGCCCCAAGAAACAATTAGGCCTTGCATAAACCCTAATCTGATCTGATGTCATTGCCATCACCTGTCTAATGTGTTAGTAAAAGTGTTGTCTTCATTTGTCACACAATTAGAGACCAAGTAATCTGCTGTTGTCCCTTGACATTTTTACAAATTATGCCAATTGAAAATGACGAGGGTTTACTTATTTTTATCAATTAGTGAAATTCTCTCAAAACGCCCACTCAAAACATAGTCCTGAGAGCTTTCATTCCTTTTAGAGCTTTATTATACATTCACAGATTAAACTCTATTGCTTTTGCCTCTTGACCTTGAGTACCTTATCTTGAAGAACACTTACAACTGTAAACTCACAAAATTTATTATCTGCTTATCGGCATCAAACTGATTCAAATATGCATCTGTCCAATGTGATTCCAACACACCGTTCATGTGTTTCTTTTTAAATCTATGGATGTGTCCATTTTTCTAGCGAAGGATATATATTAAGTGACATTTGGGAGTTTGGAAGACATTTTATCCTTAGAACAGTGGGAATTACTCTTGCTATGACCATGTTATGTAGCTTACCGATGGCTAATATTTTCCCATTTTCTATTTCTTGTTGTATGATTCTGTGGAGAGCAATTGAAGGATTTCTGCAGTGAAACAGCTTGGGGCATGATATTTTGGGGAAAAAAGTGGGAACTTGGGTATTAGACATTTGAGCTTTTTCTCCCACTTAGGAGTGCCAAAAGCTTTGATGGGTAGTTCAATCCTTTGACCTAATTGTTATGTTAGAATCCTGATATGCCACTACTTAGTGATGAAATTCTGATATGCCATTTCTAAGTGAAGAAGCAAGTGGTGACAGATAAGCATTTCAGTCTAGTGCTCCAAATGGCTTTGGCAGTTTGGGGACGTATTACAAAGGTGAGAAGGAGCACAAGGGAAAGGTGGTAGAAGATGCCAGTCTTTCTTGAATTTGAGATTCAAGATGGCAGGCAGGTATTGTCTTGGTTGTGCTTAGGTAGGATTATGTTGAAATTCACATTTTTTGTCGCAAATCTAAAAATATTTGAAGGATTGAAACTTTATTTTGTACAGTTGTAGGATCTTGAATGGGAATGAAGATTAAGTGGCTCCTTTGTTTGACTTCCTCCATGCTTTGACCTCTACTTTAGGGTCCATGGAAGCTCAAACGATGGTGATTACGAGTTCCCGTTCATATATTCTTTTATTGGAGATGTTCTCATGTTCAGACTTCCCTTGTGCCTAGCTGCTTTTTAATACAGCTGATGGTAGTTAATTTGATGAAGAGGGTCGCTGTAATTTATCAGTATTATAGGTGTAATTGACGTGATGAACAGTTTACGATGCTTATATATTGGTTGCTAGTTTTGCATTGAACTTTGAAATGATTATCAAGACTTCATAGTTTGTGATTCCCCTTTCATGTACATTTGTTTACCACTGTCAAGAATTGTATTTGTGGAAAAGAAAAAAAAAAGAAAAGAAAAGAAAAGGAGGGAGCTAAAAGGATTTTGATTTTCCATTATTTTGTTTGGAAAGTATGGAAACGGAGAGGAATGGAAAGTGGGAAGCTTCCTTATTCATCTTTGGCTTTTTCCCCATTTTTCTTGTTTGGGGGGGGGGAGGGGGGAAGGAGTCAAGAAATGGCCAAATCATCCTTCATTTTATGGAAATAGAAATTTCTAGAAGGGTTTTTTTATTTAAAAAAAAAAAAAAAAAACTCAAACTCTCGCGACAAATGATTTGTTTAAGAACTGGTTAACAATTTTCTGTTACCCATGCTTCATCCTCCACCCAGATTAAAGAGAAGGGAGAGATTGTCTACTGAAAATAGTTTGTAAAATGCTATTGCTTTGCCCAATTTGTGGAAGTTTAATTTGACAAGCAATGCTTTCATTTCCTCTTCTCACCAGCATATACTGCCAAATTTCTTCTCATCAATAATAACCGGTTCTTGCATGTACCCTATTATGACCTTGTTGCCTTTGAAGAGATTTGCCCCCATCCATGGAGTGATTGACATTATAAACCATTGAATTGCTACGTGAAATTATACTCCTCAGTTAACCTGTCTAGATGCAGCCTCTTGCTTTCAGATCTTTGTTTGATAACTGTTTCTATTAACTTTTCTTATATATCTTCATCCAGTATTCCATTCTTGAATTTGCCAGCAAGAGCATGCAGCCCCACTGAGGTGGCAATTTCCTCTCCCCATCCTCTTGCCAATGTTAGATATCCTGTCCCTTCTTGGTTAGTGGGCAACCCTTCCCCAATTTTGTCCCTATCCAAGTAATGAATGTTTTCTTGGCTATGAGATTGTTTGAAGATTGTAAAATGCTAAAAAAGGTGTAAACATTATTCTTTATGGCAATTTGACACTGTTGAAATGCTATTTGGACAATCATATCTCTTCCATGTCATCATTGAGTTTATTGCCTTGTTAAATGTACAAACCATTATTGCTTGTGAATACTACCTGGATGTTACTTGACTTATTTAAACTTATCTGAGCTTGTGAATTCCGGAGTAAATTCAATTGTGTGTTGTACCAAGCGTATACTTCATATATAGGGCCATTGCTGTAGGTTTTTTAGTTAATCCATCTCTCGTCCTCTTTGGACCATCAGACGCCTGTGCCTTCATGCTTGTGCGGGCTTCATTTTTTATTCCTTTCATTCTCTATTTTGTAAATTCTGCCATATTATTCTAGAAAGTCATCTCAATATCTGCTTTGTTTACATTGTGGACAGGCCTTTTTTGTTTTTTGATCCTTTTTTAAGCCAGTGGATATCTTGTTTTAACTTTGTCACTTTGTTGTTTACTTAGGCAATTTCGATGAGAGGGTGAGTGATAGGGTTTTGTATCATATACTCATTCAGGCGGGGTAGGTTATCGACCTGTACATTCCTCAAGACCAGGAAACCGACCGCCCAAAAGGTTTTGCCTTTGCAGAATATGAAACTGAGGAGATAGCTGACTATGCTGGCAGGCTTTTCTCTGGTCTTGTGACCCTTTACAACAGAACACTGAAATTTGCGGTGCGTCCTTTTCTGACTCATGAACCTTCTGTTGGATTCTTATTGTGTACAAGCTTGGGATAGAGGATATGATTGCTCTAGTGACTGTGGCATGGGGTCTCTGATTTTCCTTTTTTTCTTGGATTAGTTTCATCTGTCATTTTTTATTTTGATTTTGAGTTTGAGACTGTTGAGAGAGCTCTAGGATAATCTTTAGCTCTCCTATTTATTGTCTGTTAGTTGCTATAGATAGAGCATCAAAAATCATTCTACCACCTCAAAGATGAGTAGATTTGTTGCAGACTGCTCTGATGGTGCTAAGAGTGATGATCCACTGGTGGCACTGCACAACCTTCATTTGAATAGGGAGGCAATTGAATTGGAGCTGACTGAGTTTTCTTTGGCTTGTAATATTAGTTTATGGTGCATTAATTGTGTATTACAGATTTCTGGCCAGGATAAACCCTCACCAAACTTACCCCCAGCAACACCCACATCAAATCCCAATTCCAAACTAGGGCCTCATTGTGTAGCAAAAAACACTTAGAGACCTCTCAGAACTCCGCAGGATTATCCCTGTCATGTAGGTTTTCATCCCAATCAGGACATTTATGCACAAGGTTGTATTTTATTTTTCTTTTAACTCACTCAAGTCCTAAATTGCAGTATTTCCTTGCTATTTTCACTCTTTTCATTTGCTACTTAAACAACATTTTTCTCTTTCATCCAGCATCTGTTTCCCCTATGTTAGTGCACCAACATCAGAAAGGATATTTGTCATCTTTTCACGGGAATGATTTTGATTGCAGTGGAAGAGGTTTTGGGGCAACTTTGGACTAGTTTAGGTCAAGTGGCTATAGCGGTAGTTATCCAGTCTCTTACCCTTCTTTCTGACTTTTCCCATAATTGTTGAGATCATATCCTGGCACTACTATGCGGTTTTGTACTAGTTAATATGGAAGTTGGGTTTGTGTGATAGTGCAATTGTAGTTTAGTGTAAGATTTCTAATGGACTTAAAACTGAGATACCATATTAGTTTGACCAAGTTGCATCTGTTGTGGACGTTGCAAATATTGTAATTCTCATTGACACGTGATTTTAATATTACGATTTTGGATAAATATATTCTAATCGAGTGTTGTGTGTAGTGGAGCTAGTATCATTTTCACGAAAATATTTTGTATTATCAACTACGAACTATCCTATCTAAGTTAGACAAATCAATCGCAATTATAAAAATATTAAAAATCAAGAAAATATTAAAAAACTTGAATCATGAATAAAAACAAACCCTAAAACATTAATTTCATCTGTTTTAATTTTTTGCATCGAATCTTTTCCAATCCATTAAGTTTATTGATAAAAGAGTTATTATTGATGATAGTAGATTTTTTCAATATTAGATTTACCTGATAGTTATGTAATAAAATCCTAATTCGAGTAATCAAAATATAATGGTTATATAATTTTAATTAGTTTAAATTGTATTAAGTTTTATGAAAAATTTGTATTATAGAGTTTTCTTTAAAAATCCTTACTTATGAAATTAATCCTATGGTGATGTTCATAATTTCATTTAGATTTTATTATTCGGAGTAATCTACCGCAATTATATTACTCTGTATGCATTTAATCTCAAATCATACAAAACGTAAGTACTTATATGTTCAAAGTATTAACATCAATAATAAAATTTTATCAAATAATAATCACGTCAATAAAGATTTAAGAGAAAGAAATAAATTTAAACCATATTATTAATTAAAGAATAAAAGCTATCGAGTTTTAGAAATAAAAGAAATTAACTAAATATATTAAAAAAATAAGAAAATAAAATCCTAAAATCTGTATAGAGAAAGTCGTGGGAGAGGGATGAATGCTCCTGGCCACCCTAGGAAGTGCTATTTTTATATGTTTAAAATCTTAAAAGAAATAGTAATGTGAACTTCTTGGAAATGATGGTGTTGTGTTTGATTTGGAACCTTGCTATTGCTATGATAAGGATCTTTTGTTTTTTCAAAACTTAAAAACTTCCTCTTACTTGAATTTTGACACTTCTGAAATAATTAGGAACTGAATTTTGAAAATATCTCACTAATATGCGCTCAGTAGTTTCCTTTTTTATGATGGATTTCTTTTTCAGCATGCAACAACTCTTCCTGAATCAGCCTTTGGACTGATTTGTAGATCTTGAAGTTTTCTTTCTGACGCAGTAAGAATCACCTCAATCGGACGTCGGAACAAATGTCCAAAATACTAACAGCTGTTTATAAGTTTGAATTTTCAAAAGTAGGTCTAATATTTCCTAAATCAAAATTCACGAATTAAATCAGTATAAAATTACAAAATAAGATTTAAAATAGTTTTAAAATTTATAAATAAATGTTAAAATAATATGATTCATTTGTATAAAAATTACTATTATCACTCACTTGTAAACCTTCTATTGTATTCAAAACCATGTAACGGTGAGAACTCGGGTGCTACCTCCTAGCGTCATCACCTAATTGACTAGGTTGGTTCAGCTCTCTTCTCACCTCAAGTTGTTCCTGATATAATCCTAGTCCGCGTTGAATTCATTTTTTCTAGCTAGAACAATATATGCATAATTCATTAACAACAGGTACGATTTGAGTTAAAAAAATAATATCTTTGTTTTTTTGCATTACTTATTTATGTGATCGTTATTTAGGCTTTCGATTACAATAAATAAAAATTTATTAGAATCATTGTAATTCATATTTTAGATTTGTGAAAGATTGATATTTAGCGTAAAATTTTTGTCAAAATCTTAATGAGAGACAAATATAGAAAATTTGAGACGTTTTTCTTCTTAGAAATCCACTGTACTGGATCTCAGGTGTGATAAGTTAACAAGGACCTCTAGGACATCTTTTGGAAATGAAGTGTTACGTTGCTACCCAGATGTGATGTCAAATAGGCAAGAGTTCCAGTATTTATGTGAACAGATGCGGGTAAAAAAATTTAGTCCACGAAAATAAGATTCACTAGCACTTGGAATATAGAATCCTTAGTCGATAAGTTATAAGAGTTAGAGAAAGTAATGACTACACGAAAGGTTAATATTATGTCTCCAAGAAATAAAGTGGGTGGGAGAGAAGGTTAAAGAAGTAAAACTTTATGACCATAAATTTTTGTATATAAATAAGGATAAAACTAATAATGAGGTAGAAATAATTATAAATAAGGACTTACAAGATAATGTAGTGGGAATTAGAAGAATGTGAGATAGATTCTTTATCAAATTAGTTAGTGGAGTTAATAGAGAAAACGTAATTAATATAGTCAATATTTAAACAATTCAAATAGGTATATATACCACTAGTAAACAATAGTTTTAGTAAAATCGAGATGAATTTATACAAATCATACCTTGTGAGTAAAAAATATTTATCGGAGGAAATATAAATAAATATATAAGTGTGAATAATGAATGATTTGAAACCGTACTTGAAACTTTAGCTTTTGTTATAGGAATGAGGCATGAATACCATTTTAGAATTTGTTACAGAATTCGATTTGATATTCGTAAACACTTTCATTAAAAAAAGGAAGTTGCAAATAGTTATATATAAAAGTGAATCGAATATGGCCAAATAAATTTCTTCGTCATGAGAAAGGACGATTGTAGGGATTGTAAAGATTATTAAGGGAAAAGATAACAAATCAATATAAACTTTTAGTTTTAAATGTGTATGTATCTAAAAGGCAAAAGAAGGGTTGCCAATTCATGGAATCAAGACTTAAGTGATAGAATTTGAAAGAGAAAAATGTGACAACCTTTAGAAATAAATTAATTCAAACAGTTAGTTGGTCTGCTAATGATTATTTAGAAACGATATTAATAGAAATATCTAATAATATTAAGAATTTAGATAAGAAAATTCTTGGTATATCTAGGAGTCGGGTACCAATAAATAAAGAGTCATGATAATGGAATGACAAAATCTAAAATGTTATAGAAACCAAACGTGAGTATTATAGAAATCTTAAAAATAAGAGAGATAGTGATACATCGGAAAAGAATAAATTTGTAAAAAAAAAGATAAAAAAAAATTTATTCATGAATCAAAAGGTAAAATATATAACGTATTTTATAATAAACTAGATATTAAGAATAAAGAAAAGAGTTTTGCACAATTATCAAACTAAAAGATGAGAAAAGAAAAGATATAAATGGTATTAAGTGTATTAAGAGTAAAACCAATAGTATTCTTATAAAAAATAAAAATATAATAAAGTGTCAGAGAGAATATTTTGATAATCTTTTTTTGAGAGCATAAAAGATATCGATGATATCACGATACATATAGAAGAGATAAATATAAATTTTAAATATAAAATTCATCCCCATAAAGTAAGAGAAATTTTTTAAATATGAAAAATAATAAAATTATAAGCCCCGATAACATTTCTATTGAGATGTGAAAGTGTTTGGTTAAAATAAGAATAAAAATACAAATATTTTTAACAAAATTTAACAAATTAAGAAAATGTTCCAAACATGGAGGGAGGGTACAGTTGTTCTACTATATAAGAATAAAGATGATATATAAAATTGTTTCAATTATTGAATAATTAAACTTATTAATCATATAATGAAATTATGGGAGAGGGTGTTAGAGTATAGATTGAGGTGAGAGATAAGTGTATTTCATAATCAATTTAGATTTATGCAAAAATGATCATCACTGAAGCCATTCACTTGTTTAAAATTTGATGGAGACGTTTATAATACAGAAGAGAGATTTGCATGTGATATTCATTGATTTAGAAAAAACATACGATAGGTCTCAAAGACATACTTGGTGGGCATTGATGAAGGAGAGAATTTACTTGAAATACATTGATTTCATCAAAGATGTATATGAAAGAATTGTTACCAATGTAAGAGTTTACAAAAGTTTAAGTGATATCTTCTCAATTAATATTAGGTTTCAACAACATTCGGTTTTAAACTCTTTTTTTTTTAGCAATAGTGATAAATGAAAGTATTCAAAATGATTAACATGTTTTGTCTATATTATAATGTTGAATGATAAAATTAGAGAGGGTATTAACGTTAAATTGGAACTAAGAGGTTATACTGAAATCTAGAGAATTTAAATTGAATCGGTTAAAAACTGATTATATAATATATATATGTTTAGTAATATTTATTATAATGATGAAAAAAATGATTAAGTTAAAAGGATAAAATATGCCAAGCAGTAAACGTTCTATATATTTCGGATGCATCATTCAAAGAGATAGCAATAGCGGTGGGAGTGGGAGTAAATTCAATTATAGATAAAATGAGAAAATATTGTTTAAGTTTGTTTGATTATATTTAATGAAAACCCAAAAATGTACTAATTAAGATAAATGAGATGTTAAAGGTATGAGATTTAGTGAAACGTCAAAATAGAACGTTGAAAATCTAGATATAATTTATTCATAAATATATGAGTATCAAGAGTTTAGTTGAAAAATCATTTTAGATAGAAATAACTATCATAGGAGAATCTAAACGGATTAAATTAATACATTTTTATTATTGTTATTTCTCTCATTTCTTTTATATTGGTCTTTCAAATAGTCAATCTAAAATTTAAAATTAAAACTTAGTTTTTTTAGTATTCTTATTGTTGTTATTATCGTAATCATTGTAATTCTTAAAGGTTATAAGACCCTTCCTTATGGAATGGGCCATAACAAGAATCTAGTCCTTGTATGCATATAGTTCTCATCAATCATTTACTTGTAGTAGTGCATGTCCTCTAGGAATATACAAGTCAAATTACATGCAAAATGCACGAGCTAATTTTTTTACTCGAAGGGCACCATTAGGTGCTGACAGAGGCTTTAAACCGTCGATTCCTTCAACATAACCACAAGCGGTATAGCCGCTAGTTCCAGATTTTTGTTTAGTTTTTCTGTTCATCAAATTTCCAATTTTGGGCCTGTAAATGTAATTATGAAATGGCAAAACTTACCAGGTTCGTTGGTTTAATGGCAAGCTTGGTTTTTTTTTTTTTTTTTTTGGTACATGCAAGCTTGGTTGTTTGAAGAATTTGGCGAAAAGTTGGGTGGCATCTAATTTAGACTCAGAGTTACAAGAAAATTGTTACAGGAGAAAATGATACCAAGGGAAAGAATACTAAAAGTTATAAAATTTCCCTAAATTAGAGTAAAAGTAAATGATACCAAGGTAACACCTATCACGTCTTTAGCAAGCAGGCCTTTGAGTGCATCTCGAGGATTAGCAAATGCACTCCTTGTTCTTCGCCCAAGCTAAGTTTTGCTATTTGATCAGCATGACTGTTATATTCCAGCCAAGTGTGCATCACTATGACCTCCCATTTGGTTACTCAACCAGCCTTTTATGATACATAGAATGTTATAGTGGGGGTAATCTTCGCCAAACTTTTCTAAGAGCTAGATTCGGGATTTAGAATCTGATTATAAAACTACTTTGTGGTTGCCGAGCTCCCATGCAATTTTTTAAACCATATGCTTCCCCATAACTCCACTAAGATGGTCCCCAAGGGACAGCCTAATGTTGCAAACCTCTCGCTCACCTGATTAACCCAAATTCAAATTGTTGTAAAAAAAAATAATAATAAATAAATAGCTCTACTAAGATGTTAGTCACAAAGCCAAGATTCATTACTAAGTTTTTTTAAGCCAAATCCTTGTTTCATCACGAATGAGTCCTCATACCCCTATTGGCCCTGGATTTCTTGTCGAAACCCCATCCACTCCATCTTATTCAAACCGTTTGTACTTGCCTTGGTTGTGCATACTTGCTAAAGTCGCGGATCACGTTAGTTGTTTCCATTAATTCAAGCATTGCTAGCTTTGCACTGTTCAAGCCGTCATTATGCATGACTTTGTTCTGAAACGATCAGGCAAAGCAAAGAGTTTGTTAAAACAACAGTGGCGAACTAATTTCGTGATCCTTGCCTATATCATTGGACAGTTTCCGATCAATCCACTGACGTAGCTCCAAATCATTGAAATGATTTCAATATTCATCAAGAACAAGCTTTCTCCAAATGGCTTTTATCCGAGCACAATTACGAAGTGCATGTGGCGTTGTTTCTAGTGATTCCTCGCATAAGCTGCAACTCGGATCTAGTTTGATGCGTGAAAGCATTCTTTGATACAATTACAGTGAAATAAATATTTAATATCTCAAAATCTATGGTCGGGTCATTAACCTTTTCGATATACGGATTCGAAAAATGTCATAAATTGATCAATCTCCTTCTTATTCACAATCTAAAAGTCTTTTTGATAAAAAGAAATTGTATAGGTAGATCTTTTTCTTCCTAACAATGTGTTTGTTCTCTCACAACCTTCAATGTGCATAATCGGATAGTTAAGGGAGTTAGGAATTGGTTTTTCTCTTAAAAAATCACTCCCTCCCTTCTCTCCTTTTGAAATTCAAATGGATTAAGGGAATGGATTTGGGTCAAATCCACATGGGCGACCCGACCCAGCACTCATAACTTACATCTTCCACTCGCACATGAGGTTAGACCTACATTTTGCTCAATTACTTTCATATATCATCGATTTCATATAGACAAATGGACGTGTGATCAGCGAGTATATCGAGAGCTCATAGCTATACATCGGTTAAGGATATGTAGCAGCTCAAGATCTAATACAATGAAAACATCAAGTTTTGCTATACCCCAAACCTCTTTTGTTATATACAGAGTCACCATATCTCTTATCCCTCTACTAATGAATAAGAGCATACTTGACTCATCTCAACTATGCATTCACAATTATATTTCGTAATATCAAGTTAAAAGCATAACTGGTCAATCTGTGAATATAAAAATTACGTACAACCTGTAAGACAGTTTTCTTTTCGTACTACTATCTTTCCACTTCATTTTAGCTGTTTTCCTAGTCATGCACCGCAAAACCGAATCAATTATGATCTATTGGTTATATGTTAAAGTAGCAACATTAAAATAAAGTTTCAAGAAACAGACGAAAATCTTAAAGGTATTACATGAGTTTAATTACAAACCTATGAGTCTCACACAATGAAATAGAGGAATTTATTAACTCATTACCCATAGGGTCACTGAAAGCACACGTGGTATGAACAGTGCTACGATACTTTTTCTATTATTTAGAAACGTATGTCTATTTCAAAGTTATAATGCATCGTACAGGTCTTACTCCAAATATATTGCGATACTGACTTGATTCTCTCTTCTTATAAATCCTAAAAAAAATCATTTTTTCAAGAGAGAACCACACCTAGCCTTTAGACAAGTATAATGGATTGTGGGAAATCTATTTCGATTATCAAATAAATAAATATCAAGGATAATCTCATCTTAGTTCTGTACTAAAGTGGCTAATTTATGTTAATTATCTAAAATTAACATTGTCCCATCTCTACATATCACACAGATATTAGAGACGATTGCTCGTGGAGAGAGTCAATATTCCAAACTTATCCGACATATTTTTTAATCAAGACATAAGAATTCACAAATGCAAACAAATTCAAATGTCATATTAATAATGAGTATTACATCACATTCATTGCATACACATACAATTACACTCTACGCAATTCTAGAGATTTTACATGTTTCAGAAATACATCTCTAGGTATCGGTTTCATGAATGGATCAGCTATCATTAAATGTGTAGATAAATACTTCAATATCACATCTCTCTTTTCAACAATGTCTCGAATAAAATTGAATTTCGTATCAATGTGTTTGGTTCTCTCATGATATTTGAGATCTCTCGTGTAAGCGATAACTGATTGACTATCATAATAAATTGTCACAACTCCCACTGTATCGCTTACGATCCCCAAATGTTATAAAAACCGTTTTAGCCAAACACACTCTTGAACTGCTGAAACACAAGTTACAAACTCTGTTTCCATCGTAGACATTGATACACATGTTTGTTTCTTACTTTTCCAAGAGATGGTACCTTTATTTAGCAAGAAAACATAACCTAAGGTGGACTTACGTTCATCTAAATTATCACCCCAATCAGTATATGTGTATCCGCTCAATAATAAGTCATTTCCTTGATAACAAATGGAATAATTTACAGTTCCTTTCAGGTATCTTAAAGTTCTCTTTACAGCTATCCAGTGAATTTTAACTGGATTGGATTGATACCTGCTGACCAAACCCACGGCATAGCAGATGTTAGGGCGAGTACACATCATAGCGTACATCAGACTCCCAACAGCGCTGAAATACGGTACTTTTGACATCTCTTGTTTTTCTTCGGTAGTCTTTGGGTACATTGCTAAATTTAAACATTCGCCTTTAACCACAAGAGTATCAATAGGTTTACAACTATCTATCCTAAATCGTTCCAAAATCTTTTTAATGTAAGATTCTTGAGATAAGGTTAACAATCTCTTAAAATGATCCCTGTGGATCTTAACATCCAGTATGTACTCTGCTTTACCCATATCTTTCATTTCAAAATTTGATAATAACCAACTCTTGATATTCAGGACATATTCCATATCATTTCCGACTAACAATATGTCATCGACATACAGATTCAGAATTACAAACTTATTATTGGAATTTTTTACGTAAACACAATGGTTTTCGTCTATCATTACGAAGTCGTAAGAGATTACGACTCTATAAAATCTCAAATACCATTGTCTTGAAAACTGTTTGAAACTATAAATTGATCTATTCAATTTACAAACTTTGTTTTCTTAACCTTTAACTATGAAACCTACTGACTGTTCCATGTAGATTTTTTCTTTAAGTTTTTCGTTGAGAAATACAGTTTTCACATCCACATCCATCTGATATAATTATAAATTTAAATTGGTTACAATAGCTAACAATAGGCGAATAGAGGCAAATCTCACTATTGGTGAAAAAGTTTCTTCGTAACCCTCTTGTTGCGTATAATCTTTTGCAACCAACCGAACTTTGTATCTCTCAATTGTTCCATCAGTCTTACGTTTAACCTTGAAAACCCATTTGTTCCCAATAGGTTTGTGCCTAGGTGGAAAATCAACCAGTTCCCAAATATGGTTGGAATCCATCGAATCTATTTCTTCCTCCATTGCTTTTATCCACTCATTCTTGGTAGGACAAGACAGAACCTTGTCCACATTTTTCAGCTCGTTCTCATCCTGTGGAGAAATGATAAAAGCGTATCCTTTAATTTTGTAATGATGTATAGGCATACATTTCCTAACACTTTTCCGAATCGATAATTCGGTTAAATCATTAGAATTTGAATCTCTCCCATTGGGATCATTTAGGGATTCAATTTCTCGTAATTCCCTTGATCCATCCTGCACAGACCTTCATTTGAATTATTTAATTCAAAAAAATGTTCTCCTTTTGTTATATCACCTTTATTAGGAAAATCATTTTCCAAAAATGTCACATTTGTGACTTAATTTCAGTTACAGTACTATTTTCTCTTTCACCGATGAATACATAACCCTTTGACTGATCAGAATATCTAATAAAAATACATTTCTTCCCCTCGAGGACAAAACTTTCCAAATTTATTAGAAGAGTCATGGACATATGTTGCCGATCTCCAAGGTCTAAAACCAGTCAGACTTGGTTTCCTACCAGTCCAAAGTTCGTACGATGTTGTGGGTACTGTTTTTGAAGACACTCTATTCATGATATAGGTCGCAGTTAATAATGCATCCCCCCAAAAGGAAATTGGCAAGTTAGCTTGCGCCATCATAGATCTCGTCATTTCCAACAACGTCCTATTTCTCCCCTCAGCAACACCATTCTGTTAAGGCATGTGGGGAACAGTCAATTATCTAATTATTCCCTTTTCATTACATAGATCATTAAACTGATCCGATAGATATTCACGTCCTCAATCTGTCCTTAAGGCTTTAATCGTTCTATCCATTTGATTCTCCACTTCATTCATATAATATCAAAAGTACTCAAGTGTTTCAGACTTGTGAGTAATCAAATAAACATGATCAAAACACATGAAATTATCCATAAAAGTAATGAAATATGATGCTCCATACCTAGCCTTCACATTTATTGGACTACAAATGTCAGAGTGAACCAATTGTAATGTAAGTACAGCCCTCACGGCTTTTCCAAATGATTTTCGAGTCATCTTTCCTGTAAGATAATATTTACAATTCGGTAAATCAACTTTAGTAAGCGAACCCAATAGTCCTGCTTTCAGAAATCGATTCATCTTGTCCTACCCTATGTGACCAAGTCTAACATGTCATAATTTGTCATCTATATTAGCATTACTAGAAGAATAAATATTTAACGAAATATAACGATCAGCAAAATAGTTAAACATTTGTCTGTCACAATACAAAGTAAAAAAATCCATTTAACAGATATCCAGTATCATAAAACACACCATCATTATAAATACAAATTCTATCACAAGTAAAGTTTAAGTCATAACCTAGTCTGAGAAGAACAATAACAGAGACTAAATTTCATCGAATTTCGTCGAATTTCTTGTGCAAAGAGAACATCATGTAAGATTAGGGTTTGGCCACTTCATAACTCCAGTTTACAAGTGTCAATTTCTTTGATTTCTACTCTTATATTATTCCCTACGTATATCCATCTTGCAGCAGGAGGAACTCGACGAAAGTCTACGAACGCTTCTCGATCTCTCATCACATAGTCTGTTGCTCCTGAATTTATAATCCACACAGGATAAGATTAAGAAAGTAAAACAATGCTAGAGACATATATAACACTTAGAGAAACGTTACAAAGTGCTACCTTTTTCGGCTTGGGGCATTCTCGAGCGAAATGACCAAGAGTTTTATAGTTGTAGCACTTCAGTTTGCTCTTATCATTCTTTTTCCAAAACTGCTTGCGCTTGTTCTTGCGGTTGGAATTATTCTTCTTAGACCCTTCCACGATTTCCTTCCCTTTCTTACCCTTGTTCTTGTTCCCCTTGCGTTTAAAGCCTGAAACTTTCTGGAAACTGGACTCAACTACAAAAGCATTACAAATCGATTTTGCAGCACCAAGCCGCTCATCTTCGAGTTCTATGTGTCGATCAGCATTAGCGAAAGTTTTAATGCTATTATTGTGAGTCAGATTGACTTTCAAGTGCTCCCACTGGTCTGGAAGGGATCAGATTAAAACTTGAACATACTGCTCATCAGATAAAACATGATCAACTGATTTCAATTCCCTTATCATGTTTGACATGGTTCTCAGGTGTAGTTTGATACTGTGATCAGATTTCTTTTTGTATGTGTCAAACTTGATAGTCAACTGTCTCAAATGGGTCATACTGGTACCTCCATACTTCTCCTTGAGGTATACCCATATGTCATGAGCAGTAGGAAATTGCTCACATTCATGTATGAGATCATCAACTACAGAACTAACCAGGATGCCACGTGCAATAAAAGTTTTTCTTTTTCCACACCTGGTAAGCTTCTTGATCTCTTCTCTGTTGAGTAGTGTTTCCAATTCTAGAGTCTTGCATGATATGGTTGATACCCTCTAAGACATCTTGCTCTTCCAGCACATACCATATCTTATGGCGCTAAATGTTATAATTGTCGCCATTAAACTTATCACCTTTATTTAAATCTGCTATTATTGATTTCGATGCCATGGTCTGGGTTTTCAAAGAGAGATAATTGTAAGTATTCATATTCATGCATTCATATAATTTTGTACATGAAATCTAATAAATTTATCGTAAACGAACATAAGGTGTAAACTCGGAAGATCATTAAGTTCTCAATTATCATCCATCAACCAAATGTTTGATTATCATAATTTTGATTTCAAAATAGCAAAATTCTTTAAGTTTTAGGTGAGAATTACTTAAATTCTATCAAACTAAAAAACTTCCACTAAAATCATGTAAATTTAGAACATATCTCTTCACATGCTCGCATAAATATATAAATATGCACATTTTTTATATATATTTAAAGAGAGAAATATTACATCATATGTTCATGGCATTGTTCTCATCAAAGTACATAACTATGCATAAAGAAAAATTTATATATATATATACAGTCAAATTTCTTTTTTCTTTTCTTTATTATCTTTCATATACATACGAGTAACCATATTGACCATCCCAACTGAAAATCTATCTCTCGGAATGAATCTCCTAATAACTTGGGGTGTAGAGCCATTGATCTTTACAGACAATACCCTTTTCATTTTAATCTCTATCTCCCTAACTCTTTACATCCTAAGCAGTTTTAGTCTAAAATTCTTGAGATAGAGCCACTTATTATCCTCTATTATTTTGTCAGTCATTCTAACCGAATGATCAGGGAGGGAATTTCTTATAATCTTAATCTCAGCTTCGTCGCCTCCGAACCAGTGACCCAAACAACGAAATTCATAACGTTTTCGACTCATAACCCACAAATGTTATAGCAAAGTGTGCGTTGCTGTCATCTTATAATACAACATTATATACAGCTTTGCCAAACGTTCCGAGAGTTCTCTCGTCTCTGCATCTCCCCCGGAGTGGTGTAAGAGCACGTCTGATTCTCACCATATCCCTAAAATGGGGTAGATATTAGATTGGATACGAAACCAATCAATAAATTTTAAAATACCATTTATAATCATTATACTCAATCATTCAATAAATTTATATTAAAAAAAACTTTTCACATATAAATTAATGAGCATAAAATCATACGAATATTGAAAATTTTAATTTAGGTAGCCAAAAATTATTAAATAATTTTCTTAACATATGAAAAAATTTTCAGAAATTTTTTAAATTAAAAAATAATTTTTCTGTAATTATTAAGGATTTTTCAATTTAAAATAAAAAATATATATTTTTCATCTCAGAAAAATAATTAAAAAATTACAGAAAAATCAAACATATTCTAAAAATGATTCCGGTGGAAATCGTTGCAGGAAGGCATCTCTCACGAGCCCTCACGCGCCGCCGGGATGCCCTGGCTCATAGGCCATGCGCCCACTTGCCACGGCGGCGCGTGGCCTCCACGCGCCGCCTTCCCGGTTGTTGCTCCTCCCCAAATTTTGGCTACCCTCATTTTTGGATGTTCTGATTCTATTGGTGGTCTTAGTTTTCTAAGCAGAAGTCTAGAACTTGGCGTTTGGGGCACACACATCTAGGGCCGAGAGTGGGATTGTGATGACGTCACTGTTCGTCTTCTTCATGCAGAAAATTTTTTTCTGCACTTTAACCCTAATTTCCCTAAGTCATATTTCATTCATTTCTGAACCCTAAAATCTATCATGCAAATAGATATGAGTATTTTCATTTTCGGCTAGGGTTATTTTTCTTCGAAAATACATGACGACCATGCATGAAATTTTGCAGATCAATTCCTAACATCATGGGTACTCTACTTTTCAAATTTCAAAACATTTCGTGATCTATAATCAAAGTTACCATTTTTAATTTTTTGAAAAAAATGGAACTCTAATATACTTCAAAAATAGAAAACACCCTAAATCATGCTTTGATACCAATGAAAGCAATTTTTGATGCAATTACAGCGAAATAAATATTTAATATCCCAAAATCTAAGATTGGATTACTAATCTTTTCGATATACGGGTCCAAAAAATATCACCAATGGATCAATCTCCTTCTTGTTCATAATCCAAGAGTCCTTTTGATAAAAAGAAATTGTACATGGTGTGGATCTTTTTCTTCCTAGCAATGTGATTGTTCTCTCACAACCTTCAATGTGCATAATCGGATGGTTAAGGGAGTTAGAGTTGATTTTTCTCTTAAAAAATCACTCTCTCTCTTCTCTCCTTTTGAAATTCAAATGGATTTAGGAAATGAGTTTGGGTCAAACCCATATGGGTGACCCGACCCAGCACCCATAACTTACAATGCGTTTCTTCAACAGGTTCCAATTTGTCAATATCCGGTCGTGCCTCACCAGCCAAGGTTGAACTTGCCATCTTGCCGGACCTTTGACCTTCCACATGTTCTCCCATTTTTTATCAATACCTAGCAAATCAGAGCAACTATTAAGTTAATAAGTCATATGCAGATTTCATGGAGAAGTTACCACTATTGTTGCCGTCTTAGACAACTTTAGCCGCCATCTGTCCATCCAAAAGGATGCACGGTATCCATCACCAATGTGCCATCTCTTGCCCTTCTTGACAAGATCACAGCGGCTGATAATGCTGCACCAAAATTGGGAATCCCTTGGTTTGCTCTCCAATTTTATGCTTTTGTTGCAATTGTCATATGTCGCTTTTAACACTCTAACTCAAAGGGCACTATGTTCTTTTCTCAGTCTTAGTTGAGCTTAGTCAAAGATGAAATATTTGCTACGTTCACTCTTTCCAATGCCCAATGAACTAGTCACTTAATTCCGCCTAACTTTATTTACACTCCATTTGTCCTTTTAGTCTCCCCAAAGAAAGCTTTGGCAAACCTTGTCGATTTCCTTATGGATCGATCTTGGCAACAAGGTTAATGGCATAACATGGTATGGAACTAGGGACTTAATTAGATCTTCCCGTCCTCCTAGAGAAAGTGTACGATACTTACATCCTGCAAGCTTCTTTTGCATGTTGTCGATAATAAACCTGTAAGTTTCTTTGATGGAATGCTTGTGAATAAGTGGCATTTCCAAGTATTTTTCCGAAATTTTCTGTTAGAGGGACGCCCATGAATTCATGGTTTTTGCTTTATCTGACGTTACAATCAAGGAGCAAAAATGCTTGGATTTCTTGTGCTAATTTTATGCCCAGATGCTTTGCAAAACTTCGTGAGGACTGAACTCTGCTTGGTCGACGTTGACCTGTGCAAATAAAATCAGATCATTTAGCCATAGGGACCGAAAAAAAAAAATCAAATCATTAGCAAAAAAACAAGTGTGAAAGTTTTGGGCCATACCTAGACGCTCTTATAGGTTTCCATCTTTTCTTCTCTACTTCAATGTTAATTAGATGGTGAGTTGTTCCATGCACAACACAAACAGGGGAAGTGGGTCTAGTTGTCTCAACCCTCTATGTGGTTTGAAGTTCTCAGTTTTTTTTTGCCATTCCAGATGATTTCTATATGATCTGATGAGACACAATTCAAAATCAGTGTGATCAAGCATCGAGGAAAACTGACTTTAGTTAGAGTGAACTCCGAAAAATGCCGGCTAATTCTGTCATATTCGTTTTTGAGGTCTATTTAACCATTATAGCTCCCTTAGATCCTTTCATTCTATTCATCCGAGTGTAGGATTTCTTGCTTGATGATAATGTTGTTGTTGGCTTAACATCCGAGCAAGAAGCGATACTGATGTTGGCCCACAATCTCCTGTAGGAGTGGTAGGACTCTGTTCACTACCACTTTTGTAAGAAGTTTATCGGTCATGCAACAAAGAAAACTAAAAGGAACTAAAAAACCAATTGATAATTGATTCAGTGGGATGTGACGATAGATCTTTTATCAAGAATTCTACTCGCGGTTTGGGGTATAGAAAAAACTACGTTGGGAGGGTAACCCCTTAAATGGACAATTGTAAGTCTCGAACCGGATTAGTCGTAATATGGTTCCAAATATCGGTTGATATAATACAAAAAAAAAACAAAGAAAACTAAAATGCCCGTTATTCTGCCCTTCCTTATTTAGGAATTAGAAAATTCAAGATAGAATTAGTTTTCTTTAGTATACTCCCTCTTAGTAAAGAAGTTTTGACAGAATCTTTTTAGGAATTTTTAAAAAAATTTCAAATCTCATGAGTTAATATATTCAAAATAAAATTAATTAGAAAAACATAACAAAAAAAAGATTCAATGTGATAAAAAATAGAAAAAATTTGAATTGAGATGCATTTGGCTAGATTTTAGTATCTGATTCAAATCTCTACATAATTAATCTTGCTTTTTTATTTTGAATATTTAATTGAATTCTCATAACATTCAGTAATAATTTAGAATGATAATGATAGGGTTTTTAATGACTTTTTGATAGTTAAGAGTCTATATAAACTCCCTCCTAATGCATTGAGTCCCTAATTTCAAATTTCTAAACTCTATATTATCTATTGAGTAAAGTTGAGGGAGTCTATATAAACCTCTCCTAGTGTATTAGGTCTCCAAATTTAAATTTCTAAACTTTATACCATTTATTGAGTGAAATTGAGGGATTAGAAGGCTTGTACACGTCCTAAGGATCATTTTGGTGATATCCCAATCATTGGAACTCGTCGGAATCGCGAATAGTCATATGTATATTTGATCCTCTTTTCGGGTTATTTTTATTTATATTCAATTATTATTGCATATGGTGTGCAATATAATATTATATTTGGTATCAAAACAATTTTATCCTCTACTTTTAAAATTTTGATAAATTTCAAAATTTTTCAAAAATTAGGGTTTTCGAATTTTTTAATATTTTGCCAAAAAATCTTAATTTTTTTTCAAAAAATTGAGTCAAAAATTGAAATTCTTTCATCATCACGATCAAAACCATCTTTTCAAAAATAATTTTGGAACATTCATGAATTTTCTAATAGAGTTCCAGTCTCTGGAGATCCTTCGGGTGGATTAGGACCCTCGAGCTATTTCCAGGTGAAGAAGACCTGGGACATTTGCAATTGACAATGTGTTAAAATAGCCGACATATGTGAACAATTGAAACTCTATGAGTTCTAATTGAATGGTCAAACATCCACCACATGAATTGTATTTTGAATGTTTTGTAATTGAACAATTAATCTTTTTTCATTGAATGCATTTTGATATATATTTTTTAAAGAATTATGGTTTTGTCCTAAATTTCAATAATCTCATAATTTTTGAATTTTTATTATCTGTTACAATCAAATCTCTGCAATATTTTTTAAAAGGTCTAATAAATTTTGAAATATTTCATATTAGACCTTTGGATTAAATAAATAAATAAATAAAAATTCGAAACATGATATTTAAAAATTATGTATAAAGTTCATTTTGTAATAATTTTGTATATAAGGGAGCATACATTATTAAAATATTTTTTGGCCGAAAATTTTGAAAAAATTATCAAAATTTTCAAAATATTTTCTAAACCCAAATTTTAGAAAATCATGTATAAAATTAATTTAATTTTGGACATCTTTTGTACATAAGAGGAGGTGCAAAATTAATAAAATGCATTATTTAATTTAATTGTATTTTTATATTAAAATTTTATACACTTTAGTATGGTAAAATTAATTAATATTATTATTCTTGTAATCGATATAATTTTTAAAATTAAGTAGAGTTTAACCACAACAGTCACAATTAAGTAAAAAATTATATATAAAAATATGATCATATTAGGAAAATGATAAATTTACTATGAAAATTATTTTTACGTAATCAATCTTATCTTACATAATTTTTTATTGTATGAAAATAATAAAATTGATAAGATATCAAAATAATTATTTTCTATAGTCTATTTGCTTGAAATCCATTTTCTATATAATACTATAAGTACGGTTGATCTAGTGCATATCTAAAGCGGATATATCAAAAAAAGGGGATAAGCCTAAGGTTAGCTGTTTTTTAAGCAATCACATATGACCCACCACCTACTTGAGAACCTACCTGGTAAACTAGAAAAGTCGTCTTATAGGGTTAAATAGAAAAGGATAAAATGATCAAGAAAAGACTATCTATTGGTAGTTTCCCAAGTAGCCCACAGGCATTAGGGAATGAGCTATTTTTGATAAATTTTATCATAAAATCAATCAATTTAATAGAATTAAAAATTTAGCAAATAGACAGTTTCTATATCATAGATTTATTTTCATATATTTGTATTAATAGACAAATATTAAATGTCTCATATATAGTTAGTAAACATGTTTATTTATTTTGTAATATTTTAAAAAAACATATTTGAAATATGATTTTTTCAATTTGAGTAGAGAGAATTATAAGAAATTCGAAAAAATGATACTTTTCCATTTGAGTTGTTTGGACATTGATTATGCTATACGAAAGGATGAGCCACATTCAGTTATCGATTCTAACTCTATAGACAAAAAAACTCTTTTTGAAAAATGGGAACGATCTAATCGTTTAACTACTATGGTCATAAAGAGCAAAATTTTGTTTGGTATCCGTAACTCGGTCAACCAATATACCAATGTTCGTCTTCTTCGTAAAGCTATAAATGAGCAATTAACAATATCGGAGAAAACTTTGGTCAGCACTTTGATTATACAATTCTCTTCCATAAAACTCATTACTGTCTCCTATGTGCATGAACACATCATGCGGACACAGGACATTGCAACTAAACTAAAGAACCTAGAGATTGAAATGTCCGAGTCCTTCCTCATACTTTATTCTAAACTCTCTCTCTTAACCCTACAGTTCTTTTAAGATCTCCTACAACACACATAAGAAGAAATGGTCTATCAATGAATCGATGACCATGTGTATGCAGGAGGAATGATGGTTTCTATGGATATGAAGCAAGGCTCTGCTAGTGCACATGTGGCAATATAAGAAAAAAAGAATGGCAAGTCCAAACCAAACCAAAAGAGAACAAAATCAAACATAAAAAAGAGTTCAAGTATTTTTTCTGTAAAAAGAAGTGACATATGAAACAGGATTGTGCCAAGTTCAGCGGTGGCTTGAGAATAAAGGTACGGAAATCTCATTAATTTGTTATGAATTTCATATGACTAAAATTTCACATAACACATGGTAGATTGATTCTAGTTGTACCTAAGGAATGTGTTGCAGGGCTTGCAAAACCTAAGAAATTCAGTGGATCGTAAACAACTCATTTATTCCGGCAATAAGATGAGTTCACGAGTAAAGATCACTGAAGACTGCGAGTTCATATTAGCAAGCGGATATGTCTTAAAATTGGAGAGAGTATTTTATATACTTAAATTTTATAAAAAGTTAATTTCTGTTTCAAAACTTGTATAATTCAATTACTCTTTCCAATTTAATAATAAAATGATATTATTTTATAATTCAATGTCGTTGGTTATGATCCATTATTAAATGGATTGTATATTATTACTTTACAAAATAATATTTTCATAAATGTAACACATATAGGGGTTAAAAGAAATGTCATTGAGAAAAATTCTTCCATATTGTGATATCGGAGATTATGACATATCTTCATAAATAGAATAGAAAAGTTGATAAATAATAGAGTACTTAATACTTTAGATTTTAGCAACTTTAAGATTTGTGTGGATTGAATTAAAGAAAAGCAGACCAACAAGACTCAAAAAGATGTCAGGAAAAGTTCAAAATTGCTTGAGATCATACATACGAACATTTGTACTCTAGGTACAAACTCGTATGGTCATAATTATTTCATCTCATTTATAGATTACTATTCACGATATATGCATCTTTATATCTTTCGTCATAAGAACGAAACATTGGTTGCCTTCAAAATTTTTAAGACATAAATAAAGAAACAATAAGATAAACAAATAAAGATTGGGACATTAAATAAAGGTAGGGAATACCATGAAAGATATACATAGGATGGACAAAAACAACATCCGTTTGCAAAATTTTTTCAAGAAAATAGAATTGTTACCCAATACACCATATATAGTACACATGACCAAAATGGGATAACTGAAAGAAGAAATATGATGTTACTTGATATGGTTATAAGTATGATGGCTAGTGCCAAATTGTCTAACTTCTTATATACTGAAACTCTTAAGACAACAGTGTACATACTAAATAAGGTTTCAACCAAGGCTACTAAAACTTCCTTCGAGTTATTTAAGAGTTGGATATCTCGTTTGAGACATATACGCATTTAAGGCTATCCTACAGAGATACGCGTTTATAATTTATGAGAAAGGAAACTGAATCCAAGAACCATAAGTAAATATTTTATCGGTTATGCCGAAAAGTTTAAAAGATACCGGTTTTATTGTCCATCCTACCACACTAGATTTGTGAAATCTAGAAATATTAGATGTTTAAAAAATAATTTGATCAGTAGGAGGGATAACTTTTGAGAGTTAACTACAAAAAAGGATTTATCAAGTATCCCATCAAATTCAAATACCAAGTTAGTTGTCATCCAAAATAACTCTTAAATGTCTATGGACACAAATCAGGATATGGGTGATAATCATGAAATTTCACAAACCGCTAACCAAGATCAAGTTAGTCAACCTTCTCCTACGGAGAATGTTGGACCTATATTAAGGAGATCTATTTAAGGAAAAAAGTCAGCAATATTTGATGACTATATGGTACACCTTCAAGAATATGACTATAACGTCAAAGCTATAAAAAACCCAGAAACGTTTTTACAAACCATGAGTTCTAAAGATTCTAACTTATGGCTGAACACCATGAAAGATGAGATGGACTCCATGAGGAGTAATGAAGTCTGGGATGTTGTAAACTTGCCAGATGAGGTAAAACCTATCGGATATAAATAGGTCTTCAAAACTAAGACAACTCATTGGGCAATATCAAAAAATACAAGACTAGACTCGTTGTTAAGGGGTTCACCCAAAAGGAAAAATTGACTACTCGGAGATATTTTCTCCGATATCTAAGAAAGATTTTCTCCACATCATTCTAACACTTATCACACATTTCGACCTTGAATTACAATAAATAGATGTGAAAACAGCTTTTCTAAATGGGAAAATAGAGGAAGAGGTTTACAAGTGTCAATCTGAGAGATTCTTCTCTAGTAGTTGTGAGCATTTTGTGTGAAAACTCAAAAAATCTATATATGAAATGAAACATACCTCTAGCCAATGGTATTTGAAATTTCATAATGTAGTCATTTCATTCGGTTTTGAAGAGAATATTGTACATCAATGTATGTATCTAAAGGTTAATAGGAGTAGATTTTGTTTCCTTGTCCTGTATATGGATAACATACTACTTGCCACGATGATAAGGGGATACTGTATGAGGTGAATAGTTCCTCTCTAAGAACTTTGAAATGAACGATTTAGGTGATTCGTCTTATATCATCAATATCCTAAGACAGATTTGAAACGAGAATATATGGCTAACATCCCAAATGTTTTCATCGTTGGAAGTCTCAGGTATGCAAAGGTCTGTACAAGACCTGATATAATGCATGCTATAGGAATGTTAGATAGATATCAAAGTAGCCTGGGTTTGGAACATTGGGAGACTATAAAGAAGATATCGAGATATCTATAAGACACCAAAAAGTATATGCTTACATACAGAGAACCGATAGTCTAGAAGTAATTAGGTACTTGGATTCGGACTTTGCCAACTATGTTAATTCCCGAAAATCAATGTCGAGTTATATCTTCATGATAGCTAGTGGAACTATATCGTGAAAGAGCGTTAAGCGAACATTGATTGTGACCTCCACTATGAAAACTAAGTTCGTAACATGTTTTGACGTTACATCACAAGCAGTGTAGCTCAAGAGTTTCATATCCGGGTTTAAAGTTTTAGATTCTGTACCTAAGCCATCATGTGTATTTTGTAATAATTTAGTTGCTGTATTTTTTGTTAAGAATAATAAGCGTAATAGTCAAAGTAACCACATCGATATAAAGTACTTATCTATAAGGGAAAGAGTGTTGGAAAATAAAGTTATAATTCAATACATTAGCACTAATTGTATGTTAATCGATCCCTTAACCAAAGGCATGCCACTAACTAAGTTCAGAGATTATATTGTAAATATGGGTTTATTGTTTTATTTAAATGAAATTTAGAGTTAAATTTTCTTAATAAAATTGTACACATATTATTGTTTTGAAATAAATTCATCAATTTTGGATCCCGAATAAACGTAGAATTTTTTCATAAAATAAATGTTACCATAAAGTTACAAAATGGAATGCATTGTAGTACACGAAAGATAATAGTGACTTTTAGAGATCTTATCCGTGACTCATGTACTTTATTTTCATACAAAATTGATTTAGTTTTAATTTCAAGTCAGTTTGTAGGGCCAAATAGGAAAATGTTAAGAATTTTTTTAAAATTCAAATCCCATAAATTAATACATTCAAAAAGAAGTTAATGGGAAAAATATAACAGAAAAAAAGATTAAATATGATAAAAAAATGAAAGAGATTTAAATTGAAATGCATTTGGCTGGACTTTGGTATCTCATTCAAATCTCTACACAATTAATATTGTTTTTTGTTTTGAATATTTAATTGAATTGTCATAACGTTCAGCAATAATTTAGGATGACAATGATAGGATTTTAATGATTTTTTTATAGTTAAGAGCCTATTTAAACTCTTTGCTATTATATTGGTCCCCTAATTCTAAATTTATAAACTCAGCACCATCTATTAAGTGAAATTGGTGAGTTAGAAGACTTGTGCACATCCCAATGATCATTTTGGTGCGATCACAATCGACATAGCTTATCGAAATTGTGAATGGCCAGAGATACATTCGATCTCCCCTTTTTTAGGTTATTCTTACTTGTATCAATTATTATTATATTTAGTGTGCAATATAATATCACAAATCTATCAAATTCGCACCTACTATATGCCAAGATTTGTGATAAAAGAACACTTGGTGTATGCTGGCCGGGGAACCTTGGTAGGATTCTTCTCCATAATAACACGCTTGACTTCCTTATATATAATTGTTTTAGCTAAGCTTTTTTTTTTCTTGCCTACCGCTTATACTCTGATGAACACCCCAGATAATGGGCAAACTAATTCCATAGTTGCTTCAGCTGGATGGAGGTTACCCAACAAAAAAATAAAAATAAAAAAAAATAAATCCAGTACCCACCTTTTCTGTATTTCATGATCAGAACACCGAACCCGATTTTCAAGCTTTCCACCCTATTCCACCTTCTTTTAATTATGGTACTTGTTATAACTTGCATGTAAATTACTGATTAACACTTTTAATATTGAGTAATGGAGTAAGTTTCCAATTGATACTTTTAATGTCAAGAGTAATGGAGTATAACTAGTAGGGTGTAAATGGCCTAGTAATGGGTTGAGCAGTGATTATAATTCTCTCCATTACTAACATCCTAACTTAATGAAATGAGAATTTTGTTCACCTATAAATAGGAATCTCATTTTTATTTTTCTAACATCTAATATTACAAACATTTTAGAAGAAGTATTAGTAAAAGAAAGGTATTCTATTGGTAGAGTTTTTAATTCAAATACTTGTGCAGAATTGTTATGAATCAAATGAGAAATTGTAGAGCTATTGTATCCTGGAGGAAATGAATCAAGTAAAATCTATTGCACCGGTTCTTAAGATTGGCCTACCATATAAGACTCGAACCTCCTTAAAGAAAACGAGATATCCATGTTTCTGTGATTCTATGTAATTTTTCTACACTTCGCAATAAAATTATTATTTTTTATTACATTGTTTACTAATATTTTTAACGAGATTCGTTATGGAAATTGTACCAAAAAAAAATTTGTCAACCAAGTTGGGGATCTCAACAAGCCCTTCAAGTTTCATGGTGCTCACTTTAGTATATGGAAAGAAAAAGTATTGTATTACACAAACCTTCTCAATGTGGCCTATGTTCTCGCAAAAAAAGAAAATCCCAACAAGGAGAACAATGAAGGCTTGTCTGAGGA
Organism: Dillenia suffruticosa; assembly: GCA_033439265.1. Lineage (NCBI taxonomy): Eukaryota > Viridiplantae > Streptophyta > Magnoliopsida > Dilleniales > Dilleniaceae > Dillenia > Dillenia suffruticosa. The sequence continues at coordinate 14,172,573 of JAVTVX010000017.1, read as the reverse complement.
TTAACAAATTGAGCACTTGGAAAAATGAACACAATATGAATTAGATGAGTATAACTATCGCTATCATCTTTTGAATTGCCTTTCTGATCAATTTTATGACTGTTATGAACAAACTTGCCTTTGCAACTCAAGTACAATACCGAACAAGCTAGTACAAAGAAGTATGCAGCTATTTGTTTCTTTTGCTACCAAATGATGAATAGAAAATCTATGGTGAACCAAGTGCAAGACTTTAAAATAATTATTCATGAGGTGCGGTATGAAAAAGTAAATTTTGACAATAACTTAATAGTTCTCGAAATCATAGACAAATTGCCACCAACTTGGAGAGAATTTCAAAAGATTTTGTGTTACAAATAAATGGACATCGTTTGGAGAATTCAATCACATTGGAGGAGGTAAGAGGGGGTTCAAGATATAAATATGAACTCTATTAAGATAAATCTCATATTATCAAATATGAACTCTATTAAGATAAATCTCATATTTTCAAATTTTTTGCCTAATAATTCATGAAACACATAACTGAAGCCAAAAAACAATTTTGGAAGTAAACAAAGAAGAGTTCACAAAAAAAAAAAAAATCAATCACAACAATAGGAATCGTGACCTTCTTATAAAAAGCCAAATGTATGTAATGTCTACAGCAAGAGTAAGCATATTGCTGGAATTTGTAAATTTTGAAAACGTAAGGTTCCAACTCAAGCCAACATCATTGAAAAAACTTTTGTGGTTGTAGTGACAGACATATTTCCGGTGGAAAAATCTGAAAGGTAGTGGGCAAATTCTGCTACCAAGAGGTATATCTACTTTGACAAAAAATGGTTCAAAAAATATGTTCTATAAAGAATCCAAAACTATCGTTTTTGGTGATTCTCACACAATTCAAGATTTGGGGAGTTATGAGATTGAATTGAAATTTACATCTAGGACGGTGTTATTTTTTTAAAAAAATAATAATATGATGTATGCATCTTTCATGACAAAGAATCTTGCGTAAAATTTTCCTTTCAACAAAGTTGGTTTCAAATAAACTATAGAGTTTGATTAATATGTGTTTTAAAAAAATGGAATTTTTGTTGATAAAGGCTATGCTCATTATGAAATGTTAAAATTGATCAATGAGAATAAGGTTTGCAATACTTCTACATATATGTTGTCTTGTATTAATTTCTAGCATGCTCGTTTATGTCTTATTAATCCTAGATATGTGGGCGTGATGATTCAAAATTAATTCCAAAACTAAACAAGAATTTTTAAAATTGCAAAATTTGTAGAACAGTAAAAATCACAAAAGGATCTCATAAAAGTGTTGAAAGAAAAACTGAATTATTTGAACTAGTACATTCTGATTTGTTTGAATTAGAATGAATTTTGACTCAAAGAGAAAATGGATACATTATTACTTTTATTGATTATTTTTTGTAAATATGTGTATTTGAATAAAAATAAAAGTGATGTACTTGAATTTTTTAAATCTTACTTCCTTAGTTAAAAATCAATTTGGTAAAAAGATTAAAAAAAAATTCGAAGTAATAAAGTTCATGAGTATGAATCTTTTAGATTCAACTCATATGTTCAGTTTTTAGAAATAATTATGAAACTATACCTCCATATTCACCTGTATCGAATGGTGTGGCTGAAAGGAAAAATAGAACTCATACAAAGTTTTGTAATGTCATGTTGATTAAGTCACGTGTAACCAAAAATTTATAGGATGAAGTTATTTTAACATCATATCATATATTGAATCATGTGCCACATAAAAATACAAAAGTTACTCCTTATGAGTTGTGAAAAAGGGTATAAGTACAATTTAGAATATTTGAAAGTTTGGTATTGTTTGACATATATTAGATTACTTAAAAAACCCCAAATTAGGTATAAAAGTTGTCACTTGTATTTTTCTTGGTTATGCAAAAAACAATACATCAAATAGGTTTTTTTTTATATTAAAAATAATATAATTTTTGAATTAGGTGATATTATTTTTCATGAAAAAAAAAATTTCTTACAAATTCAAAAATAGTGAGGCAGCATTAGTTTACAAAATAATTTTAAAATCATTTTTTTTAATAGGGAGGCTCGAACTCGATATCTTTACAAGAGGGAAGGGGACGATACCATTTGAGATAAAACTCATCGAGAATAATTTTAAAACTCTAATTCTATTTTTGATTTACAAAATCAAAAAAATACGCATTCAATCTAGATTTAAAAAAATTCTAAAAAAGGTACTTTTAAATAAAGGAAAAGTAAAAGAACTAGAACTGAAATAAAAAATAGTTCTCACTATTTTGTGTACTATGTTGAGAAATCTAAAACTTTACAAGAAGTTTTATTTTCTAAAAATGCTATGCTTTGGAAAGTGAATGTAAATGATGAGATACAATCTCTAATTTCAAATCAAACTTAAAAATTTGTAGACTTGCCTTCAAAGTATAAAATAATTGGTAGTAAATGGATCTTTAGGGAAAAAAAAGATTAAAAGCATATGAAACCATAGATAAATATAAAGCAATGTTTGTGGCCAAAGGATTTACAAAAAGAGAAAATATTGATTTCTTTGACATATTTTCTCTAATTATAAGAGTGACATTTATTAAGCTTTTGATTGCTATTGCTATAATTCATAACTTATATATTTATCAAATGGATGTCAAAACTATTTCTTAAATGGAGATTTGGAAAAAGAAATTAATATGGACCAACCTAAGAGGTTCATTGAATTTGGAGGAGAAAATAAATTGTGTAAGTTAGAAAATTTCTTTATGGTTTAAAGCAAATATCCAAAATATGGAGTGAAAATTTTGATTCTTCCATGATTGCTAATTGTTTTTTTTAAAAAAAAAAACAAGTGTGACAAATGCATATAACCATAAATCTTTTGAGAATTTGACTATAATTATTTGCCTCTATGTGGATGACATATTGATTTTTGGATCAAATTTATTTATTGTCTAATATACCAAAAATATGCTTTTTGATATGAAAGATTTGGGTAAGACTAATTTTGTTTTGAATATAACGATCAGTAAAACTAGTGATGATATTTTTTTTTATCAATCACATTATGTTGAGAAAATTTTGAAAAGATATAATCTTAATAATTGTAAATATATGATTAATCCTTTGATTCAAGTATTCAATTATTTTCTACTGAAAATGAGATGATATTTATAATAAAAAAAGTATGTTAGTTTGATTGGAAGTTTGCGATGTGTAACAGATTGTACAAAACCTGACATTGTATATACTGTAGGAATACTTGCATATTCACTAGCATTGGCTGTCATAGAAAGAGTAATGAAATATTTGTGATTCCAAAAATTTTAACTTGCTTTAAAAAGGTATCCTTTTTTAGGTTATAGTGATGATGATTGGAATACATTATCATATAATTCTCTCTACCATTGGTTATATATTTATGATGGGTAGTTGTGCTATATGTTGGAAATATATATATAATTACTAATTCCACTATGGAGGCTAAGTTAATTGCATTAGCATTAGCAACTAAGAAAGCATACTGGTTAAGATTTTTATTATATGATATTCTTCTATACTCATTTATTGTAATGGCACTACTACAATTAGTAGAGTAAAAAACCATTATTACAAAGTAGATCCAAATCCATTAGAAGAAAATACAGTATTACGAGATTATATTTGCATAATGATATCATTAACGAGGATTATATTAAATTTCTTGATAATTTTATAGATACATTTACCAAGGCACCAGCAAGAAAAAGAATCTGAAACACGTCAAGGGGATGGCATTGGAACCCATAAATTCATGAGCCATGTATGAAGAAGACATCCAATCCGAGAAAATGAATCATACGGTGGTCATAAAAATGCACATTTTTTACTTAAGTATCCTTTCATATGATTTGGCACATTTTTCAATAATAATTAGAGGGTTGAACCGGTGAACTCTTAATGAAGATCGGTCTTTTATGAGTGAGGTATTTAAAATTACAAGAATACCCTTTGAAGGATTTCATCCACGTGAGTTTGGAAGTAAGGCTGCTTTCAATGCAAATTGGGCTTATTCACGGGAATACTCATGAAAATTAGGATAGCACATGCACAAGGCCGTAATGTGCTGGCTATTAAAGTTCATGTCAACACCTAGATTAGTGAGGAACAATCTTCATTTCCCAGAGAGAAGTTATAGTTCATTACTGTGCATAATACTCTGGAGTGAACATTTTTGTTATATCAAGTGGATGTTCAATGTAGTGCACAACTTTATGAAACATAAATTTTAAATTTAACTAGTATTCTCTCACTTACTATAATATCACTTATATTAATATTAAAAGTAAGTGAGAAATATTGTAATTTACATGTAAATTATTAATCAACACTTTTAATATTCTTATACCATCGCAAAAATATATATATATAAACAAAGCGTGGGATACACGAAAACTTCGGCAGACAGTAATTGAATCAAATTACAAAAATTAGCAAAGTGAATGTATACACAATGACTGATAACCAAATTAAAATCAAAGCAGAAAAAAGCCAATGTGCATGCAGTGACAGTCACAGTATAAAATTTAAGAAATTTTTTTAAAAAAAAAAAAAAAAAAAGCTCCAAGCAAAAAATTTTAAAAAAAAAAAACAGTTGTGAATGAATGCCCCAAAATGAAGGATAGCACGATCACTCTCACAAAATGCCGTAAATGGAGGAAATGGAGAGCCGAAAATGGAGGATAGTATAGTGAACAATGAATGCTCTCATCACCGTTGTCGAAAATGTGTCTAAAGCTGTCGTAAATAGAGCTGTAGGAGCAAATCTCGTCACTATCAAGCTTTGGCAGCAATTTTCGGTAGGAATCAATGACAGGATAGCCTTCGCGTTGCGAGAGGGAGGAGGGTTTTTGAAGAAGCTTACTTAAGTTCTGTAAATTGAGGCTTTTGAAGTCGGCTTAAGTAGGAGTCCATTTCTCGAAAATCGATTTTTAAAAAAACCAACTTTAGAGTCGATTTTTGAAAAATCGATTTTACTATTTTCATCACTCTAATAAAAATATCGATATTTTTATAATTTTTATTTTTAAATCTAATAATTAGGAAAATAACCTCAAACAGGTTCATCGTAACATGTTAGTCCTTGTTAAATTTTACAGGAGAGTGGATTTAATTATTTCATAAAAGAATTGAAGGGGGAGACCTTTTGGGACTTTAAAGTTGTCCTTTTGTGGGAAATATAGAAACTAATTTCCGAAATTTTGGTGGTAGCTGACTATAATTAAAATTTAAACATTATTTTTCAAAAATTAAAAAAAAGCCATGATTGTAACGTTATTTGTCCAGAAAATTTCTGGCTCTCTCATATCATTTAATAAGGGAAATGAATTGAGAAAAATGGATGGCCAAACCCTTTCCCACATTGAAATGGGAATGTAATTACGACTAAGGGACTCTCGTTTCTGTCCGTCGTAGGACCTTAAGAGACAAGGCTCTAAAGTGAAAAGTTCGTCCCATCTCTTATAGTAGGCATGACTGCAAAATCAAGATGCATCTGGTCCCTGAAGAGGGACAAAAATAAAAAAATAATAAAATAATAAAATTAAAAAATTAAAAAGAGAATCATGGAAGAGAGAGAAGGAGAAACGGAGCAGAGAGATCGAATTGTAAATTAAAAGGGAATTTACCTTAGACAAGAAAAATAAACCCCACTTCTTCCTTCTTCCTTCTTCCTTCTTCCTTCTCTCTTTAACTATTTAAAAACTTAATATTCAATAAACCACTTGTAATTTTGGACACATTAAAGAAGAGCTTCACAACCATCTAATTAGTGCCCTCTCAAGCTTCAGAAGGCTAAGAACGATACACGTTATGTCTGAGCAGGTGGGGAAGAGGGGGGAAGTGAGTGGGGGCGGGGAGGGGTGTATGTCATTTACAAGATACGTTTCTTCCCCACAAGAGGGCTTAAACATTTTAGTTTGATACAAAGCCCGATCGGGTACACTGAAAGCAGAATACATGCCAATGCATGGCATCCGTAGCATCCAAAAATGGGGGTAGAGCAAGAAAAATAATACTACAAAAAAAAAAAAAAGCAAAGCTTTTGAATAAAAAAAAAAAGAAAAATATATATCGGGAAAGATATGGTAAATGGATTCCAAACACCTTGGAATCAAAATATTTTGACACTGGCAAACCAAAAAACTAGTCGTAATGAATTGCAGGCCATTCTGTACACACCCCTTCTTTTCTTCTAAACATGCTATGTAATTTGAGGGCCAACTGCTCCAATGATCAGAGTGGCTGATCAGATTCTCACCCACCAAGAATGAGGATAAACAACCAGTCAATAAAAATCAGTCAGCCAACTAAAAATATCTGGAGGTAGAACGAGACTGGGGTGGTGGTGGTGGCAGCCGGTTAGGAGTACGGCGACTGCTGGAGTTTGGACTAGAGTTTGCATCACCATTCTGAGCAGGGTCACTGTAATGCCGACTGTGACCATTTGATCCACTACGTGAGTCCTTGCTGATAGGTCCGTTAGCACCTGCATCAAAAGCATATCTCCAGTCCTCACCAGCTGGAGCACTAGTTCTGGGGCTGCTTTCTGAAAGAAAAATTGTGAAAAACAAAAACTTAAACAATAAAAGGAGATCAACACTAGAATGACAAGAAAGGGAAAAATAATAAATAAATAAATAAAAAGATATTTGACAAGTCCATTTTTCTGAGATTTGCTCAAAACTTTTCAACCATAAGATATTTGATAAAAATAAACTTTAAATCTTCCTTGTGCACCTGCTTCACCACCACCGCCATTGGACCAGCTTGCTGCAGCAGCTGCCTTGTTGTCATGAATGCTTAGCTGACGTGTTAGCTTTGAAAGGAGAGAAGACTGTTTCTGGTAGCGCTCTCTCCTGCGCTTAACATTCTGATCCTCCAGGAGCAGCTCCTCAATCCTTGCTGTGCTCTGGGAACTGGTCACATAGAAACAAATCTAATTTCTTCAATATTTTTCTTTCACAAGACCCAAGGAATATGCTATCCATAGGCCTCTCCACAACATAGGTGGAAACTAGTTATTCGCTGTGATGAATTAAGTCAAACTATGAAAACATGTCTATGAATCTTGTCCAACCATTTGTAGCCTAGTCATGGAGGACACTCCATGGCTGACCATAAGGATAGCATTTCTCCATAAATAAATGCCAACACAAAACTAGGTCAAGAGGAGTGAAACACAATAAGCAAAAGAGCACACCACTGTTAGATCAGCCAATGGGCGGCAGCGACAGTACTAACTCAGATTCTATTTACAGCATTTACTAGAGAAGAGAGAATTATTCTTCATCCAGAAGGAATGTTTCAACCTGACAGAGCTGTACAACTGATTAAGCATATCCTCCTTTGCTTTCTCAACTTGACAAAGAACCACTGCCTGCAAAACAATCCACCACAAAATAAGAAAAATGTAGACAGGCCTGCAGAATTAACATTCAGTCAAAAATCAGAGCTTACTTTGGGAACATTGGCAGCTAGACTGTTCAGGACAGCTTCCACATAGCCACGTACTTCTTGAGACATCCACCGCAGTTCTTCTTCAGGGTCAGCAGGTCTTCTCGCCATCGTATCCTAAATAAATTAATCAAGTCAGTTACTTTACACAATTAAAACAGTACCTAAAGATAATGTCATTTGAACAATTGAGGAACATCCCAACATGAGAGATGAGACCAAGATAAGCATGACGAGGATCACAGACTTGGTTGCCCAATCATGGTTCAGAAAAGCGGAGGAATGGATGGTGGCACTAAATGATTAGGAGAGAGATCTCATAGTTTTTTTCTGAAAACAGTGAGTAAAAGTAAATTACTCACCAGAGAGCCATCAGAAAGACTCTGACGCATGGAAAGACCACCTTCAGTAGGACCACCCCTTACACCTCCTCTAGAAGGTTGAACAATATTGCTTATCTTGTTTATCCATTCAATCTTATCTGCCATACTCTCCGCTTTTAACAAAACCACACTATGAGCTGCCAAAAGAAAATATATGTAAGATTAACACCAGAAAAATATTGGTTATCTATTACCTTACAATTAAATTAGAAGGAAGCATAATACCTTTCAAGACTGTTTTGTAAGGGACTTTGCTAGTAATTTTGAACACAAGGCTTGGTGATTTATCTGATCCGTTTGCTTTTCTATCTTTTGAACTTTTTGATAAAGTTTCTTCCTCTTCTACTTCCTCAATATTGCATTCCTGCAGACTAAATTCATTAACTAGAAGAGCAAGAATTGGATACATTTTATATTAGGACACATCCATAAATGTAATTTACTGGCAACAAAAGGCTGTCGTTATAAGTTATTAAAATTAGGTCAAAGAAATTAGAACACAAACCTCCATAGAGAAATATATGTTGGAAACAAAGCACTTGTAGAAGAGAAGTGCAACTAGGGAAAAGTACATAGCAGCTCTAAGTTCAATAATCTTCACAGGGAAAGTATCAGAAAAGGCAGCATAAAAGAAACCCAAACAAACAAGACAGACACAAAACTCTATGAGGAATCCATACACACGTTGATTAAGACTACCTAGATCTAGCACCAACACTTGGAGAAGCAAACAAATTTATGGCAATGCTCAAACGAGTGCACCTTTGAATATTACAAACTTAAGAGTACATCAACAGTGCTTGAAGATCAGATACTCTCATTGGCATATAGTGTGAATTTCAGCCCAAAATAATATATACTTCAAACGAAGTTTTACCCCTTTATTTCAGCCCAAAACAATCTCACTCTTTGGGATACAAGGACTTATAAAGAAACATTATAAATATCAACTGAAAAATTTTTTCTGCTACAACATTTGAATATATCCATGTATATAGAGCACCAGATAAAACATTTTCTGCCACTAATATCCATGAATTTGGGCTTTAATAAGGATGTAAAGTCCATATGGTATCATATATGCAACTTTGGTGTATCTAGTTGGAGACAATGCTCAAATTTGAGGAGCAATGTTTTTCTGTCTCTGGCCTCTCTTTGCAAAGGCTTGAGCTTCTGTTAGGGTTTTCTTTTGGAAAGGCAGTTCCTCATATTTTGTTTTCTTCTTTCCCTTCATACTTGTGTTTCTTTTCTTTGGTCTTTTACCCTTTCTTTCTTCTGTAAGTGTCTCACTTTTGGTTCATTCATTTATTTATTTATTCTCGAGCTCCCCATCCTCTTACTTTCTAAGACCATGCTCTAACAAATCACCTCTTTTCGCTATCAAAAAAAAGTTCCAAGATGAAAAGAAAAAAAAAAGGGAACAACGTTTTCAAAAGTTGCAACAAGATTGAACAAAATTTTGAACATGAGAGAGATAATACAGGTTCTATGCACCATCAAAAGGCATGTCATGAAGCATATTTAGCAGCCTAGACAAACACATGCATTGGTGACACATACCTCCAAAGTGATAACTCCTCGAAAATGCCTCTCCTCTTGCTTTTTGGTGTAACCAAGCTGTGCAATCAACCCATATGACAAACATCAAATTTGTTTGAAAATCAGCCATACACTACATTTTTTGACAGAATTTTAAGCAAATATTTACTTATTGTGATTGAAAAGCAAAAGGCAAAGATGTCAGCATATAGCTCAAATCAAGACTGAACATAGAGTGTCTGGCCCACTGAACCGTCATTCTCCAAACAGAAAATTCATTTTATGTGCATGACATACACCTTTTTTCTAAGCACCAAAAAAAAAGAACAAAAAGGAAGGGAATGGCAACTGATTCTGCAAGAAAAGTAGATGGAGGTTGTGAAAGGACGAAAATACTGATACTTGCTAATACTGAAGTTCATTATGAGGTTGAACATTCTCTATAAAATCCAAAAAAAAGGTCAACTGATACTAAAGCCCTTTGATTATTGGGATAATAAAATAATTAAATAAAAAAGGACAAACGCTTCAAATGATCCCAATCGTTAGATGCATGACTGAAATGGGTCTATAAAAAAATAAAGTGTCTAGATTGTTTTTGCAATGTATTTCCTCAACTTTCATGTTTTATTGTGTAAATCAGGATATTGATAGGTTAAAGAGCAACTTCTTTGCGGGAACTAGCTGAATAGATCTACATCTGTCTTCTACCAAACAAGCCATGCACCTAACAACACAGAGAGAACATTCTACCATGCACAGTTATTGAAATCCTGATTCAACAGTACGAGCATATTATCCAAATTACATCACTTAAATTAAAAACTTATAATTGTCGCTTGATTCTACAATGTTAGTCTCGCGATCAATTAGGTAGAACTTGATTCTGACTTCCTTGTATCCTAGTATAGATTTGAAATTGAAGTACAAAAATCTCGGTTACGTCAAATGCATACATGTACTTGGAGTAGGAACATCAAATAATCATGAATATGCATTACAAACCTTTCCGGTCTTCTCATTCAAGACAAACCATCTCCTACTCCATCCATTTTTGTCACTTTTCTTTAGCAAAAAGCCTGAAAATACACTATCTTATAAAAATCCATATTCAGTAAAATTGAGATTGAAAGCATGTTACTGTTAATAACGGGAATATTGAAAGAAGTCCTGCATGTACAGTCCTTAAGAGAAAAATATTACAAGCTTTAACTAAGAGTTGTTAAGTTGGATTAACAAGGCACTCTTAAGATATGGGATGGCACTAGGTATGCTTGGCAAACACGCGTTTGTCATTGCTGTACATAGTCCAAACCCCACACAAAAAAGGGCAACCTAATGATCTGTTTTGATCTCCCAAACATTCTTCCACAAATTAACAGGTGACAGTGCAGTGAGATTAGAAGACAGGTGTATTACACTTTTGGAATAAAAATGGCACTCAAGGAATATACATGCTACTTCAGCATCACTGTAGCCCAATGCACACATCCTTAAAGAATTAGTTTTGCACCCTACAAGTCATGTAAAGTGTTTACCAAGGATGAATGCCTTAAAAAAGGCCCGCACTTGATGTGGAATCTAGTGATGCTATTTCAAGTAAGGATATATAAAGATACAGGCTGTTGTCACAACATTCTATCTATTTAAAGCACAAGGAAAGGATAGTATTTATGGAAAACACAAGAAAAACTTAGCATAGCTGCGGTTTTGCATAAACCTGCAGTTATTTCACCACTGGGTCCAGCAGTCTTCAAAGCAGAACCCTCTTGTGTTTCTTTCTCTGAACCAGATTTGTCCTTCATTGATTTTAGGCTTCCACCAGTTTGCTGGCCACCTGTTTGAGGGCTAGTTGCCTGAACAGCCAACAGAAGAAAGAGACAGAAGCAAATAACTTAAAACCAGCAATCAGCAAATAAGGTTTCTCTGACTCGCACATAAAATATGAACTACATTACCCTATTCAGTATTCCTTGCTCAGCTTCACTTCCTTTTTTGGACGATTTATGTTTCAGCTCTTCCTCCCGCCGCTGCCTCTCCATCCTAATAATATTAAAAATGAATGTAAGAAATCACATCAGCAGCAGATAAATGCTTGAGAATCATAACAAGAGACTGTCAGCTACAATTACTAAAAATGCTTGAGAATGAAAAAACCATCTCAGTGAGGTAGCCAACAAACTTTGATATCTCATATTCTTTGGATAACTCATTATTCCCCAAACTAACATCCAACTTGATCACAAAACTAAGAGAGCTGACAACACTCTGCCTCGTAACTCATAATTCCTAGCATTCAGCAACTAGGAACAAAACTTTTTAGCAGGAACTCTATTGTTTATTACATGAAACTGGAATTTCTTTATAGAAGGTTGTAAAATCATCCTTATTCCCACAAATTTTTGGCTTTAAAAAGGCTCTTACTATAGCTCGACCTCTACCGATTATTCTAGGGTCCAAAATGTATGGTACAGAAGATCCCAGCAATTCATTTCATATAAAGAAGGCAGGACAAGGATGCAGATGTAAACGCCCAACACTTTAGTTGAATAAAAAAAAAATCTCTTCAAGGAAGCAAGTCTAACATTTGAAACATACTTGCAGCCAAGAGACATACTCAGTCCACATCTCCAAAACAACGGGAACCACATTACTCATTCAAAAAAAACAAACAACAAAATTATTTTCCACATTACAAAAACATATTAACCCTGTATCTTTGGGCCAATACTAGAGACCATGGTTTGAATACCACCTTCAATAAGTTAGGAGGATAATGAATAGGAGAACTACTTCCCCCCCAAGCGAAAAAAATCGAAAGTGGTTCAATCAACTCGGCACATTGCCAAATATTGAAATATAATGAATAAATAAATAAATGATCATCACCAAATAATATATGTATTACCTAAAAATGTAATAAATACCTAAGAAAACTTAGATATTTACATCTATGTAAACAACTAAAGTAAACTACATGCATTTTCCATTTGCTACGTGTCTTCCTTTGGACTAATTTGAGGTGTTCTCTCTTCTTTTTTAACATCTGTCTTCCCTCTAAGATTTGATCAAATTATCCAGGGGACCTATACCAATAAAAAATAATTTAAAAAAAAATCCTTTCTGATGTGGAAATGCGACCCACATACATCAGTCATGGACGTAGCAAGAATAGGAAAAGGACTAGCAAAAAAACATAAGGTCCCACTTTAAGAAATCTATGTCCACCCCCCACCCCCCCACCCCCCGACGCAGGCAGGGGTAGGCCAAAAGGAAAAAAATATATATTGACAAACAAAATCCAACACACATTTGAGAAAGTAAAAAAAAATGCATTATCATGATCAATAGTTTTATTTGCAATATAATATCAATGATTCATTCAATTTTGGCAAAGTGACTTATTTTACAAGATATACAAAAATAAAATACATTCAAAGATATGTAATGCATAGAATTGTTACAAAATACTCGAAGTTTCATTTGGTCGAAGCTGCCTTATGCTTTGTTTTTTCCTTGTTTTTTCATCCTGAAGTTGTAAAAGATATGACATTTATTGAATAGTAGTGAAGTATTAATAGTTTGATTGAAAAACTCAATGATCGAAATGAAAAGTTTAACATGATATGACTTTAACAGTGATTGAAAAGCACATTAATAATTTTAACGATACAAGTTGAAACTAAAATTATTCTCTATTTATTTTTTTTTTACAAGTGTAATGAAATATAAAATATTTATTATACTCGATTTATTTATCTTCTTCCCCAGCAATGCTAGGGTTTTACCCTAATAAAAACTGAAAATGACCACAACAGGCAAGCAGATCCTCCATGTGGTAATTAAAATGATAATAACTAGCTATTCAAGCAGACTTTGATAGCATCCTCATGACAATATGGTTAAAGTGAAACACAGATGAAGAATACAACAATCACATTATCATTTGCCATACAAATTCTCCCACACAATATTGCTATATAAAAGATGCTTTTACTTAGCTACAAATTCAAACTACCTTCTTTGCACCAAGCGAATGAAGTGCTGAGGAGGTACAAAAGCTCGCTCCATGTCAACTAGAGCAACAACCATCTTCTTTGCTTCATTCTTAAACCCATCTAATGCAGCACTTGCAACAGCCACAATCTAGGATATGATGGTAATATAAAATGTTCAGACAATGTCAAAAAAAGAAGAATTATAAATGACAAGAAATTGAGGGGAATATGCAAACAACTGAACAGAATCAGGGATCATGGAGAATATAGAATTGCAACTGAAGCTACCTCTCTCTTAAATGGGGGATATCTTCCCAGACCAGGAGTAGCATTTGCTGCAGCAGAAACTATATCAACCAGAACCCTGTGCACCTATTTTAACCATCACCCAAGAACTAAATAAGTACTAAGGAAAGAAAAAGTATGATCTGTTTATATTAAAGATGGTCATCAAGATCAATATCAAGAAACCATACAAGCCTAAGAAGCGCATGAGCCCTTGAAAAGGTGATTATTTAGAAATTGATGCAGAATCTAAAGCATGAGAATAAAAGTAGTGAGGAACAATATTACATGGACCCAAGGAATTTGTGACGAAATGAAATAGTTGATTATCACAAACAACACCAGTCAATTCAATCACAAATTCTTTCAGTTGGACCCAAGGAATTTGTGACGAAATGAAATAGTTGATTATCACAAACAACACCAGTCAATTCAATCACAAATTCTTTCAGTCGATTAGTTAATTCCCTGTTCAGGCCTACAAACTGTAATTCCACAAACTGAAGAGTTTCCCAGATCCAGTTAGATGTTGAAACTAGAAATGATTGAATTGCAGCAGCGAAAAAACATGAATATGAACATCCATAACAAATATAGAATAAATGAGAATTTCTATAACTTAAAATCTATATTACAAGGGTAAGAAAGCCCCATAAGTTAATATACCTCATCAACACAAAGACATGAGGGCTCTTTGGCAAGTTCCAACACAGTTTTAAAATCTGTATTACAAGGGTAAGAAAGCCCCATAAGTTAATATACCTCATCAACACAAAGACGTGAGGGTTCTTTGGCAAGTTCCAACACAGTTTTTATCAAAGACCTCAAACCCTTCTCTGGAGATATAAGATATGGTTGGTAGCCATCAGCTTCCAGAACAATCTGATATCAAGACCACACTCATGAAGATCCTGAGGGCCTCAAATCAACAGAAGACTATGGAACTTAAATACTGTAGCAAGAAAAGTGTACCCTTTTAACATTGTTGATGTCGAAATGCTTGTCCAGAGGAAGTTGTTTGATTCTATTAGGAAAGTTTCCCTCAAAGCTGGCAACTATTTTCCAACCAGCACCCTGCAACAAAAAATTTTAACATTTATAACTTTCAAAGAAAGAGAATTTGTAGCAATCAGTCAGAGTAATGATCAACCATAAATCACAGGACAATGAGATGGCAACCACTGAAACAGATTGAACAACATTCCGGATGTTACAGCAGCGGTACTGGCAAGAAAATCTAAGCAGATAAAAAGACTTCGTTATCAGATTCAAAACCCGAGAGTCGCTTGGATGGAAACAGGACTTGTGTGATGCATAAAAAGGATACATCGGCAATTCTTAAAATAAATGCAATTTAGCGGAGGGTGAGAGAGGGAGAAAGTGTGTGTGTGTGTGTGTGTGTAAGTTTAAGCAACATTTGGATGTTGTAGCATATAAATCTTAATCAAAGTTGATCGAGGAAGAAGTTAATCAAAGTTGATCCAGGAAGAAGTTATCTTCCCCCTATCACCATATAAAAGGTTGAGGGGCAATATTTCATATATTTGTCTGCCTGAAGTACAAACTGGTAACAAATCTATCATAACCTACTCAAGAAGTCGCAAGGCTAACATTCACATGCTGATTAGTCTTGGCAACTCGTAGTGTTATCTCAAGCACATTTCGGAGTACGAAAGGGTGAGATTGGAGAGATGCAAAGTCAAAGAGAACTCTCAAAATGAAATATGGATATGGATATAGAATCCAACCACACATTGAAAAAATAGGAAACATGTACTTAATAGTATTAATACAAGTCTAAAATTTATCTACTTAATATTGACTTATAAACGAAACAGCAATATATGAATATTACTTCATGAAGAATGCTACCCCAAAATACCACTTAGTTTCAACTATTATTCTCCAGAAAGCCTCACATCCTACTCCCAAAAAATAAAATAAAAAATAAAAAATTTTGCTGAATCAGAGGTTTAACCACACTTCATTTGAGAAAACTAAACACCTCTATTCTCCATCTTCCTTGGTACCCCACTAAAGATTCTCTTGAGACATTCAAGTCATTTAGCCACCATTGCAACAATAGAAAACAAAGATGCAACTCAAAATCAAGGTTAATTTGCCTCCTTTGGAAGCATGCCACTCTTCCATCCGTCCAACCTCTCCCTCTTCACAAATTTTCTCCACCACACAATTCCGCAGAGCATTTTCTTTGTGCTTTGCTCCAAGCAAAAGCCTGGGACAGGAGAGACAAGCTTTCAATTCTGCAACAAAGGTAAGCACCAAAACCCCATGGTTTGACATTCTTACACCATAATAAGCTCACTATATTTCCAATTTCACCTTTGAACCCAGTATCCCCCCAAAGTCAAAACAATACCTTAGTGAAGAGATGCAAAAGCCTCATCTCCCTGACCAACAATGCTAAAAACATCTCTCTCTCAACAGCATTGCCTTAAAGCATCGCACTCAATACCTCCACCCTAAAATGAAATTTAATGGTAAAAAGAAAGTGAAATTGAGGATTCCCTCGTCTAAGGCCCCATTGGGTGTCTTCATGAAAAAAAAAATAGTAGGAAATGTTCGCCACTTATTCCAAACATTGTCAAAAGATCATACTGATATGTACATTGTTACGTCTTATTGATACTGGAGGCACTTTATGTAACATTAGAAATTAAAAAACGATGTGACACTTGAGGGTCATGAACTTTAAGCATGAAGGATACATAACTAGATTGGGACCTTTTTTAACTACAAATGAAAAAAAGAAAAAAAGAATTTTTGCATATACATAATATTTCAGCACTTTGTATGTAGACATATTGTATGCCAATGCGACAGTAATAAGTCTCACTTCAACATAAATCCATAAGAAGCCTCGTGTTCGTATTGGACAAGCACTTGACATGTATGTGATGTTACAAGAATTGGTGTTGCTACCCCTGTAAAATACCCAAAGCATATCAAGGCTGTATAATTGACGAGTGTTACATCCAACACAGTAGCAGAATATTAATACACCATATCTTCTATTTAAGTAACCTTGCTTCTTCCGTTAAAATAAAAAAAAAATGTCTCAAGTGACAATCATTTAAAATTTTGGTTCTTCTAAACAACAACTCTATCAACTTCCTTTCCCTCCATATCATCCCAAAAAACAACCACAGGGGCCAAAGAGTGTATCTATTTTCTATATTCAAACTCAAGAAAATCCACAAACCCTCAACTCAGCCAAGGAACCCACCACATCCCACTCAACACAAGCGCAATAAAAGATCATATTCAACACCCTTCCTCCTGTCCAGAGCTATAGTCACATGCTACAAACATTGAGAATTTCCCAGAAGCTGGACACCAGTTATAAGGGGCAATTAAACACTTAACAGCTCACTTGACAGACAAAGGTTACAATTACTTTAAAATTAGAGTTTATCATCTACATTCCCATACCTTCCTTGTTATCATAGGAAGAAAATCTACTCAAGTACAAACTATACCTCATCATTTACAAGCACAACCGTATATATAGAAAAATGAATGTGGAAAGCACAACGCAGGCAATGTTGCATAACTTACCTCACCCGTGGCGATGTGCTGGAGAAACTTGTCCTCAAATTCACGGCAAAGCTCCAAAGCAATGGCCCTTGTGCCTTCAGAAGTATGGACCATTTGCTCACCAAGCCTTGCCAACTCATCCTGAACAATTTGAGACTTACCTTGCAACCTGCATAGATGAAGGTAGGAAAAATTGTAAAAGAACGAGAGAGAGAGAGAGAGAGAGAGAGAGAGAGAGAGAGAGAGAGAGAGAGAGAGAGATTTTCCAGATTAGTTTTATTTAATTTTTTCCTTGTTCTATATGACAAGATAAGTTTTCATGTGCAAGGCTACAGCAGAATCCTTAAGATAATACACACTAGAACTGCACTTGCCTGAAGAAGGTAACAGGATAACACTATCAGATCGTTATACGTGAGACGTGAAAAATCACTTGAAAAGCAACAAGTTAATTTTTTTGCAAGCACCTCCTTGGAGCAATTGCTCTCAAGGTTTTAAAAGCCGGCCACATCATCAACATGGAAAGTGGGGAGGCTGCTCACTTGTTCAACCAAGGTCAAATGGTGATTGAACTCGTCACAGCATTATGATGTCATTATTGCAATCAATAATTATTAAAATATCATCTATTAAAGGATTCCAATAAAATATTATAAATTAGCAATTACAGATTTTACACAATTGTCTTAATCCCAATAATTTTAGAAACAAAATGCTCAACATTAAGGAGTATGATTGAAAATAACAATTCAACATTCAGTTCAACATTTTCAGCATAACAAATAAAAATGATACAAATAACTTTTAAATCACATTGCTTCAGATCATTAGAGAAAAAAAATGGTCTCGTATCACATATATATTGACTATTGAGGAGATTCATCTCCATATTGAAAAGATCAAGGTGGTGACGAAATCATAGAGAGAGAGAGAGAGAGAGAGAGAGAGACCAGATCTGAGAAGTAGGAAGAAGAAACAACAGGAGAGGAGGGGAGAGAAGTTAAAGATGCATACCAACAGGTGAGGAGAGGAAACAAAGACACCCTATTCCAGGCAAGAAGAAGAGAAATTAAAGAAAAGAAGAAGAAACTAGGGGTGGAAAACCAGATGTGAAAAGAAAAGAAAGAAAAATTAGGTTCAAAGAAGAAGGAGATTAACCTACCCCACCTCTGTGCGTTGTTGATTGATGAAAACTTAAAGATGAGATTTAGAAAGAGAAAAGCGTTAGTTATGTTTTTCTTTCTTAATCCTGTCTATTTGAGAGTGAGAGTGTTCAAAACTCCGGAGTTTTTCTTTTCTTCCCCGCCTCTTAATATTACCGTTCCAAATCATTAAATTAGCTCTTGTTTGACAGATTTTATGGTTGACCAGCAGTTCAGACAATTCTCCGAAAATACAGCCTTTTTTAGATGGTCCAGTTCAGCAAGTATTTGTGGATCAGAAACTTCTGGTTCAACCGGTCAAGCCATGCAGTCAGGTCCAGTTTTAGAAACCATGCTTCCACTGTCTTTTCTACCTATTTTTTGTGTATAAAATTGTTTTCCGATTAGACAAAAAAAGGCAAAACATCAAATGACCAAACTAATCACTATTCAATGACGGAGGAAGGGCTATTGTGTACTACCATCAATCAGTTTTCCCTTTTCAATAGGAATTCAATATAACAAACCATGAACCAAATTTACAACTATAAAATCAGAGTGAGAGAGATCATCAAACTTGATAGCATCAACATCATAGGCAAAGAAATTAGCAAAAAAGAAAAAACGAAATCAAGGGTCAACATCCTCAACTTGTATCATGTAGGCCCTAAGAGATGCCTTGCAACTAAATTGAGAGCAGGCATAGATGAATATGTTAACTTTAAGACAGGATATGCTTGCAGTTGCATAAATCGTAAAGCACCAATGATCACATAACTGTGACAGTATTAAAAAATAGAGTTGATGATTCATTGAAAGCCAGCAATATGAAATTTCTCTACATGCACAAGGAGGAAAAAACAAACACCAAATTGAGGGAAGAGGGAGAAAGCAAATATGCAGAGACACCAGACAAAGAGATGCATATATAAATTAAAATTTCTCAAAAATGAGATACAACAGTCGGGGAACACATACCCAGACAAGAGGTTTGGAACCCGAAGTCTCATTCGATTACGAATCTGCTGAGCTAAAGCATCCACTAGAGCCACCCTACCAAGCTTGCTCTGAGGAGCTCCGGTCAGTATGGATTTTAGACTTTCACTTTCTGCTCTCCAAGCAGTCTCCAAAGAGTTCTCTGAGCCAACAGATCCAGCCTGTGAAGAAGCTATTGAAACTGATTGACCGATTAGGGCAACCCATGGGATATCAGCAGTGCTTCTTGGTCCCTGACCTAATAGTAAAGCCTGAACAGCAGCTAGTGCTTTCTGATCTGAAGCAGCTTGATCAATTTTGCTAATCACACCAACAGTTCTGGTAGCTGCATGATATGCACGATGCATTCATAGGAAAAATATATATATTCTAAGAGAATATTTAGGAGATGATAATAATCTCTTAAAAGAATATTTAGAATATGATAGTTATCTCTAAAAAGAATATTTAGGAGTTGATAGCAAGACCTATTCTTTGTAAGTGTTTGTTTTAGTAGAAAACCTATTCTATTGTAGGCCCTATTTTCCCTTATTTAAAAGGGGTATAATGAATAAGAAGTAAGTTTAATTCTCGTAAAGGAAGTGTATAGGAAACTTGTTAGGAAACAAGTTCCCAACCGTCAAACCTGAAGTCTAAGACACACACACTCTAGCAAGGAAAGAGAGGAATTCCCTACAAAATATCCATTGACTAGATCGTACACTAGGGATCACATCAACTTGTTATCAGAGCCACCTATCATGGAAAACTATGCCGAATGGTGTAGCCAAATGGAGAGATTCATGAGAGAAGTAGAGCAGTGACCAGCTAGGGTGGAGAAACTCCAACAGTCCCACGAGAAGTTGCTGCAGCAACAGCAGTCAGAGCTGACCTCACATATGGAAGGGCTTCTAAGAGACCTACAGGGGCTCAACAAGATACATGAGGTAGGGAGTAGCAGCGGTACCCTTACAGACCACAGGGAGGAGCGAAGCGTTCGGCAAGCAGGAAGGACTGCCATTCCCCCATCATATGATGGGACTGAGGATCCCCTAATTTGGATCCATCAATGTAAGTAGTTCTTTGAAAATCAAGGATAACTCGTAGGGGAAAAGGTGGGACTGGCAGCATTGCATCTTAAGGGAGCAGTGCAGCCATGGTTTTTTAAGGTGAAACAAGAAGGGGCAAGCATGAAGCGGGAGACATTTACGGAGTGGTGCTACTTGAGATCCAACCCCACTTGAGCCTCAACCCTCTTGGCTGCAATTGGAGGTAGACATTAACGGGAGACAAAGATGGTGGAGAAGTACCAAAGGGAGTTTAAGTCCTTGCTGGCTCGCACTTCATAACTCACCACAAAACAACAGATCAACCTATTCACTGCTGGTCTTATGGAGGGGCTGCAATTGGAGGTAGAATTGCAGCAACCCAACAGCCTGGAAGCTGCTATGAATTTGACCCCGCACGTATGAAAGGAAACAGAGGAGCAAACAAGCTGTGCTAGAAGAGGATAATAGAGGAGGCTTCTTGGGAGTTTCTTGACGACTTTGAGAAGATCTATCCAAAATTCGAAGTTAAGGGCAAGCTCTTTGTCCAGGCAAGAGTAATGATATGCACGATGCATTCAGGTAAGAAATATTCTAGGAGAATATTTGGAAGCTGATAATTATCTCTTAAAAGGATATTTATGAGATGATAGTTATCTCTTAAAAAAATATTTAGGAGTTGATAGTAGTTTTCTTATTTTCATACTCCTTAACTTAGGAGTTTGTTTTTAGTAGAAGGCCTATTCTTTTTACAAGTTTGTTCTAGTAGAAAACATATTCTTTTTAAGAGTTTATTTTAGTAGAAAATCTATTCTATTATAAACTCTATTTTTTCCTTATTTAAAAAGGGTACGATAAATAAGAAGTATAATTCTCATAAAAGAATTATGGTAGGAAACTTATTAGGGAACAATTTCTCAGCCATCAAACCAAGGTCTAAGAAAGGGAAAACTCTAGTGAGGGAAGAAAGATTCCCTACAAAGTATTCATTGATTAGATCTTGTACTAAGGCTCATATTACTGCAATCCATAAAAAAATGTGAATTAAAGCTTAAATGAATAGTAGAGGCCAAAAATTAACTCTGCTATGGTGGTTCCGAATCCAGGTAAAACAAGAAAATTGCGTTAGGTAGCTGGCCAACATAAAATTAAGACAAAAGTTTAAATATAATTGAAAATATAATACAAAATATAATACAAAGATTCGAAAATATCCTTATTGCCTATCCCACTCAGTGTGGTAAAAATACAATTATTGCTATTGCATGAAAAAAACAATCATATAGGAAAGCATGTAATATGAAATAGAATACAATGGCGTACAAAGATCCATATAACCGATCCCACTTAGTGGGATAAAGGCTTGATTTTTGATGCTATTGTGGGAGAGATCAAAAACTAACATGGAAGAGAAACACACACACATCCATGTTTAATATTAACCTATGGTAGCACAAATGTGATAACAAGATTAAAACACCAAAAAGCCATTAAGCCAAGAGCAACTCACCTTCCCCATCGTATTCTTTGGCAACTTTCAAGACCCGAGATGAAGATATTTCTGGTGCTTGAGCAGCAGGAATAATGACTAGCAGAATGGCATCATTGTTCTCAGCATACTCACTTATCTAGCAATAATGCAACTTTATATTACTTCCCGCAGAAAAATAGTGCATATCAAAATGTCAATTCATCCTGGATAAGTGACCCCCAACACCTCAAACAAATTCATTAAAAGACACAAACACACTCGATATAAAATGATGAAATTTGAATGACCGGGGAATAAAAGATTAAAATAAATAAATAAAACACTAAGTTTTAGCCACCAATTACCATTGAATCATCCATTATTCGTTGATCCAAGCCCGGCAAATCAATCAATTTTAAAGGAGGCGCTGCAAAAAAGGTAAAATTACTAGAAATTTCAGGAATTGGAAAGGAAAAAGAAAAGAAATTAACACAGCTATCAGTTCACATTGAGCAACTAAAACTATGTATCTAACAAACAAAATTCAAATTAATGCAAGTTCATATAAATTTTTGGGTTGAGTAATGCAAAATAATTCTATCAAAATTTCAACATCCCTGTGTGTTTCAAAAGTTGAATGGATATGCATAACAAAAGAATTGAACAAAATGAAAAAAAGGAAGAACATCAGCAAACCCAAAATGAACAACCCTTCCATCATACAATATAAGATTAACAAAAATACCCGGCACTAACATCAGAAACATAACCAGAATATGTTCTTGACAAAGGCAATTTTGATAAGAAAAAAGGAAAAGTGCACTAATAAGAGCGCCAAGGAATGTTTGGTCTAAATTTTAACAAGAAATTACACTGTTTACAACCCAAAGGATAGAAAGACAACTTATGAATTTGCTATACTACATTGGAAACCAAAAGAAAAGAAAAGAAGGGGGAAGTGAGATGAAACCTAAAGCTTGAAGTGTCCTAACCTAATTTCCACTACACTAAAGAGGTAATCCTAGACACCCGAAAATTCTCAAACTCCACATGACTCTAAGATGAAAATTTGTCCTCTTTGCACTACAACAACTCATGCCTCAAACACTCACAGCTCATTAAAAGTTTCTCACAGCCTTCTTTCCCATATGCAATGGAACAAAAAATCCTCAACTATTTCTTAATATTTCCAAAGTGTATCTATTTACAAGGGTGAGACTACCACTGCCTAAAGGTCATCCTGCATCCAAAAAACAAAATCCACCTCGTGCAGCTCATAAAGTTATCTTCTCACATTCATACACATCACTTTGCCCATAGAAATTTCAAGCCCATAATAGCAACTTTTAACATCAATATTCCTTTTGATGCTCCTGGTTTTTCCCGTGACAGGTAAACATCTACTTTTATAGCAAAGCAATATGAGGCCTTGACCTACCTCTAAATTAGATCGGTTCCTATAAATTTATGCATAAGTGACATTCATATTTCTAAGATATCCAAATTTAAAGAGAGTCACTACCACAACAAAGATATCATCTGCAAGCTTTCTCTGCAACAAAAGCAACCTTATCTGTCAGACAGAAAGGTATGACTAAGAAGGCCATATGTGGATCATAAATAGCAAGGTAATACCAGCTATCAAAGCCATTGACTAACCTGTACTTGTACGTAGCTTCAAATAAATTTCATCTCGGTTCTTTCCAGAGGCACCTTTGCTCAACCTATCCTGTAGAGAGTGCCGCAGGGCACCTGCAAGAAACCAAATTCGAACCATAATAAAAAATCCAAATGTGAAATAAACCAGCTACAAGTGATTAAAAGAAGCAGAAATTATTTGAGAATAAGATTAGAAATCATAAACATTCCAGATGGTTATGAAGGAAAGAGAGACGAATATAAAACTGATTTGTCAACAAAAGTAGAATTAAGTAAATCATTTCCATGCAAACACAAATTAAAAGGCTGAAACACTCGACTCTGGTTTTGATTTGGTTTAAATATTTCAAGAAGGTGCATGACATTTTTAACTTAGCAAAGCTGACCAATAATTTGAAAACAAAAGAAAAATTGGGGTTAATCTTAAAATACTAACTTGCAGAAACTTGTTGTGATTTATTGTCAATTTGCAAGACAATAGATCGGCTGCTAATGGAACCATCTTTTTGTAAATCGATGCTAATGGGAGCCCGAGTAGCGCCATTTTCACCTGTTGGCTGCAGATTGAAAAGAAAAAAGGTCAAAAAAGGAAATAACCATATGAGCCTACAGAAACATTATATGGCCCCGTAGATATAAGAAAATACATCATAACCCACAGTATGTACAACTTCTAACTTACCAGGACAGGATGTCCGATTAAACTGTTCAAAACTGCAGATTTTCCAGCACCCTATAAGTTTGTACAAAAATGAAAAATAAGTAAAACTTGCCAGGATCTCCAAGGCAAAATAAAATAGCAGCACTCAATACATACGTACATTAGGAAACAGAATAAAATGGAGAAGAAATATATTAGTTTCATTCCGTCCCTCCAACTAGACATCAGCTAACACTCAGTAGGACTGTCTCCCCAAAAAAATAAATAAATAAATAAAATAAAAGAAATTGCCCAGGTATCAGGTTCCACTAAAGGAATCAAACCAACCGAGACATCCAAAAAGGTGTCCAGTTGCCCAGTTGCACAAGGAATGGATCATCTGCCTAGAACAACTCAATCAACAATTTGTTATTCCCTTTCTCAATGACAAAGTAGCAGTAAGTTAAGAAAATTTGAATTCCAATATGTGTTCTTGATGGATGTTTGATTCCATGCTAAAATTTCTGGCTAGAAAAGGAATCATTAAGATAATATTCAGAAGAACAGGATATAGACAAAACAGCATTTGGGGGGGGGGAAGAATATCCTCCCAAAAGGATCAAAGAGACAAGATTCAAATTGAGTTGGGATAGTAACTATTTTCCGATGCATGAAAAATGCACAATGTCAATCTCCACTCTCTTTGTCGTAATCTTTATCCTATTATGGATATAGATGAACAATTCCTCGATCAACACTAAATCAGCAATAACGCAAATTTTATCAGAATCTGTATATTGTGATCTGATGTAATAACAAATCCTCATGATTTATAAGCCTATATCACCTAATGATGACAAGACCTGTCTATAATTTTTCTCCTTTTCCATAAAGATTATCAAGGGCACTTAAGGTGCTACCTAGTCCAGATGAGGCCTCAAATGATAAACCTCAAGTTCACTTGATTAAGTTTGGCTTATCCGAAAAGAAAATACTTGATTAAGTTTGCTTTCTAAGTCTTTTGCTTTTCAACTTTGGTCCATGTATCTTTTTTGTTCCTTTATTTTTTTTCTTTCCTTTCTCTGCTCGTTCTCCTTTTTTCCATCGATTTGTCTGCATACCCCCCTCAAGTTTATCCCATTTTTCAAATGCTTAAAATTTAACTAAAATAAAAATACAACTCTCTTTGACTTCTTTTATCAGGAATGATTTCATTGATTCGTTTACATTCCAATGTGTACAGAGATATATCATAAAAGTTGTAATTGTGAAACAACCAAATTCTCCATAAACTTAAGCTAAAGGAGAATAATATGTTTGTTATTCTATCTCTAACACTAATAGGGCGCGAGCCCAAGCAATACTAAATAGGGTGAAAAGCAGCCTAACAAGTTTTGAACTGAGAGTTTCTGAAACAGTAAAAAGGTTTACAGCAATTAGATCTCCACAATTAGAGATATAGTAAAATGATTGTGGTTGAAACAATAATGAATGTAGAAGACCGAATAGATTTTGAATTAAGAGAAGGAAAAAAAAATACCATCATATGCAACTAGTATTGTAGTATTTACACTACTTAGAACTTTCTAATTAATTAAAATTTCCTAATTAGTTAAATAGAATAGAAACAAAAACAGAAAAAAAAGGAAAAAATAGAGACTTCTTAACTAGAAACCTAATTAAAGAATGAAAACTCATAAAAATTGAAAATTGAAAACTTCCAAATTCTTTGGAAGCTTATGCATGAGTTTCCCACTACGGAATCATGCAAAACAAAGGCATAAGCTAATGGAAAACAATATGTTTATTATTTTATTTCTTACCGATACATGTTACAATGAATGAATTAAACATATGTATATAACAGTTTTGAAGTTGCAATGAATTTCTGAGCTTTTAATGACTCAAATCTTGATAACTTTATTCTCTAAATTGAAACCTCTTTTCGATTGTCACACCTTTGCTCAAATCAGCAATTGATTTTACACTTATTGCTTGTTGGCACCTAAGGAGGATAGGAATGCTCTGGATGGAGCAAAAGGGTCTTTTGCCTCTTTTCTTGATGTTTTATATATTGCTGATCTGTATTGAATTAGTTCAAATAAGCTACAGTAGGAGGCTTCAAACAAAGGTGCTTTTGAGGCTCATCTTACCATAAGGTTGTGAATCAGATATGGCTTCTTTAAAGGGGTTTGTCCATTGAAACTCATTTGGAAGGCTAATGCTCCACTGACAGTGGCCTTCTTTTTGTATGGGAGTTGGCATAGAGTCATGTTTTGGACATTGCCAACCTTAAAAAGAGGACTACGTGAAGGATCAGTAGACGTTATTTTGTGTAAAAGGCATGGAGAATTAGTAGCTGAATTGCTCTTGCAACGTTATTGCCTATGAAGCTGTGGGTCTTGGTTAATTCCAAGGTACAAGCTATAGGTAGTTACAGGTTTGGTTCAGGACCAATATCCAGATTATAGAGGCTCAGTTTGGCTAGTCACTCTGAACTTTTCAAATGGGTGTGGAGGAAATGCAATGGTAGAACTTTGAGGTGAAAAAAAGGTCTCTCAATGAGTTGAAGATTTTTGAATTCAGACTTTACACCTTTATTATAGGAAACTTTACGTTAGTAATGCTTAATTGTTTAACTAATCTTATATATGACTCCAATGGTGTTAGTGATTTTTATATTTGCCCATGCACAACTAATACCACATCGCTAAATTAATCATTGAATCCATGGTCCATACCTCATATGAATCCACTTCTAGATTTCCTGCAACAGTTGCTTTTAAAATACTATCTGAACAATCACATGAGCTGATGGTTCCATCACATGAATCTACATCTAGAATTTCCTTAAAAAGTTCTTTTTAACTGAGTTTAGGGTTTGACATTGACATTCATGTTACATAAGGCAAAATACTAATAACTCAATGTGATTATGAATGAATTCTCCCCGAAACACAATGCTTCAATGTGAATTGTTCGAGTAATACAGTTACAGAAGGAAGATGAAAATTTCACAAAAAGGTTCAAACCGCTATATAAGATAATGTTCAATGAGTCAAAGGATAACAAAATTCTTAGCAGCTTATAGAAACATTAATAATTGAAAACTATTATTTTAGGCAACACGAGGGTCCACTTATTGAAAAGGAATTTATTCTCCGTTTATCCTTATATAGTTAAATTAGTAACCCAAGTCTACATACAACTTAACTTCTACTTCCAGGAAACCTAAAAATACTCAACTTGAAACACTACATTAATAATTCCTTAATAAAGCATCTTCAAAATCCACAATAGCCCATACAAGAACTTCAAAAATAGAAACATTTTCATTAATTTCCATCCCTCTCCCTGATCGAACACTATAATCAATATCACGAAAGATCCAATTTTATTAGATCTAAAAATATCTCACAGATCTGGGGGAAAACAAAGAAAATCACAATTAAAGCAAGCAAAAGTGGAAACAAAATCCGATCAAATTGAAAAAGGCAAGCACAACCAAAATCAGGTGTTCGAATAAATGAAAGAATAGAACGTACGACATTGCCGAGAGCAACGACATTGAGAAAAGTAGAGGCTCTCTTGGAGTTAGTAAGATTGGAATTTTCGTCTACATCTTCATCGGCAAGAAGTGCAGCGGCTTGCCGCATCGAATCTGAAAGTTGAACCAATTCATCGATCGCATCCATGGTACCTCTCTCTCTCTCTCTCTCTCTCTCTCTCTCTCTCTCTCTCTCTCTCTCTCTCTCTCTCTCAAGATCAATCGAATCACCAACGACAAGTAGATCCGAGAAACACAAAAGACAAATGTGCAAACTCTGATTTGTATCAAGATCGAAATGGAACCAAGAAATTAGGGAAGATTGGAAAACCCTAGATGACAAAATGGAAGAGGGAGATGGATCCGGGTCGATACTACAGATTCGAAGATTCAACGATTGAAAAGGATTGAAAAATAAAAAAGAGGGCAAACGCCGGTCTGATGACAATGTCACTAACAAAGCTTAATCGTAGAAGGTAGAACCCTCTTCGTCTCTCTCTCTCTCTCTCTCTCTCTCTCTCTCTCTCTCTCCCTTTTGAATGTTTTTCAATTTCCGTCTCTCTCTCGTCTCGTGTTCGAATCGAAAGACAATTTTTCTAATATCTTTACTTGTCAATTTCAGGTTAGATTTAAGAAAGCACAAAAAATAATAATTTTGAAAGTGGAGAGACTATTTATGGAATGGGATGGTCACGTGGTGACATGTACCGAAGTAATATAAAAAAAAATTTTAAATAACTCGAACGGAAAAAAATTTTCTAAAATAACCTGAATTTGTCGGGAGTTGGAGACACGACACATTGTGTCGCGTCTTTAACCCACAACAAAGTCCAGAGAGAGAGAGAGAGGAGTCCGCGGGGAGGGAGAGAGGGGAGGAGAGCGGCGGGGGGCGGAGGGGGAGGGAGGAGGCGGTGGGGGAAGGAGAGAGAGGGGAGGACCGCGGTGGGGTGCGGAGGGGGGAGGGAGGGAGAGAGAGAGGGGAGGGCCGCAGAGGGGGGAGGGAGGGAGAGAAAGAGGGGAGGGCGGCAAGGGGTCCGCCGGGGGAGGGAGAGAGAAAGAGGGGAGGGGGCAGGCGGCGGGGGGGGCGGGCGGCGGGTGGCAGGGGGAGGGAGGGAGAGGGAGGAGTGCCGCAGGGGGAGGGGGAGAGAGAGGAGGGCCGCGGCGGGGGAGAGAAAGAGAGAGAGCCGCGGGGGAGGGAGGGAGAGGGAGGAGTGACGCCAAGGGAGAGGGGGAGGGCTTCTGCGGCGGTGGGGGAGGGAGGGAGAGGGAGGAGTGCCGCAGGGGGAGGGGGAGAGAGAGGAGGGCCGCGGCGGGGGAGAGAAAGAGAGAGAGCCGCGGGGGAGGGAGGGAGAGGGAGGAGTGACGCCAAGGGAGAGGGGGAGGGCTTCTGCGGCGGTGGGGGAGGGAGGGAGAGGGAGGAGTGCCGCAGGGGGAGGGGGAGAGAGAGGAGGGCAACGGCGGTGGAGAGAAAGAAAGAGAGCCGCGGGGGAGGAAGAGAGAGAGCCATGGGCGGCGGAGGTAGAGAGAGAGAACTGCCGGGGGGAGGGAGAGTACAGCGCCGAGGGGGAGAGAGGGAGAGCGCAACACCGTGGGGGAGACGGCAGCGCTACGGGGGAGGTGCGCAGCGCCGCGGGTGGTGGAGGCCCGCGGCTTTCTCTGTCTCTCCCTCCCCCCGCGGCTGTCTCTCTCTCCCCCCGTGGCTGTCTTTCTCTCCCTCCCTCCCTCACCCGCCGGCGCCTGTCTCTCTCTCTCTGTCCCCGCCGCCCGCGTCCCCTCCCTCCGCTGCCCGCGGCTCTCTCTCTCCCTCCCTCCCTTGCGGCTCTCTCTCTTTCTCCCTCCGCCGCGGCACTCTTCTCTCTCTCCCTCCCCCCGCGGCACTCCTCTCCCCCACCACCTCGGAAGCTCTCCCCCTCCCTCGTCCACCTTCGCGCGAGCCTCCCTTTCCCTCCCTCTCCCACCGCCGCCCTTACCGCTGGAGCACTCTGCGCGTGGGAGTCTTTGGGCTATGTCGTGTCTTGAAAATGCGGGATAACCTATCGCGGGTTCAAATCGTGACAAATATGGTATAAATATGAAATTTGTTTGCTATTCAGGTTTTTTTAATTTTTTTTTTTAGGGTATATTTTGGAACATAATCCGCATGTGTCCTGCATTGCCATTGCATGGATGAATCGGGAGTGTACAGTGAATTAACAAAAATATAATCTTTGTGGGTTATTTCTATTCTAGTGTGAGGTGAGGGATCTTATTCTATCTTAATTTTTAACTCAAATGAAATGCTTGCTGAATTGGGTCGGCGATGGGCTGTGGGGTGTGGAACATTGGGTAGTGAGTCAATAATGGAAATTGGGTCGTCTGTCCCCCTCCTTTGGAAATTGACATCTCCCGCGTGCGCCCATTTCTCCCCATTATATTTGCCATTGCCATTGCCATTTGAAATTTGAATCGCGGGAGAGAGAGAGTGGGGATGATATTGATAATAATATTATCACTTTATTTTTTACCCGGGTAATAATAACTTTAATTTTCAAGTCAAAACCACCGATATTTTTTTTATTTTCTAATCCTTCTTTTTATTATCACTAAAATTTTTAAAATAAGTTTAAATAAGTTCCCTACACTACAAAAAAAACCAGCCTTTAGCCACAATTTAACGATAAAAATTTAATAAAAATTCGTTGCTAAAACGTTAAAGACGAAATTAGCGACGAAAAATTTTTCGTCGCTAATAACGCGTCACAAAAATTTAGCGACGAAAAATTAGAAATTCGTCGCTAAATTTAGCGACGAATAATTTTTTGTCTCTAAATTCGTCGCAAATTTAGCGACGAATTCCAAAATTCGTCACAAAATTAATTAATTAATTAATATATATTAATATTTTATTTTATTTTATTATTTTTCAAATTTAACAACGAATTCCGGAATTCGTCGCTAATTTTGCGACGACTTTCGGAATTCGTCACAAAATTAATTAATTTTTTAATAAATATATATTAATATTTTATTTTATTTAATTATTTTTCAAATTTTGCGACGAATTCCGGAATTCGTCGCAAAATTAATTAATTATTTAATAAATATATATTAATATTTTATTTTATTTAATTATTTTTCAAATTTAGCGACGGATATAAATTCGTCGCTAAATCCGTCGCTAAATTAGCAATGAAAAAAAAAATACGCTCCCGCCTGAACCCCACCCGCCCGCCCGCCCGAGCCAGTATCCGCCCGCATGTTCGCCCGAGCCGGCGCCCACAAGCCCTCCCTCACTTAATTCTTGAAAATGTCTACATTTTGCTCCCACCATGGTTCGAACCCTTGCACTTCCGTAAACGTTTAAGACCCTGTAACCATAACAGGGGTGAGGGTTCATATTTGTGATTTTGGTTTCTATCATTGCTGTTTAATTTTCGGTTAACAACCTACGAGAAAAATGGTCAAACTAAAATTAAATTATTGTTCGATTATTTGATATTCGAACCAAAATTCAATTTGGGCAAAAAAAAATCAAATTTTTATCCCTACTTAAAATGATGTAGAATAAGTCCAAAAGGTTGTGTTGTGACCAAAAAAATTAAAGCAAACGAATTTTTATGCTATGACCTAGAAATAATATAAAAACCATGTACAAGTCAAATTTAGTCAAGATTATGTTATGGTCCAAAAAATTATTTTAGGGCAATTCCTTTTAATTTGCTTTAGTAATTCAAATCTTCTTATTTTTCAATTTAGCATACTTAATTCCCTATTTTCAAATTATCCGATTGTTATTTGTTTGAAACATAAAACTAAATAATTTGTCACACACATAAAAGCATTTTTACCGAACAATAACCGATAAATGTGGTAACAAGTCACGTTGAACCGGTGACAAATGTATATCTCTTATAAATTCTAATATAAATAGTG
This sequence comes from Dillenia suffruticosa, assembly GCA_033439265.1. Classification (NCBI taxonomy): domain Eukaryota; kingdom Viridiplantae; phylum Streptophyta; class Magnoliopsida; order Dilleniales; family Dilleniaceae; genus Dillenia; species Dillenia suffruticosa. The sequence goes on along the minus strand of JAVTVX010000017.1, from coordinate 14,140,918 downwards.
TACCACAATAAATTATATATATTATTTATATTATATATATGTTATATATAATTTTTTTAAAAAATCGATATTTAGTTATAACTAATACAAAAGGTTTTGTAACAAATTGAAACCGATTTAACAAAAATTAATTCAATTTCACTCGTTAAAATCTAAATTTAATAATAAAACAAACCAAATTCATTATTTTCGGTTCTATTCATTTAACTTTTTTGTAATGAGTGAATAGTGATCGCTCCTACACACTATTCCCTTTCATTCTCAATCTTCTTTCTCCAACAAAACATTAACAAAATTTCTAACAACAACAAATATCATTTTTAGTGAATCATTTTGGCTCACTATTTTTGTTTTCTAATGATAATTTTTTTATCAAATTGGACCCTTTTATTTTGAAATTTTTACAGTAATTCCATATTTAATTTTAGGAGAACCCTTTTTCTTAAAACAAGCACAAAAACTTGTGTTGTGAAAAAAAAGGCGAAAACCCTATTTTTATATTATGACCCAAAAATAATGTAACAACACTTACAATCGTCCAAAATAATTAGGGAAACTCCTTCTAATTCACTTTAATAATTCAAATTCTCTTATTTTTAAACTTAGCATACTTAGTTCCCTATTTTTGAATTCTCAATTTTTATTTGTTTGACATGGAAAAGTTAAGAATTTATGTCATGCACATAAACGCATTTGATAAGAACCATAACATACAAATATGATAATAGGTCACATGGAACCAGTAACAAATGCATATCCTTCATTATATACTTTAACATTAACAATGTACAAAACAAGTTCTATATATTTGTTGGAGGTAGGTTAAAGCTCCACAGATGACTGCTCCTTCAACTTGAGGGTGGAATCGATATTGATGAAGTTTCTTGCTCATTTCGGAGAATTAAACTTGCGAAAAACCATCAAGAATTGTTCTGGCGAAGAAAACTCCGAAACTTAAATCAGAAGGGGCTACTTGTAGAAATAAACAAACAAACTAAGGAGAACTATGTGCTAGCCTGTGTTGTCCTTATGTGCTTTTTTGTGTAGAGTTTTAGAATATACTTAGTGGATTACCTCTACGTAGTACATATATCGTACTTGTATGGCAAATCTTGTAGATTTTTCAGAGTACATGAACCTTAGTTTTTTGTGAAGAGATCGTATGAAATTTTCCGAGATTGCCAAAATAATGAAAGTAAACTTTCTATCAACTAGGAGTCTTCTTCATTAGGAAAGACTTTGGTTGCCGTAGACATTTATTTCCTTTCCGGCTGAGATTATAATAAATTCATATTAGACTAGGAAAGTTTGGATTCATTAAAGATTTTTTTATTATCAAATAATTATATTTTAGACTCATCATATAACAAGAACTACTTCTATAATTACTCTAGGAGGCACAGGAAAGAGTAATAGAGTGGAGAGCCGAGAGCTAAATTTACCGAGAAGTCAAGGGACTGAGAAACCGAGGAACTAACGGGTCTGTCTAGTGATAGCCAAGGAATAGCTTGGTTTTTTATGGACTTGGTTGTGGCTTGGTAGGTCCAGTGGATTCTAGATTTCTATGACCATAGACTGTCAGGCCTAGTATCAATCATCATTTGCCCCTACTCCTAAAGTTAGTTTGAAGAAGGGGTATTAAGAGTAGAGTAAATATTGTAGTAATTGGGAAATTTGAAAGGGTATGAAACATTATGGGTAAACGGAAAGAGCATAATGTAAAGCGCTTGAGGTGGAATATGATTATTAAATGCTTAATGCTTCTCCACTTTTTGAAAGATTTGATGATATGATTTCTATCCTTCAGTTATATATACCACAATGAGAGGTAAGGTTTAATACGGTCGTTTGTGAGGAAAGAGCAAGGAAATGGATGTGCTTTCTAAGAGGGTTCCAACTTTGAAAGAATTGTTATCTTTTTGTAGGTTTGGTGTCCAAAGTAGGTGTGGTGGCGAAAGGCGTAGGTACAGGGCTCCATCAATGAAGGAACCATAGGTACAAGATTCCGTCATGACAGTAGGAAAGTCATAGCCTACGTCTCTGATGGGTTTATACCAGCACATTTCATATGGCTTCTTGCAGTATCATTACTCTTATGCTCCTTTGTTATTGGGGCTTGGTTCAATAACCTACAAGGGCCATTTTTATTTCCTCCTTCCCAATTTCTATTTAGCATCTAGCTACTTTTCTAGGTTTAATATATTACTAGGTGTTAAATTTGAGTTATTTAACTCGCAGACAAGGAATAAATCAGGATTCGAAGGTCTAATTCGCTTGGGAAGGGGAACATTGGGACACTTGTTCGAGTTGGCTCTCTCTGCTTACTTTAATAGTGGCTTTGATTGGTACCTCAATCAAATTCATTGAGTTCGATACTCCATTTTATCAACCGATTTGAGATATCCCTTTCTGTAAGATTTGCTTTAGTGTTGATTAATACTAAATTGTGTGTGCTTGAAAATATGGGTGAAGGCAACAAACTGTTATAACTAGAGCAAAGGCCACCTTTTTGATAGGCCTATAGTTGATTTCTACTTCGTAGAGAACTCAGCTAACATAGTATATAGGCCTTTGTACATAAGCCTTCCGCCTTACTAACACAAAAAAGGGTATGGTCAAAAATAGATAGACGTAAAGTTTCTTACCGAAGGTAGGTCGAGAGAGTAGCGAGGGTGATGAAAGATACTCTTTCAGCTTATTGAAAGTGATTTGATATTCTGATATCCATGCAAATTTTTTGGACTTCTTTAGAGTGTCGAAGAAGGGATTGTACTTTTCTCCAACTTTGGACATAATCCGACTCAAGGTAGCGATCCATCCCGTGAGATGTGCATCTCCTTCAGTATTCTGGGTAGTGCCATGTTCATAATGGCTTGGATCTTCTCTAGATTGGTTTTGATCCCTCGGTTTGTGATTAAAAAATCTAGAAACTTACCCGATGTAATCCAAAGGTATATTTTGCTAGATTCAGCTTCATGTTGTAATATTCTAACGTCTGGAATGTTTTCTCTAGGTCTGCTACATGACCTTTATGCTTATTCTGTTGATGAGCATGTCGTTCACGTAAGCTTCCATGTTCTTGCTAAGCATGTCATCCACATAGATTTCTACATTCTTGTTGAGCTACTTACTGAAAATATTGTTGACCAATCATTGAAAGGCTGCCCCCGCGATTTTTAAGTCAAAAGGCATGACTCTGTAGTAGTAAATATCGAACACTATAATAAAGTTTATCTTCTTTTCATCCTCTGGAGCCATATGTATTTGATTATAACCAGAATGGACATCCATAAAACTTAAGAGCTAATGACTTGAGGAGTTATCCACAAGCTTATCGATGTTAAGGACCGAATAGCTATCTTTCAGGCAAACTTTGTTAATATCAGTGAAGTCATTATACATTCTCTACTTGCCATTTACCTTATTTACCATGACCACATTGGCCAACTATGCAGGATACTTCTCTAATGAAGCTCACTACAAAAAGCTTTTGGACTTTTCTTGTATTGCTCATTGATGTTTTAACGTGAACACCATTTTTTCTGTTTCATGGGCTTGCAACTCACGTCCACGATCAGTTTATGGACAATCACCAAGGGATGGATCCCCGACATGTCTTCTGGTGACCAAGCAAACAGTTTAGAGTGGCGACGGAAGCATTCAATGATGGCTTCATGCAATGGTGACATAAGTGAGCTCTGACTTGAACGGTTTGTCGGGGGATACTAGTGATTGGGATCTCGACTACCTGTTCGGCAGGTTGTAGTTTATCTGTTTATCTACTTCCTTCATATAAAGATATAGCTTACGGAAAAGGGTCACAGTTGAGGGTTGCGATACCCTCCATCATTTTGAATCTAACCTTCATGTATTGGGTGCTTGTCAAAGCTTCCAATCCATTTAAACTGGGTAGTCTAGGATAGCGTTATAGAGAGATGGAGATTTGATCACGCTAAATGTGGTCACAATGATAGCATGATTTGGAGGTGTTCCCAAATTTACGGGAAGTGAAATAGTACCTTCTAAGTATAGCGATTCATCAGAGAGTCCTTTTAAAGGAGTCATCTGGGTTTGTAGATTCGTAGGAGCAAAAACCCATCTGCTGAAAAGTATTCTAATAGAAAATATCACGATCTGCTCCTTGATGAATGAGAATTCTCCTCACGGTGTATGGACCTATCCTGGCCATAATGACTGGTAGATCATGGCGGTCTAAGGTAACTCCAACTAAATCGTCATCATCAAAACCATTTGATGGTCTCTTTCTCTTTTACAACATAGCGGCAAGGGCGATAGACTGAGTGTAAAATGAGTTTCTTTCTAACCTATTCCTATGGATGACACTAATCTATTGGATGTGGGTTGAGACTTCACAAATAACTGCTCATTTGACCTGAGGGTGGAATTGATGTTGATGAAGTTTCTCACTCATTCCGGAAAATTAAACCTATAAAAAACCCTCGGGGTTTGTTTCAATAGAAAAAAGAGTCCGACGCTCAAGTTTATAAAAAGAAAGAAACAAGCTAAGGAGCTGTGTGCTAGCCCCTATGTTGTCCTTGTATGCTTTTTTGTATAAAGTCTTAGAATATATCTGGAGCATTGTCTCTACATAGTATATATATCGTATCGTATGGCAACTCTTGTAGATCCTTAAAGGTATAGGAACCATAGTTTTCTTGTAAAGAGATCGTATGAGATCTTTCGATATTTCTAGAATAATGAAAGTAGACTTTCCATCAACTAGGAGTCTTTTTATTGGGAAAGACTTTGGTTGTCGCGGGTATTTATTTTCTTACCGGGTGAGATTACAATGGAATCGTATTGAATTAGGAAAGTTTGGATTCATTAAAGATTTTCTTTCTTATTGAATAATTACACTTTAAATTCGTCACGTAACAAGAACTACTTCCATGATTATTCAAGGAGGCACAGGAAAGAGTAATGGAACGGAGAGCTGAGAGCCAAATTGACTGAGGAGTCAGGAGGTCAAGAAACCGAGGAGTTAAAGGGTCCATCTAGTGATAATCGAGGAATGTTTTGGTCTTTTATGGATTTGGTTGTGGCTTAGTAGGTCCAATAGATTCTAGATTTCTTTTATTTTGGTGGACTTAATTCTAGATTTCTATGACCATGGGTTGTCAGACCCATTATTATCAATATCATTTAAGTTATATTATATATAATAATAATAATAAGAAAATTGTTTTTTGGTCACAATCGAAACAAATTTTTTGAAATAAATTGAAAATGAATTAATCAAAATTGATTTGATTTCAATTATCAAAAATCAATTTAGTAATAAATCAAACCATATTCCCTATAGAGGATTCATACTTGATTCTAAAATTATCTTTTGTATTTTACAATAATACATATGTAATATGGTTGAATTTTTTGTGACAACCTGAATTTGTTGGAAAATAAATTTTCAGTAATATATCACTTTTTAGTTATAAGTGATGATAAAAAAGAAATATTTACGTATAGTCATCATCAATACTATGTAACGTTGTCTAATATGTGTTTTTTTTCTTTTTTCTTTTTTCTTATTTTTTTTTTTAAAGAAGTTCATAAGCTTAAGTGGTAACCATTTTTTTTTTTTGGTTTAATAAAAAGAAACAATGTAAGCATATTTATTTACATAGATTGTAACTAGCAGAATTTAAACTTTGGCATTTGTCCAAAATCGTTAAAAATCATTTCGTAATAGTTATTTTTACATATATTCTTAAGAAACTTTGTAATTAAGATTGAATTTCATTAATGCAATACTAAAAAATAAAAATAATATTACTGCAACATTAAAAGAAAATCAAGAAATTGCTTGTTTTCATTAAATATTTAAATCTAAATATTTATCAACAAAGTAGTAGGGGATTTCATTACATTTTTAAAATTAACGTATTTTAGGTTAAAAGAACATAAAAATATTTATGATAGTTTAAAAACAAGATCAAGAATCTAAAAATCTAATTTCAGTGTTGTCCTCTCAGGAGAACACAAAATAATGACAAACTTGACCATCCCATCATTTCCCCTAATCATAATATATAATATCATAACAGATCACCTATTTTTATTATGATACTATTCATAATATTATGGTTAGTGAAGTTACCAATTTGGCCTCTCATCATGAAAATATATGTTTACCTCCGCTAATTTTCTTGTATCAAAATTTAATTAAATAATTAAATAATTAAAATAACTAAAATAATTATAATTACATAATAAAAAATCAAAAAATTAAATATTTCAACCGTTATTTTTTATTACACGGATATTTAAATCTCGGATCACGAATTAGAAAAAGGAGGTTGTGACTACTAATCTGTTCTCATGTATTTCAACTATTATCTCATAAGTTTATTGTGAAACTTTTTTTTTATTATATCAATCGGTATATAAAATTATATTCTGATTAATGTGATTTGGAATTTACAGTGGCTCATTTGGTGAACTATTTTTCTAACGTAATCTACTTCATATTCAAATCGTAAATTAAATTTAGAATTTTGATTAAGGGATCTAACGTCATATTTCTTATACCAAGTGACCATTGGTATCGTGGAACTCTTCTTGTTTTAAAAAGTGAGATTCTAATACGCATTCAGTGTAGTTGAATCGTCCTTGACAACCTCAGATTTTCAATAATATATCACCTTTTAATTACAAGTGAAGATAATAATGGAATAATTGGCCCCAGTTATCATCCATGGTATGCAACAATATTAGAATTTTATCTGATCTCAACAAACCGCTGGTCAATTCACAAATTTTTTTACTACAAAAATTAATGAAATATTTAGATTATAGTAATTAAAATCACTCAATACATAAATAAAACAAAAAACGAAATAATTTCTCTTGGAAAGTTATCTGAAACTCTTCTTATATTAAAACAGTGAAATTTGTATTTCAATATGTAACCCGCATGATTGAAATCTTTTTTGACAATCTAAAATTTGTTTGAAAATAAATTTTTTAATAATATATCACTTTTTAGTTATAAATTATGATAATAAATAAATATTTATCACCTGTCATCGTCAATGCTTTGAAATATTATAAGGGTTACAGCTAATCTGGACTTCTTTTTATTGGTTCAAAATCATACTGCAACGTACAATTCTCTAAAAACAAAGAAAAAAAGATATGAAAACAACCATAAATATTTATTTACATAGTTTGAAATATACAGTACTTAATATTTGATACTTGTTATGATTTTTTAGTGTCCGAGACTTTGTAATTGGTTTTTTTTTTTTTTTTTTTTTTTTATGTATTGTTAATAAGTTTTGTAATTGATATTGAATTTCATTAACGCAACACTAAAAAATAAGAGCGACAACATTTACCACAATATTAACCATAAATGATGCAAGTGATTATGTTTATTAAATATTTAAATTTACATATTAACAAATAAAATTATAAGTGATTTTATTAAATCTTTAAACTTATGCATTTCAGATTATAATAATATAAACAAATTTATACTAGTAATGAAAGTGACATGTATTTATTTATTTACCTAATCCGAAACTATATGTATTTAATAATTGACTATTTTCACTGATTATGTGGTCTAAAAATAAATTAAATAATTAAGTAACTAAATTAATTAAAATAAATAAATAATCAAAAAATAAAAAATAAAAAATAAATGAAAACTTAATCATATTTTTGACAAACTTTTTATTCTATCCAATGTAGTTAATCCTGTACGACAATTCAAAATTTGTTTGAAAATGAATTTTCAATTACAATAACATTTTAATTGCAAGTGATGATAATAATGAAATATTTGCCGAAATATTATTAGAGTTCTATCTATTCTATGATTCTTTCTACAAGTTCAGATAGTACGTATATTTTTCTAAAAAGAAAAAAAAAGAAATAACATATATGTATATATTTATTTATGTAGTTTGAAACTAGTAGTACTTAATTTTTAACATTGGTTATGAATCATTAAAAGTATCAGCATTTCAAATTATTTTCTTTTTTGCAATTTTTATATATTCTTAAAAAGATTTTTAATTAAACTTGAATTTCGTTAATGAAACCAATAAAAAAAGCAGTAACGCTATCACAATGCTAACAGCAAATGATGGAAATGTTTGCTTTCATTAAATTATTAAAATTAGCAATTAAATTGAAAAATTGTAGGTGGTTTCATTCATTTTTAATTTTACACATTTTAGGTTTGAACAAATAAATGTATTTATGATAATAATATAAGCAAAATTTACATATTTATTTATATAATTCAAAATTAGTCTTACTTAATATTTGGCATATGTTTGAAAATCATATAAAAATCTCAAAAATCTGATTTTAGCGACGGCTTCATAAAGACTCGATGTAAAACCAAAATTGACCGGCTTACATCTCCATAGACGATAATATTACGAATAGTGACACCATCTGTTTGACCTCTAGTAATATCCTTGAAATCATTCAACTATTTTCACCAATTTTCTGATCACAAAAATTAATTAAATAATTAAATAACACAAAAGTTCTCCATAACCTTATTCTAAAACTAATTTTTTATTTTTTTTATCATAATACGAATCCAACATGGTTGAATTTTTTGTGTCAACCTATAATCTTTTGTAAAATAAATTTTTAACAATATATTGTTTTTTAATTGCAAGTGATGATAAAATTGAAATATTTACATATAGCCATCGTCAATGCTAGATAACATTGTCTCACCTCTGTTTCCTTTTATTAGTTCAGATACCAAAGTAGTAAATTTTATTTTATTTTTTTAAGGAAACAATATATATATGCACGTAGTTCATAACTAGCTATATTTAATTTTTTGCATTTGTCCAAAATCGTTAAAAATCACTTTCTAATATTTTTTTCAATTTTTTTATATATATTCCTAAAAAACTTTGTAATTAAGATTAGATTTCATTAACGCAATACTAAAAATACAATAATATTACTACAAATTAACCGAAAATGATGAAATTGTTTGTTTTCATTAAATATTTAAATCTAAATATTTGCCATTAAAGCAGTAGGTGACTTCATTATATTTGTAAAATTAAAAAACAACACAAACATCAAAACAAAGGCAAACTTGACCATTTTATTATCTCCCCTGATCATAATATTATGGCCAGTGAGACTACCTATTTTTGTTCCGATATTGTTCATAACAAATCATGATATTATGACCCGTGAATCCACGAATTTGGCCTGTGATAATGAAAGCATATGTCTTCCTTCACTAATTTTTTGGTCTCAAAAAATTCAATTAAATAATTAAATAATTAAAGTAACTAAAATATTATAATTAAATAATAAAAGACAAAAAAAATTAAATATCTTGACAGTTATCTAATAAACTTATTGTCAAACTCTTATTTTCTTAAAATAAAAGGAGGAGATTTTTAATCTAATATGCATCCAATGTGATTGAATCATGTGTGACAATCCAATTTTTTCAAAAACATATCACATTTTAGTTACAAGTGAGGACAATAATGGAATACTTGACACTAATTATCGTGATACTATGCAACATTATTACAATTCTATGTTATCTGTGCTTTTTTCTGTTAGTTCAGTTTTCTTAATGGTAAAATTAATTATTTGAAAAGAAAAAATACAAATAAGATATATATATATATATATATATATATATATACTTCAAAGTAGGAGTACTTAATTTTTGATACTTGTTAGAAATCATTCAGAGATTAAGATTTTGTAATATATAAATTTTTTGCATTTCTTTTATATATTCTTTAAAAAATTTTGTAATTAAGTTTGAATTTCATTAATATTACACTAAAAAAAGCACTATGGCACAACATTGACAGGAAACGATTTAACCGATTACTTTCATTAAATCTTTAAATTTACGTATCAGCCACTAAATTTTATTATATTTTTAAAAGGTTAGAACAAGATAAATACTAGTAAAGGAAGCGACATATATTTATACATAGTTCAAAAATAATAGTGGGTAATTTTTTACATTTGTCAGCAATTATTGAAAATCAAAACCTTTCTAAAAATTTTTTCACATTTATTTTATATTTTGTTAAAAAGAATTTTAACTGAGGTTGAATTTTACTAACACAACACAAAAGTACTAAAATTATCGCAATATTAACATGAAATGATTTAAGTCTTTGATTTTATTAAATTTTTAGATTTATGTATTAATTTGAAAAGTTATAGATAATTTATTTAAATCTTTAAATTTACGCATTTTATGTTATAACAACATAAATATATTTATTTTAACAATGGAAACAACATGCACATATTTATTTAACGTTACTTAAGAAATCAACAAATACATATTTATGTATATAGTTTTAAATTAGGAATACTTAATTTTTTAACCTTACTTAATCTTTCAAAAAGAAAAATTTTCTTTTTTTGAAAAAGGAAATGTAAAATCCAATAATAAAATTCGTGAGAACATACAAGGAACCCTAGTGGCTTTTTTTATTATAAAATTAATTAAATAATAAAAATAATAAAATCAAAAATTAAATAACTAAGAGTTATCAAATGAACTTATTCTTAAACTCTTACCGTCTTAAAACATTTTGATTTTTATTTCAATATGTTCCCATTGTGTTTGAATTCTCTGTGATAATCCAAAACTTGTTTCAAAATAAATGTTCAACAACATAACAAATGACAATACGTTGGCATTAAAAGTTTTGATGATAGACAAATTAGCGTACACAATGTTAATGTCATCTAAAAAGAATTTGGAAAAGGGTAAGATAGAAAAAGTTAAAATCAAAACCCTTATGAGGATAAGTAAAGAATCATGTCGATACCACCTGTTAGACAGGTTAACATGAAGAACAATGTAGAACAACACCTCTCATCCAGCATATAAAGCAGCTTGTTGACACTTGAATTGTAAACATGTCGACACGAACAAAGAGAAAGATTGAATAGAACTTTTAGTCCATTCGACATGTCCAACACTGAGGAAATTTTCAAGGATTGCATAATACATGTCAACACCAGCATGTAGATATATCAACATGATTTTGACCACTTGAAACTCAAAAATACTGAATGTCAACATGAAAAATTCATAATGTCGACACATTCTTTAAAAATTGAGAAAACAAGTGTTCAGCACGTGACTTAGAACAAACACTACTAAGTGTCAACACAAAGACTATAGGATGTCGACACATACCTTAAAACAGACACAAGTACACATAGAAGACCAATGTTGACATAGTTAAATTGTAATATCGACACATGAGAACATGGAGCATATAAAAGTTTACATATCGACACAAGAATCTATAATGTGACACTTTCCTTAGATTTAACACTAAATAAACTATACCGACATAGCAATGTTGTGATTCGACACACATTTTAGAATGATTTTAAAACATATGAGAGACAAAATGTCAACACAGGCCGAGTATGATGTCGACATATTATTTTGAATGAACATTGAACTCATAAAAAATTATGTCGAATAGAATGTCGACACATAAGAGTAGTGAACAAATAAAGATTTATGTCGACAGATCTATGTCAACACAAGCATATAGTAATGTCGATAGTTGGAAACATAAAACACATAGATAGATTAAAATATCGACACATGACTCGAAATTTCACATTATATGATGTCGACACAAAAACATTAAGATGTCGACATAAAAACATAAAATGTCAACAAAATTATAAAATTTATTTAACTTAGCGTGTCGAATAACAAACTCAGTTTATTGAGTATATGTATGTTATTTTTGCTAATCATATCGATATTAAAAAATAATATTGACACAAGGATTTCAACGAGTATTTCTAAACAAATAGAGAGCATCAATTCGAAAGCTATTTGATTGGTGAAAATATTTAATACAGATAAATGTTCGGAATTCAAATTCTCACCTACCTCAATGGCTAAATCCTTATCTCTAACTATAAATACAACTACTATTGAAGACCAAATGATCTTTTGAAACCACTGTGAACATTAATTGAACATTAATATTTTCGATATTCTCTGCTCTTTTATTCTTTAGTGTTGTATTTAATTACTGGACTATAAAGCCTTCATCTAAGCATCAAGTCTCAAATTTGTAAACTTTGTATCTTATAATCTTGTAAAAAATCAAGAAGAAGATCTTCTTGATTTGAGGGTAAATTGTCTGCGAGAGACAAGTAAGGGTCTACTACTAGAGCTGTGAATTCTATTGTGCGAGTATTGTGAGAGGAACACTTATAAAGGTTTAACTAGAATCTGAGAACCTAGTTGGTCGTACTAACTGAGTATCAAATAGTGGATTAAAAACTCCAGATAGAATAAACCGAGAAGGTAGAACTACTACAAATACCGGTGTCTATCATTTTTCTCTCTCTCCTTTTGTTTTCTATTTTTGTGTCTCAAATTTAGAAAATTTCAAAAAGTGCCAACAACCTATTTACTCTTCTCCTCAAGATTGTTAAATCTCAGTTCTTCATAATGAATAGAATATTGGTCTCCTATCATCCTCAATGCTGTAGAGTATTACCAGAGTTTTATTTAATTTTTGCATTTTGCCATTGTTCAAATATTTTAGTCATAAAATTAATTCTCAGAAAAGAAAAAATAGAAACAACATATACATATTTATTTATATAGTACGAAAGTTGCAATACTTAATTTTTGACATTTATAAAAAAATTGTTGAAAGACCTTTCTAATTTTTCTTTTTAAGAATTTCTTTAAAAACTTTGTAATTGATTTCGAATTTTATTAACGTGATACTAAAAAAATTAGTAAAATTATCATAATATTGATAAGAAATTTAGTAAGTGCTTGCTTTTATTAAAATTTTAAATTTAGTTATTAACCAGAAAAGTAGTAAATGATTCTATTACATCTTCATATTTACGCATTTTAGATTAAAACAACATAAACATATTTATATTAATTATAGAAGCAATAGCTATATACTTATTTACATAATTTGAAACTAAACATACTTAATTTTTGAAATTTGTTTGAAAATCATATAAAAATCCTAAAAATTCAATTACAACATTGCATTCTTACAAGTACTTGAAATAATGACAAACTTGAGCGGTTTATCATCTTCATAAATTACAATATTATGGTTAGTGTGCCTACCTATCTACCCTCAGATAATATTTGTGAAAACATACAAATGTCTCCACTAATTTTTTAGTCACAAAAAAATAATTTAATAATTGAATAATTAAAGTAATTAAAATAATCAAAATAATAAAAAATTCAACAAATTAAATAAACTTATTCAAAAACTCTTCTTATTTTAAAAGAGTAATATTTTTATTCCGTATTCAAGGGTTGAATCCTCTCTAACAATACAAAATTTGTTTGAAAATAACTATTTAATAAAAAATCACTTTTTAGTTGCAAGTGATAATAATAATAGAATATTTGTTTCTAGCCATCCTCAATACTATAGAATTTTATCTAATCTTGATACATTCATGTCAAAGTAATTCTTGAAAAAAAAAAAGAAATAACATATATATTTATTTTGTTGTTGGAAAGTAGTTATACTTTTATAAACTTTGTAATTGAGTTTGAATTAGTAAAATTATCGCACATTAATAGAAAATGATGTAACTTTTTGCTTTCATAAAAATTTTAAACTTACTTATTAATTAGAAAAAATGTAGGTAATTCTATTACATTTTAAATTTATGCATTTTAGGCTAAAACAATACAAACAGATTTATGCTAATCATATAAACAAGATGTACATATTTATTTATATAATTCAAAACTAGCCATACTTAATTTTATAAATTTATTTGAACATCGTATAATGTTTCAAAAAATTCAATTTTAGCATTGTATTCTCACGAGAACTCGAAATAATGGCAAAGCTGAGTAACTTATCATCTTTATAAATTATAATATTATAAATAGTGTAGCTACCTAATTTGGCCTCCAATAACATTTGTGAAAGCATTAGAGTGTCTCTGCCGATTTTCTAGTCATACAAATTAATTTAACGATCAAAATAATTAAAAAATAAAAAAATAAATAAGCTTATTCTAAAATTTTTCTTGTTTAAAAGAGTGATATTTTTACTCTGATATATATTCAATGTAGTTGAATCCCTTGGACAACCAAAAATATGTTTGAAAATAAATTTTTAACAACATATCACTTTTTACCTATAAGTGATAATATAATGAAATATTTCTCTCCACCAATCATTGATACTTATATATGTCAGTAGTAAAGTTTTCTTGAAAAGAAAAAAATTGAAACCACCTATACATTTATATATATTTATTTTATCGTTTGAAACTAGTTGTACTCATGTTTGACATTGGTAAATAATTATTAAAAATCGAAACATTTTTAATGGTTTTTTTTGCATTTCTTTTATATAATACTTAAGAAGTTTGTAATTGAATTTGAATTTTATTAATGTATTATTAAAAAAAAGGCACTAACATTATAGCAACATTAATCGAACATGATGAAACTATATAATTTCATTAAAATTTTAAAGTTACATATTATTCAACAAAGTTATGGGTGATTTTATTATGTTTTTAATTTACAATTTTAGGTTAGGACAATATGAATATATTTATGTTAGTAATGAAAACAATATGTACATATTTATTTATTTATTTCAAAAATACTATAAAATGAAATAATGAAATAATTCAATAGTTCTCTTTCATAAACTTATCCTTAAACTCTAATTGTCTGAAAAGATTAGGATTTTAATATGTATCCAACATATTTGAATTTTCCATGGTAATACAAAATTTGTTTTAAAATAAATTTTCAACAACATATCAATTTTTATTTGCAAGTGATGATAACAATGGAATATTTGTCTCATGTGATATCAACGATATGAAATATTGTTAGAATTCAATCTAATCTTTGCTTTTTACCATTAGTTCAGATATCTTAGTCGTAAAGTTAATTCTCAAAAAAAAAAAATGAAAGCAATAAATTTTATATAGTTTGAAATCGGTAATACTTATTTTTTCAACATTTGTAAAAAAATTATTGAAACTTTAAGCCTTACTAAAGCTTTTTTCAAATTTCTTTAGAAACTTTGTACTTGAGTTTGAATAAGAAATGATGTGAATATTTCCCTTACTTAAATTTTAAAACTTACTTATTAAACAGAAAAATTATAAGTGATTATAATATTTTTAAATTTAGACATTTTAGATTAAAATAATATGAACAGATTTATGTTAATTATATAAGCATTAGGTACATATTTATTTACATAGTTTGAAACTACCCATACTTAATTTTTGAAAATTTTTGATCGCATAAAATACTCAAAAACTCAATTTTGGCATTGCATTCTCATGAGAACTTGAAATAATGACAAATTTGAGTATCATCTCCATAAATTATAATACTATGACTAGTATGGCTACCTATTTGGCTAGTAATGGCAAATTTGAATAGTTTATCATCTCCATAAATTATAATATTATGACTGGTATGATTACCTATTAAGAAAAGGTCACACATCACCTTTCAAAAGTTTACATGGATCACAATTGAAACTTTCATACTTGACTTGATCTAAGTAAACACTAAAGATAAAGGATTACAATATGATATTAGAAATATGAATCGGATGAGAATACTAGATATTGAAAGTAACAACAGCATCAACTAGTTTGGATGGAATGCAAAGAAAAGTGAATCTGAATAGTTAACCACCCTTACACCATGTCCCAAGAATCTCACTCGTTTATAGATCCCGCGTAATACAACCACCACTCAAGAACTGTAAGTCAACACCAAGATAGCATAATTGACCAATAGATATGAAATTTAGAAATAATTTAGGAATAAGAAAAGTATTTTGCAACAGTGTACACTTTGAACATGTATAGTGAAATAATCAACGGTGTGAACAACATGAAAAGGAAGAGGAATAGCGGGTGAGTCAAATATAGATTAGTCAGAAGTCATGTGATTACGACATGCAGAATCAAAATACTTTGAAAAGAAGGTACATGGTGTAACTGACAAGAGAAGAGAAGAGGAAGTACCAAAATTTGGTAGAAATTATCTAAGAAGCGCTTAAAGATTTTTTAAAGAAAATTTGGGATATGTACTCTCTTTTAGATCTCTAGTGGTAGCAGTAGCAATGACAGTAGACTGAATGTGAAAAGGTTTAGAAGAATTACCTTATTTAGAAGCTTATTTGAGGTCTTTTTTTTTTTCATTCAGAAATGTGATGGTCAATCCTTTTGCAATAAGTGTAAACTATTTTTCGAGATTTTGGAATTGAGTTTTGAAAAGGAAAAAACTAATGAGATAAGGTTTGAGTGGTAAGGATAATATCAACAGATAGTACAAACTTTTTTTATGGGAAGGGCATTAAGGCAGTATTCTTCTATGATTAACTACTTGATGATAGCATAAAGATTGGGTAAAGAGCCATAACACTACAAAAAATAGTATTTTTGCTACAAATTTTACGACGAAAATTGAAGAAAATTTTGTCGCTAAATAAATTTGCGACGAATTTTCCGAGAAAAAATATTTTGTCGCTAATAACTCGTCGCAAATATTTGCAACAAAAAATATCATAATTGTCTCAACATTAGCGACCAATAATATTTCGTCGCAAAATTTGTCACAAAAATTAGCAACCAAAATATTTTTGTTGTAAATTTTTGACACATTTTGCAATGAAAAATATCTATTGCAAATCTATTCGTCGCAAAATTCGTCCAAAAAATTAGCATAAAAATTTTGTTTGTTGCAATTTTGCGATCAATTTTGCGATGAATATTATCTGTCACAAATTAGCGACAAATAATAATTTGTCGCAAAATTGGCGACCTATTCGTCGCAAAATTCGTCGGAAATATTAGCATAAAAAATTTGTTTGTTGCAATTTTGCGACCAAATTTGCTACGAATATTATCTGTCACAAATTAGCAACAAATAATTATTTGTCATAAAATTGGCGATGAATTTTTTTATTGCAAATCTTCAACAAAAAATTTTTTGTCGCTAATTTTTGTAACAAATTTTGCGATGAAAAATAATTTCATCGAAAATTTACGACAAATTGTTATCGTCGCATAAGTGCGACGAATATTTATTGTCGTACAATTTTTCACTAATCTATGACAAATTTAGCGACGAGTGTTGCGATGAAGTGTGGAAAATTTAGAAACAAATTTTGCGACAAATATCAGAATCAACGATGAATTTTGCGACAAATCTTGAAAATTTACGACAAAAAATTTGGTTTTTTTTTTTTTTGCATCAATTTTCCCTATATATCATATTCCTTTCTACTCAACCAATCAGTTTATGAACTAAACATCCAATATCATCATTAACAAACCATCCAGGGTACCATCCAACAACCAATAATATGAAATTTATCCAGTTTCTACTCATCTAAACAACTAACCATCTAATAGTATCAATCAAATAATAATTGCAACAGTACTACCTTCGTCATAAATAATAATAAATAGTAATAAATAAGTAACAAAATATCAAATATTTAGCAATATGAACCAAGTAATAATAACAACCATATTTAAATGTAAGTGTAAAAAAATAAAAAACTATCTCAAGAAACATCATCACCATCACCATCACCGTCACCAGCACCATCATCATCACCAAATATGTCATAATCATCATCACCATCATTTGGAGGAGATTGAAAAGGGGGAATCGAACTTGAAGCGGAGAGTAACTGAAGATACTGCATTAGAAACCTCTGTTGTGCGCGAAACTCTTCAAATTCATTGTCTCTTCACCCAAGTTCTGCGCGCATGGCTTGAAATTCATTGTCTTTTTGTGTTAACTACTCTTTCAAGTGACTCAGCTATTGGTTCATTTGCATTAATTCTTTTTTTACTGGTGTCTGGGTGGAAGAAGATGGACCACTGATTCTGCAAGTCCTGCTCGACGAGCCCATCCCAAATACTCTTCCTTGCTTTGCTCCACCAGTAGCTTCGAGCCATAAAGCCATATTATTAACAGATGGCTCAGACGTAATAGTATCATCACTACCACAGGAATTTCTCAGTACAAACTAATCATATTTTTCCTGCATTGTCATAAGAGAAATTAGAAGAAAATTAAAATAACAATATAATAAAATATCCAACAAAAGAAATATAAGTGTCAATTAACAGTTTAACAATATTATAAAATATCCAACAAAGAAAATAAAAATACAAAATTGTATTCCTCATTAAGCGATTGACAGGAAACTATAAGACACAAAAATTAATATGTGAATCAAATATTACAAATTTAATAGATTTATGGAATTGAAATTAAATATACTTCTATTTATGTATTTAGTTGCTTTATCTAGGAGAATGATACTTAGATTATAAGGAGTGTTTTAATTAAAATTAAATTTCAACTACTATTAAGAGTTTGAAACTATAACAGATAGAATAAAGGAAAAAAATTATATTAGTACGTAACATAATGAATCAACCATTCGGAAATGACATAACAAAATTGATATTATGTATTCCCTAATTTTAATTAATAATGATACAAAAAAGTATAAATTAGAAATGAAAAAATCAATTTAAATAGTGAAAAAAATTTTTGAATAGACAAATCTAATAAATTCATTTTCTAATGTTATTATGATAGATTCAGTATAATATGTTAAAATCTTTGTTGCACAGTGTCTATAAAACAATTAAAAATTTTGAAATTACATATCATAACCGCTCTATCTCTCTCCCCACTCTAGGTCTTGTCTTTTTTTTTGGAAAGTCCGTGTGAAAGTCTCTATAAATGATGGCTGGGATCCCATTTCCTTGGCCTGAAAAAAACACCGTTAGATATAATGAAATAATGAAAAAATAAATGAATTAAATTAAAAAAATAATAATTTAACCAAATTACCATTTTATTTCTATACTCATCAATATTGATAGAGTCTCATGCATAAATAGCAGATGATTCTCCAGAATTATAAAATTGATTATTTTTATTCTGCTCACTCCTCCGTCGGCTCTCATCGGAATCCCAGAAGTTTAAAATCTTAAGCCAATTATCTTCGGTGATGCAGTTTGGCTTCTTTCGATTAGTCTTTGCATGATTTAGTACACCTCGAATGTGATGACCGCATTTTTTATTAAAAATTCTTCTTATTTCAAGCTCCTCGATCTCATCCTAATTGAACTTTCGCTGCAATAAAAAAAATACAATTAGTTATATTTAAATCATACACTTATTTTTATATTTAAACTTAAAGGTCTAATTTACTTTGAATTCTCTCCACCATAACTCTTTGATATCATCTAGAGTACTTGTGTAAGACATTGATGCCCCTCCCTAATGGTTGTTAATGATTCTATTCAGCTCATGAATAATATACACACAGAATTTGTGAATCTATCATAAAATTAGAAACAAAAAATGGTTAGTAAAAAAATAGTTAAACAAACTCATCAGGTATATAAAAAAAACTATTATGATAATAATTCAAAATTTATTACTTGCGAATCTCCGCAAGGGGATATCATCTCTCGCGTATCTTCCCCCTCAACGTGTGAATCTTGCATTGAAGGTACAACTGAAGATGCAACTGATGGAGACGGTGAAGGTGCATCAGGAGAAGGCGAAGGGGCATGGGAAGGTACAGCTGAAGATAACGATAACGCTGAAGAGTTTGGTCTTACATCAGAAGATCGTCTATGCCCTCTACGTCAATTCCTATCACAAAAGTTTGGTCTTGCAAGCAATGAAAATTGCATGTTTATAAAAAATATAATAGAGTATATGAAGAAACATACCATATTTAAATTGTCGTCTAAAATGATCTATAAAAAAAATACAGCATATCAGCAAATAATTTTTTAAAAATGAAACATGAGACACTAAATATATCATACAAATTGAGAAATGAAATATACAAATCTAAATGTATTTTCACATTCAAACAATTAAATAAAATTTAATATGGTGTTAGACAATTATAATAAATCTTAAAAAAACAACACTCACCGACGATCAAAAATCTAAGTCATCATTGTCATCATCATCCTCATTATCAGATTCTTCAACATCAAATTCATCCTCATCTTCATTCTCATTTTCATCATCTGTCTCAAAATCAAAATTTTCATCCTCAACCTCATGAATTTTAGTTTGATCCATATCTGTCACTATTTCACATGGATCTCGTAATGTTGGAATAATATATTTCTCAGTTTGAAACGTGTTGGCAACTTTATCTTGTTGATATGCTATGTCTTCCCAATGTTCATCAATTTTTTTTCGTGCTTTCATCTTACAAACAGCCCACCAATCAATTTTGTCACGTTTCAAACTAGGATATGATGCATAATACACTTGAATCGCTTGTTGTACCAATATGAATGGTTCATATCTTTTATAAATTTTCTTATAATTTATTTCGACCAAATTAAACTTTGGATGCACATCCATCCATTTTACGGGGTCAAACCATTGGCACATAAATAAGATGACCTGTAATTCTGCTCTAAGGTATTCTACCTCAAGAATTTCATCCAACAAACCATAAAAATCATCTTTTACATCTCCATCGTTGAATGACTGAACACAAATACCACTATTTTTTGTATTTTTTCCGGTTCCATATTCTTGAGTGTGAAAATTATATCCGTTTATAAAATATGATGGCCAAGTTCGTACCGTTGAGTTTGGAACACATGACAGATGAATTAACAATTCATGTTCAACTTGATCTTGATTACATTGAATCTGAAGTAAAATAAATGTGTTAATTTTTTATTAATCAAATATTTATAAAATTTCAAAACTTACATATGTTTTGAACCATACTGCAAATTTTTCATCACACACACGATTGAACTCATTCATCGATAGTTCAGACCCTGAATGTTGAAAAATGCTACCATTAAATAAGACGATTTATGTCAAAAATTTTAACAATACAAAGAATATATTTATTTGGAAAAAAGTACTTACTCAAAGTATGGCGTAACTTCTGAACAGTTCAGTAAATATGTATATGGACTGTCCGCCATTCTTTATCAATTAAATATCTAACCTTACATGACTCACTTGGTTGACCAAAATAGTTGAAAATAGAGAATGAATTTGAGTTAGAATCAACAGAACCCTCATCATTTCTGTCCGCTCTCCGTCTCTTAAATAGGACATGAGGCTCGAAATAATATGAAGCAAAAGTTGTCACTTTCTCCGCAATGTATGCATTAACAATTGAGACTTCAACCCGTGCTTTATTTTTCACTTTTCTCTTCAAATGATATAGAAATCTAATTGTAATTAAACAAAATATATCAAAGATTGATATATAATGAATTTAGTAAAATGACATACACTCTAAATGTTACTATGAAGAGCAGGTACAAAATTTACTTTTCAAATGGATACATTTATCGATATTGGATGGGACCTGCAATTTTGGCCTCATAAGGCAAGTGAACTAAAAGGTGTTCCATGGAATCAAAAAATGACGGAGGAAATATCCTTTCTAGATTACACAAAATGATAGGGATATCTCTCTCTAATTTCGCCATATGTGATTCTTTCAACATTGTCGAGCAAATATCATGTAGGAAAATACTTAATTCTGTAATGACGCCCCATACAAAATCTAGTAAAAGTTTCTTAAAAGCAATAGGAATCAATCTTTCCATAAATATGTGACAATCATGACTCTTCAAACCAATCAACTTGTATTCTTTCATATCAACACATCTTCCAAGATTTGAGACATAACCATCAGGAAATCTCAACGATTTCAACCATTCGCAAACTTTCCGTCTCTGATATTTATTTATTGTATAAATTTCCTTTGATTTTGGTTCCTTACTACTTCCATCCACATCAAGTGTAAGTCGATGACAATAAAGCCGTATATCTTTTCTTGCATTCAAGTTATTTTTCGTTTTTTCAGAGACATCCATCAATGTATTAATCACATTATCAAAAACATTTTTCTCGATATGCATCAAATCGAGATTATGATGAGTCAGATGGGTTTTCCAATATGGTAGATCCCAAAATATACTCCATTTCGTTCATTTATGCACACTTCCATATCCATATATTGTACCATGTGGATCTTCAATAATAGATGGAAAGTGAGACACTTGCTCCCAAATTTGTTGACCAGTTAATCTCAACGGAGGAGGTGTTTTTTCAACTTTATTCTTCATAAACTCTTCTTTATTTTTTCTAATTTATGATTTTGTGGCAAAAATTATCTTTGACAATCAAAATAACTCGCATTCTTACCATATTTCAATTTGAACGACTTTGATCTCTCCATACATATTGGACATCCTAAAACCCCAACAGTACTCCATCCTGATAACATGAAAAGTCATTTATCATCCAAAGAAGAGTAACCTTCATTACAAACATCTGATTAGTGTTAACATTATATGTAAGAACACCGTCATCCCATAATTTTTTTAACTCCGCAATCAATGGTTGCATATAAATATCTATCAACTTTTTCGGAATTTTCGAGCTAGGTATCACCAATGTCAAAAGCATATAAGGTGTCTTCATACACATATCCAGAGGAATATTATACGGAGTTAAGATCAGTAACCAACATGAATAAATTTTTCTTGATTTTCCAAATGAAGCAAACCCATAAGCACAAAGACCTAACCTAATGTTTCGAGTCTCTCTTGCAAATTCAGGATATGTCATATAAAAAATTTTTCATTCCTCTGCATCCGAAGGATGACACATTAACCCTTCTTCTGTTTGATGATTTGCATGCCAAGTCATATATTCAGCAGTAGCTTTCGATGCATAAAGTTTTTGCATTCTAGGAGTCAAAGACAAATAAAACATTTGCTTGAATGGTTTAGGTCACTGATTATGACCTGTTCTCCTAGTACTCTTGTACCTATTTTGGTTACAGAATTTATAAAATTCTACATTTTCATCAGCTCCCCAAAATAACATACAACCATCTCTGCACATATCAATTCTTTCTACTAGAAGACCCAAGTCATTTACCAACTTTTTCATACTATAAAAGTCATTCGGCATTATATGATCACAAGACAATATTTCTCCCATTACTTGAACAATATCATTGAAACAATTTTCAAACAAATTATGCTCTGCTTTGACATTCAACATTCTAGCCGTTAATAACAACTTAGTGTAGGTGTCACAACTAGCCCATAAAGGTTCATCTGCAGCTCTCAACATTTCTTGAAATTAGTTAGACAAATAATTTTCATCTTGCACATTCTCATCTACACATATTACTCTATCCCCTCCAATGGTGATGCATAACTTGTATGTACATCTTCATTTGTTGATGTAAAACTAGAACTTGTATAGTTTAATTGGGGTACAAAATTTTGACCCGCTGCATCAAATACTATCCGCTGATATGGATTTAACCGATCATAATAATTGTGATCCCCTCTAACTGAAAAATACATATTTCGAATATACTTTTCATCAGATATAAACGGTTCACCATGACAAGTCCAATTATAGTAATTTAGAGTAAAACCAAATCTATAAAGATATTCTTTAACTTTATCACATACATGAAATTTACCATTACCACATTTTCTATACGGACACCTTAACTTATTTCTATCCATAAACTCAACCTTACTAGTAGCGAAATTCAAGAATTGTTCCACTCCACAAATATTAAACTCATCAGTTAAACTATAACAATCAGATAAATTCTTATTATACATCCAAACTCTTTCGTTCTGCATTGTCGTTGTTAACAAAAATAAAATTTATAAAATATTAATAAATAAAAGTATTCACAAAATGTAGATGATATTGAAAAAAAAAACGTTAATAAGAAATAATTTACATCTAATAACAAAATATTTAAAAATTATTAACATATATTAAGATAATTTACCAAATATAAAAACGTTAATAGAAATTATTAATACATTATTTACGCAAAATAATAAAAAGTAAATATAATTTTTTTTACATTTAGTTACAAAAAAATGTATAAATAATTTATAACTATTACAATTTATGAAAATACAACATACATACATGCATATTAGGAATAAGGGATAAAAAAAATGAAAAGAAAAAAATAAATACGATGAAAAAAATATATAGTTCAACCGATTCAATATTTACTTTTCTCCCTTCTACTTGAACAACAGGTCTAATCAGAGCAAACACATCTGTAACACAAAACCTTTAATGTTATTTATAATAAATCTAATATTAAAATATATAATAAAATATTTGACATTAATTAAAATAAAATAAATAAAATATATAATTATAATGTTAATGCTAGAAAAAATATTTAATGCAAGATAAATTTCTGCATTATATAATTTTTTTAATTACCGCTATTTAATATATATAATAGAATATTATACATAATATATATTGTTAAATATATATTACATTACATATAATAATATATAAAACAATAATTATATATATTATATAACATTAACTATTTATTATACATTAACATTATATATATTATATATTGTTAAATTATATAGAACATTAACATCAACATTATATATAATATATATATTATACATTAGCATAATATAGAACATTAATATTAGAATTTTACAAATATGTTATAATGTTTAAAATATAATATATAATACATTATAATATATATAATATATTAAATCATATATGTTAAAATTATATATTAAATTTATAATATACAATGTTATAATATTATTAAAATTATAATATATAATATATTATAATAAATAATATATAAAATTATATATATAATATAAAATTTATAATAAAAAATATATTATATATAAAAAAAATTAGTCCGGCAGCTACTACCACCGGACCTGGGGTCCTGGGGACTCATGTAAAATTATATATATAATATAAAATTTAATTCTCATAATTTTTTAATATTATCTTTCTTTTTTTTTCCTCTTTGTACACCTTACTACGCGTGATTAGACTCATGTAGCTTCATCCAGGGTGGTGATTAAATTTCCTAGCCTACTATGCAAGAAAGAGCCTTTTCCTCGATTTCTCAGGGATGAGTCTTGACTCCTTTAAAAACAATCTTGGGTCCATAGGCAGAGAAGGGAGAAAATGCAACTAGATTGATCCATTGCCTTCTTGTTTGGAGGTGTGGCATTACCACTTCTTTGGCCCACCAAGGATAATACGATATGTATGCATCATGCAATATCATTTTATGTCATGGAAAGCTATATGTCATATGTCATAAGGCTATGCAGATGCCACAAATTGATATGCATATGCCATAAGGTTATAAGGATACACATTCTTTCTTATATCTTAGGGTCATAGAGTTGTCCACATCTTAAGGCTATAGAGATGCCCACACTTTGGAATATGCATTATGTTATGGAGTGCCATGGGGATACCACAATATGCATTACTTTATAGGGCCATAGAGATGTTGCATTATCCTATCTAATAACTTTAAACATGTAATGTCTTGCATGCATGATGTAATGTAAATTATATATGACACGAGAGAATGCTTTCTTCATAATGTTTACGGCCATAAATAGAACTTAATGTCTTACCAAATCCTTGCCTTTGCTAACCCTACAGTGGTTAGTCCCAAATCCTTGCCTTAAGCGTAAGAAAATATGCATTTCAAACAATATGGTGACGGCATAATCATAACTTTTCATTCCATATCCTATATTTATACAAGAACATATCCCAAGTAATCATTGCATGTGAAACATTACATTGGAAGCATCTTTGTGTCATAATTAATACACCAACTAGGCATGGCATGTCACACGATAATAGTTTAGTATCATGAATATGCATTTAGCATCATTTGTAAAAGAATACAACAACAAATTAAGTTGTAGTCTTACATTTTGGAATCACCCGTTTGAGAAATTAATATAAAGAGAGAAGTCAACTGTTTTGAATTATTTTATATCACTTATTTCCATTTAAAATCATTTTCTCAATCAATTTTTTTATATTCAAATTTTTACGGATAACTAACATCCAGATTTTCAATGATCTATCTTGACATTTCATTAAATCTGTTATATTTAAAATCTCACTCCTCCTAATTAATATGTTTTTGGGTTTTCGTCACATATATCCAAATCATCTAAACATATTCTTTCATTTTATCTATAATTGGATTTACTCCCAACTTAATACATATTTTTTCATTTCTAATCTTAACTTTTCTAATTTTACCACACATCCAAATGAACATACTCATTTTAGTTACAAACCATTTTATATTTTTGTTATCTTTTAATAACCTAACGCTCGGTATTATATAATAATATAAATTTTACTACAATTCTATAAAACTTCTCTTTCAACTATAATTGTATCACATGATCACAAAAAATTCTAAATATATTTCTCCATTCATTCAACTTGTTTGAATCCTATGATTCATATCACTATTTATATTGTTATCATTTTAAATGATGGAGCTAAGATATCTAAAATGTTCATTTTTTTATATGTTTTATTCTTTTAATTTAATCATTTTTTATCATTCTGATAATTGTCACCGAATGTAAATCTCATGTACTCAGCTTTTGACCGATTGAATTTAATTCTCTAGATTTTAATGTATTCTTTTATAACTCCAATTTAAAACCAATATTCTCTCTAATTTTATCGACCAATACTATATCATTTACAAAAAATAT
Organism: Dillenia suffruticosa; assembly: GCA_033439265.1. NCBI lineage: Eukaryota > Viridiplantae > Streptophyta > Magnoliopsida > Dilleniales > Dilleniaceae > Dillenia > Dillenia suffruticosa. Next base: position 14,114,245 of record JAVTVX010000017.1, on the reverse strand, counting down.
ATATATGGTATTTTATCTTGGATACTATTTATTATTTCACTCATTGTTATTGCAAAAAAGATGAGATTAAATGTCGAATCTTGGTGAATCCAATATTAGTCAGAAAACTATCGCTTAAACCTTCAGATTTTAATGAGATCAGTAAATTTCAAAGAAATCTCATTCTTCGTCAACTCCCACCACAGTATATCTCTCCCCTATTATGTGCTTTTTCGAGATCAATAAATATCGTATGTAAATTTCTCTTCTGTGTTTTAAATGTCTCTATCAAATATCAGAGCAAGTGATTCACTTCGGTAGTAGATTGTTCTGGTATGAATTTAAATTGATTATGAGACATACTTATTTTCATTCTTGATCTATACTCCTCGCCTATAATTTTATAATATAATTAATAAGTTTAATTCTCTTATAATTGAAACAATATTGTATGTGTCTTTTATTATTATATAATGGTACAACTATATTCTTTCTTCATACTTGGGCAATTTTTTTTATTTGCTAGATTTTGTTAAAAAGATCTATTAATATTTTTATTCTTACTTCACCCAAACATTTTTACACCTTAATAGGGATGTCATATGATCATATGGTTTTATTATTTTTCATTTTCTTTAATGTTTCTCTCATTTCATGATAACGAATCTTGCATTGAAAATTCGTATTGATTTCGTCTACATATATTGTGATATCATCGATATCTTTTGTATCTTAATGTTAAATAGGTCTTCAAAATAATCTATCAAACACTTTTTTATGTCCTTATTCCTTACAAGGACACTATTGGTTCCGCTCTTAATACACTTAACACTATTTAGATCTTTTCCCTTCCTGTCCCTTAATTTGACAATTTTGTAAAACTCTTTTTCTCCATTCTTAGTTTCTAATTTTTTATATAATTCATTATATATCTTATTTGTTGATTTGCGAATAATGCTTTTCATCTCTTTTTTTGCGTTTTTATACTTCTCAAATATATCACTACCTTTCTTACTTCTTAAAATTCCTATAACATTCTCTTTAGTTTTGTATAACGGTTTAGATTTTCTCATTTCATCACCATGACTCCTTATCTATTATTGCTCGACCCCTAGATATGCCAAAAACTTCCTTACGTATATTCTTAATATTATTAGATATTTTTATCTATATGGTTTTTGAATTATCATTAGTGGATCAGGTAGTTACTTGGCTTAATTTGTCTCTATAGGTTATCAATTTTTCCTCTTTCAGTTCCTACCACTATAGACTCTCTTGTGATAATTTAGAGGTGTAAATAGATTATCTTTGAAATTTTGATTTTTTAGGAACCAATAAAGAATTAATAAATGAGACACGAGTAAAAGATGAGAGAGAGAGAGAAAACAGGGAATTCTAAAAGTTCTCTTGTTTAAGTCGATTCATAAGCTCTCTCAGGTCGACTTAGTTATATTGCAGAGTTGGGATTCTAAAATCTAACTTGTTTAAGTCGACTCACTCTAGTCCTAGGTTGACCTGTCTTCTCACTGTGTCAACTTAGAGGCTACCCAGGTTGATTTGTAAAACTCCGTACTTTAAATTTATTGAGAATTACTTTCCTACGTCGACTCACCTATATGGGATGTTGACCTATCTTATTATAGGTTGACTTTACTGAGTTCTAGGTTGACTTATCTATACAACTTTTGGGTCGACTTAACTTAAAGTTATATATGAAGGTAGGTTAACTTGTTACTAGTTAGTGTCGACTTATAATCTCTTTGTCCTAGGGTTTGGTCAATTTGTTCATCTGGTGGGTTGACTTAATTATGTAGCAAACTTAGATTTCTAAGATCTGAATTCCTCCGGTTGACTTGGTTTTCTATACAGGTTAACTCAGTTAAGATTCAGACTTAGTTTCTGAAACTTGTTTACCTCAAGTCGATTTGTCCATTACTCAGGTCGACTTGTGATACTCTACATTTTGTTAAATTTCGAAATTTTGAAATCTCGGTTGACTTAGAACTATAGTTGGTTCGACTTAATGCATAAAAGGTCAACTTGTGCCAAAGGTGGGTCGACTCCCTTACTTGGTTCTAAGACAATTTGAGTAAGCATGTCAACTTGTTTGTTGTGCAGGTCAACTTATCTACATAAGCTTTGATTTTAACAAATTTTCAATTTTTCTAAATTCACCAATAATTAACCTTAATTATTTTTAATTACTCTTAATCATTATCAAAACCTATTTTATTAAATAATCTTACCCTTTTGATGATGACAAAATCTTATCTAAAATTTTGATAAAATTGTGTAAAAATTTGAAAATTAGAAATTGTACTCCCCCATAACTTAAGCTATCCTATTTTGGATTTCTTAAAACCAATGTCAACCTATTTTTGAGCACTAGGACTGAACTCCCCCTTAATTCAACCATCATATACCAATCGTAACTCGATCATTACATCCTATGCAAAACCAATTCTCCCTATGCATAACCATTCTTCCCCTTTTGTCATCAACAAAGTAGGGTTAGGTCAAATATACAATGTCTAACTATATACTCCCCCCTTTATCCATAATTCAATCATACATTACACATGTACATAAACAGAAGCATAGTCATAAGTACTTAGACATAAACAAATTTAATTTTCAAGCATAATCATATTCATCTAAGCATATATGTACACAAACATATGCATAAAAGTTCTTAAGCACAAACAAATTCATTTCCATATCTACGTAGGTAAATTCATTTCCATATAAGTTTTTAAGCACAAACAAATTCATTTAACCGGGTCAACTTGCTCAAGGACCTAAGTCAATTTGGTTATTGTTCAAAAACCTTTTTTATGATTTCAAACTTACAGGTCAACTTATACTATAAATAAGTCAACTTGCCTTTGACAGATATGATAGTAGGTCGACTTAGGTATCTCATAAGTTGACTTGCACATACACACATGTTGACTTGCATTTTTTGTAAATTAACTTGACAATTTTTTAGAAAACATTTCTGTGTTTCAATTCTTACAGGTCGACTTATACAAGTTGACTTGTCTTGTCAATAAACCTATTAGGTCAGCTTACGCTCCTCATAAGGACTTCCCAAAATCTTAAATCGACATACTCTATATAGGTCAACTTACAGATATAATTATTCTTAAATTTGCCTACAAGGTCGACTTTCTTTTTTATTGGTCGATTTATTCTCACCATAAGTTGACATAAATATTGTCAAACCTTTGAAATTCCTTTAGAATTTCATTCCTATGCAGTACAATCATTTTAAATTCACATTTTAATCAATTTTAGGCATATTTAAACTTAAGTATCTATTTATTGTATCTAATTCTTTTCTTAAATTGTAGAATCTTTCCTATCCAAGGGTATAGTAAAAATGTATACAATACTCTAGAATTATATCATTTTTGAGTACGTGATATTTAATAAAATGATATTTAATCTCAATGTACTTTATTTTAGAGTGATGTATTAGGTTTTTGGTCAAATTTATGGCATTAGTATTATCTATCTTAATTAGTATACATTTAAATTCAAGCTATAGTTCTAGAGCTAATGTTTGATTCATAAGATTTGAGCATAACATTATCCTGTAATCACATATTTTATTTCTGTGGTGGAAGTAGTCATACAAATTTTATTTTTTAGACAATCACGACACTAACATACTTTTAAAAAATTGACAAGTGTCACTTATACTTTTTCTATCTAATTTATATTCTTCAAAATCTGTATCTAAGTATCCATGCAACTAAAATGAAGAATTTCTATCAAACCATGAACCTAAGTTACATGTATCCTTCAAATACCTCAAAATTTTGTTAATTGCTGCTAAGTGTGACTTCTTAGGATTGGATTGAAATCTAATACACAAACATACACTATATAAGATGTCTAGTCTAGATGTAGTCAAGTATAGTAATGATCCAATCATACTTTTATAAAGCTTTTGATACATTTCATTTCTTTTTTATCCTTATCCAGCTTAATTGAAGTACTCATGGTGTGACATATTCTTTGATTTCACTAAATTTAAATTTCTTCACTAATTCCTTAGTGAATTTGGATTAATTTATGAATATTTCTTTTGTATTTGCTTAATTTGCAAACTTAAGAAATAGTATTCAGCATGTATGATTTTAACAAACTCTTAGTAAAAATCTCCATTTGTTACCCCAAATATTATATCATCCACATAAATTTGTACTATTAAAATTTCTTTATACTTTCTCTTAATAAACAACATTTTGTCTTTTTCAAATTCATTTTCAATCAAGAAGTTATTAAATCTTTTATTCCAAACTCTTAGAACTTGTTTTAGACCATATAAAACTTTGGATAGTTTGAACACATGGTCGAAGTATTTTGAAAGTTCAAATCCATGGGATTCCTCTACATACATTATTTCATTTATTACACCATTCGAGAATGCACTATTGATTTCCATTTGATATAATTTAAAGTTCATGAAACAGGTAAAATCATAAAACATTCTAATGATTTCTAATCTAGTTATAGAGGTATTGATTTTATCATAATTTATCCCCTCCTTATGACTATATCTTTGAACGACTATATCTTTGAATAACTATTCTTGCCTTATTCTTAGTGATTGTGTCATTTTCATCTAATTTATTCCAAACACCCATTTTGTTCCTATTACCGACTAATTTCTAGGGCTAAAAACTAAATCTCCTAATTCATTTCTCTCAAATTGATTTAGCTTCTTTAGTATAGCTAAAATCTAATTTTTATCACCTAAAGTTTTATCAATATTCTTAGGCATAATTTGAGAAATAAATACTATAAATCCATATTGATTTTATACCGTAAATCTAGTCCTAAATCTTGTCTCCACATTTCCAATTATCTTTTCTGCATTCACACTTCTTACCGTAAGAAATTTTACCTCTTGTTCCTCATGAGTTTCTTTATTTCTCTGCACTTTTATGCTCTTTCCTCTGGGATTTCTTGTTTAATTTCCTTATTTTCTATTTCTTCTTGGTCTAGGATAAGTTCTCCTTGAATCATTTTATCATCAAAACTCTTTTTACTCAATGGATCACTCTCATCCAATTACACATGAATTGACTTTTCAATTACCATTGTTCTCTTATTATATACTCTATAAGTTTTGCTATTTGATGAGTAGTCTAAGAAAATCCCTTTATTACTCTTAGTATCAAACTTTTGTAAGTTGTCTTTTCCATTATTTAAAATATAGTACTTACATCCAAAATCATAAAAATATCTTATATTTGACTTCCTACCCTTATAGAACTCATAGGGAATTTTATTAAGGATTGGTTTAATCATTGCTCTATTGAGAATATAACAAGCTATGTTTACAGTTTCTGTTTAAAAATATTTTGATAGTTTATGCTCACTTAATATAATTTTAACCATTTCCTTTAAGGTTCTATTTTTTTCTTTCTACAACTCTATTTTGCTGTGATATTTTAGGTGTAGAGAAATTTTGATCACATCCATTTTCATCACAAAATTCTTGTAATGCCCTATTTTCAAGCTCCTTACTTTGATCACTCTTATTACTATTAATTGTACACCATTTTTTCATTTTAATTTTTTTTACACATTTTAAGAAATGAACAACTACCTTCTTCTAATTAAGAATAGAGTCCATGTGTATCTAAAGTAATCATTTATGATTACAAAATCATACTATTTTCCTCCTAAATTTTGTATTCTAGTTTGATTTAAACAAGTCCATATGAACCAATTTTAGTAGCCTAGTTGTAGAGACTGTTTTTGGATTTGAATGATGATTTAGTGTGTTTTCGCTTCATTCAAGTATTACATAGTTTATTCTTTTCATGTTTTAACTTAGAAATGTCCTTAACGATGTCTTTTCTTACTAATTTGGATATTAGATTCATACTTGCATGTTTTAATCTTCTACACGACAAACATTCATTATCATATCCAATAGCCATTAAGCATGCTTTATCTTGTTCTCCTATGTTGTTTAAGTTAATTACATATATATTTCCTTAGCTATTTCCCTATTTCACAACAATTGCAATTAAAGAGAATGATAAAGCACTTATCACGTATTTAACTAATACTCAATAGATTATATTTCAAACCGTTAACTAATAGAATATGTTCAATTTGGACAGAAAACATACTTATATTTTCTATGTCAATGATTTTTCCTTTTGAGTTCTCTCCAAAAAGCACCTTGCCTCCTTTCCTTTCCTCCAAACTGCTAAACTTTGTAGAGTCTCTGATCATGTGTCTAAAGCATCCATTGTCTAGGAACAATGTATTTCTAGATGATTTGGCCTTGAGACAAGTCAGCATAAGAAATAAATCAAGCATTAGCTTTTGGTACCCAAACCTTTTTGGGTCTAGTAGTCTTAGTACTCAAAAAATCCTTTGGCACCCATTGCATTTTGGTTTTAGTGGTTGTCCTGCTCCTAAACCAACATACATCTATGTTATGTTCAATTCTATGACAATGTATACATCTAGCATATGTTACAAGTCTTTTAGTTTGATTGATGCTGGTTTTCTTTCTAAGCTTATAGTAGTATGCATTGTGTCATAGTTTTATGCAATGGTAATACCTAGTTTTTGGATCAGAGTTCTGTGAACTAGGGACAAAGAAATTGTAAAGTTTCTTTTGAGTCACAGCAGGATAATATGTTATAAATGGCTCTTTATACTTGTAACATCAAATCAAGGTTTTCTTTCCTTTGAACAAATTTATGTAATACGGAGCTCAACCTTTAGTTCTATTCTTTCTTTATTTCTAGTCCCTTTTTTATATCTTCATTTTTACTCTCCTTATTACAAACATTCATATTTTCATTTTTTATATTCTCAACTTCTTGCAATCTATTTATTTCATTATTTTTATTTTCTAGTTCAGCATGCAGATAGAGTTTTTCATGTTCGAATGAGATATTTTCATTTTATTAATTTCTCATTTTCTAATTTTGATCTATCTTTTTCATTTTCAATTTCACTCATTTCCTTCTTTAATAAGATATTTTTCTTACTTATTTTCCTAAAGTTCCTAAGTAACTCCATTAAGGCATCATGCAATTCATTCAAAGAAAGGTCATTTTTTGAATCAGAATCAAAATAAAAAAAGTAAGATGTTGAAGAGATTACCTCATTACTATGGTCGTCTTCCAATGCCAAAAAGTAAAGTTAGCCTATTCTAGTTCATTTTTTTCATCATTAGAGCTATTGTTCTCGTCACTCCATGCTGTTAAGGCTTTTTCTTTCCCTTCTTTTCTTTTTCTTAGTATTCTTAAGCGTTTGACTGTCAGCCTTGATGTGCCTAGGCTTATTGTGTTCATAGCACCTTATTTCCTCTTTCTTTTCTGGTTTCTTAAACTCTCTTATTCCCTTATTTTTAATTCTCATCATAAATCTTTTAAATTTTCTTGTGAGGAGCGCCATATCTTCATCATTATCATCACTGGAGCTCTCTTCATCACTTTCAGTTTTGAGAGCTATTGATTTTCCCTTTTCCTCATAGCCAATTCCCCTAGAACTCATTTTCATTTCGTGGGTTGTTAAAGAGCCCACCAGCTAATCTATTATGAAAGTCTCCAAGTTCTTGGATTCTACTATAGCTGTTACTTTGGTTTCCTAAGATTTGGGCACACATTGGAGAGCTTTGTCCACCAAATCTTCTAGGCTTATTTCTTTGCCCGACAGTCTAAACTCATTTGTGACAGTGTTGAATCTTGTTATCATGTCTCTTACCATCTCACCATCCTTCATCTTGAAACTTTTGTATTCTTGGTTGAGCATCCTTATCTTGTTCTTTTTTACTTGATTTGTGTTGTTGTAAGCAACTCTCCCAACTTTAGTTATCACCTGAAAAGGGCCATAATACTTCGAAGAGAGTTTTAGTTGTCTCCTTATCTTGATGGCCGTTTATAAGGCTGCAACCTTAGATACACCCAATCTCTTATTTGAAATTTCCTCTCTGAATGGTTCTTATCAGCATAAAGTTTCATTCTGTTTTAAGCTTGAGCTAAATGATCCTTAAGAATTTGAATCATTGCCTGCTTATCCCTGATAAAATTCCCAGCTGTTGAAGTTGCAGTATCCATATAGGGACCCAAAGGTATTTGCTTTGGCTGATATCCATATAAAACCTCAAAGGAAGTCATCTGAAGACTATGATGGAAGTTAGTGTTGTACCACCATTCAGGTAGGCTTACCGAAATCACAATGCTGGTCTATCAGATGTCATGCGACGAAGATAGTACTCCAAGCACTGATTTAGTCTTTCGCTTTGCCCATCTGTTTGGGGTGATAAGCACTACTAAGATTAAGTTGTGGCCCCATTAGCTTGAACATCTCTTGTCAGAATACACTTGTAAAAATTTTGTCTCTATCAGAAATAATCGAGTCAGGCAACCCATGTAACTTGAAAATATGACCCAAGAACACTTGTGCTACCTTGGCTGCTGAGTATGGATGTTGCAGGGCTATGAAATGACTGAACTTGGTGAGTCGATCAATGACAACTAAGATGGTGTTGTGTCCTTCAGACTCAGGTAGCCCTTCAATGAAATCCATACTAACTTGTGACCAAGTCTGTAAAGGAATGGGCAGTGGCTACAGAAGTCCTGGGTAAAGAACATTCTCGTGTTTGTTTCTCTGACAAACATTACATTCCCTCACAAACCGAACCACTATATCTTTCATGGAAGGCCAGTAAAACACAGACTTCACTCTCTGCAATGTTCCTTGTTGCCCAGAATGTCCTCCCATAACTGTGTCGTGTAATTGCTCTACTATTTTTTTTCTCAGCTCCATGCCTTTTCCAATCAAAATCCTTTTCTTATACTTTAGAAGACCATCTTGAAACCTGAAATCAGGTTTACTATCTGGTTGCAGAGTCAATTGGGCTATTAGATTCTGACAATCCTCATCATTTTCATAGGTGTGAATCACCTCATTGATCCACCGTGGCACCACTGCAGAGACTGACAAAATTGAACCTCCTTCTTGTTGCTCCTCCCCTGTATGTCTCTCCTAGATAAGGTATTAGCAATCCTATTGTTAGCCCCTTTCTTATATTGAATTTCATAGTCTAATCCCAATAGCCTAGTCAACCATTTGTGTTGCATGGTATTTGTTAACTTCTGCTCCAACAAATACCTCAAACTCTGATGGTCTGTTCTTATTATGAAGTGATGGCCTAGCAAGTAATACCTCTATTTGGTTACGGCCATTGCCATTGCCAATAACTCCTTTTCGTATATAGACAAGCCTCTGCTTTTAGGTCCCAGAGCCTTACTTAGGTAAGCAATGGGTTGCCCTTCCTACGTGAGGACTGCACCCCATCCATATGAGCAAGCATCAATCTCCACAATAAATGGTTTGGAGAAGTCAAGTAACCTCATCACTGGTCCATTACACATAGCAAACTTGAGCTGATTAAAGGCTACTTCAGCTTCAACTAACCAATGAAACCCATCTTTCTTAAGCAATTCATTCCATGGTCTCGAAATGATCCCATAACCTTTTATAAACTTCCTATAATACCTTGTTAGTTCTAGGAATCCTTTGAGTGCTCTGACAGATGTAGGTATTGGCCAAGAGGATATACATTCTGTCTTCTGGGTATCCATTTTCACTCCTTCAGGATTACATGTCTAAAATATTCTACTTGAGATTGTGCAAATACACGTTTAGATAGCTTAGCATATAATTGATGCAACTTAAGCAAGGCTAATACTACTCTCAAGTTCTGAGCATAAACCACAATGTTAGGATTGTAAACCAATATGTCTAAAAAAAAACCAACACAAACTTCCTTAAATATGGCTTAAAGACATGGTTCATCAGAGACTGAAAAGTGGCTGGGGCATTTGTCAAGCCAAAAGGCATAATAAGGAATTCAAAATGGCCATAGTGAGTTTGGAATGCAGTTTTCTCAATGTTAGAAGATTTTACTCTGATCTGATGATAGCTTGACCTTAAGTCTATTTTGGAGAAGACCTTTGAACTGCACAATTCATCTAGTAGTTCATCAATGTTAGGAATGTGGTACCTATCTTTTATGGTGAGCTGATTTAATTGTCTATAATCCATGCAGAAACGCTAAGTCCAATATTTCTTATACCCGTTTCTCTATCTCTGTTTTCTGAGGGTGGGGGTATCTATAAGGTTTGAGCTTGAATGGTTGAGAGCCTAGTTTCAAGGGAATAGAATGGTCATGCTGTCTTTTAGGAGGGAATGCCAAAAATTATGAGAAGACCTCTTCAAACTCAAACAGTACCAGAGATATGGCTTCTGGTAGTCTAGTATTTTGACCCTCCGAATTGAGTGTAAGTGCCATACAGCTTTGTAATTGCTAGTTCCTTAATTCCTTGGTGTCTTTTCCCCTGATCAACTTCATTAAAGGTTGTTCAACTTTCCCTTCCAAAATGACTTCATCCTCTTTGTTAAAGAACCTCACTTGTAGTTTCTTAAAATCGAAAGTAATTGGACTATAGTTGTACATCCAATATACTCCCAAATCACATCTCACATTCCCAATGCTATTATTCTCAGATTGAAAGAGAAATTGTACTTTTGTATTTTCCATTTCACATTTCTAGCTCTTGCAGTACTCATGATCTTGCTTCCATATGCTATTTTAGCTTGCAGAAGTTCAGCTAATTTTGCAGTCAATTGTTATTCATCTACCAATTTCTCATGTAAGGAGCTGTTTGAACTTTCTGTGTCAACAAGGATAAAGACTATCTTCCCTTTTAATAATCCTTGCAGTGCAATGGTTTGTCTCTGTATTGAGTTGGATAAGGTACAAAGTGACACCTCCAGTGTTAGTTATTGTCCATTTCTTCCTTAACAACAACAGTTTCTTCTTCATTTTCTTCTTCTGCTGCTAATATAAAATTCAAGTGTTTGAACTTACATTGATGTCCTGGTACAAATTTCTCACCACACTTGAAGCATAAATTGTTACTTCTCTGATACTGTACTTCTTGCGGAGATATCCTATGAAACTTGTTGTTATTGGTATGCTCCCATTGTGGCTTTTTATGGAAGGTTGTTTCCTGCTGAGTAGTGGAAGTAATTGATCCCGTATTTCTTCTTTTCTTTGTTAATTCCAAGGATTGTTCTTGTAGATTAGTAATTTCGAATGCTTGAAAAAGAGTTGCAGGTTTCATCATTCTAAGCATAGGCTTGATTTCCTCCTTAACTCCACTGATAAAACTTGAAATAAATAAGATTCCTGAAGGCTTGACTTTTGATCATCATGTTGGCCCATAATTCTTCAAACCTTTCCTGATACTCTGCCAAGGAACCTTTTTGTTGCAACTTGTTGAATTTCTCCACCTCATCTTGCATTCTAGTATTTTCAAATCTCTGACATATCATTTTTGAGAATTCCACCCAACTAATCTCTCTCTTAGTCATCTTTAATCCCTGGTACCAGATCTCGAATTTACCATCTAAGTACATCTCAACTGTGTCAACCCATTGTTGTTGAGGTATATGATATACACTGAAAAACTTCAAACACTTGCGCAGCCACACACGAGGATTATCTCTGCAAAGATTGGAAGTTCAATCCTAGGAGGATTTGGAATTATTCCTCTAAGGTTGAGGTCTTTCTTAATCACTTGGGATTCTGCTTCCGTTCATATTCTTCCCTCACCTGGAGTAGGTAGTATTGGTGAATTAATTCCTCTATTCACATTTAGTCCTTCTTGTCTTTCTTGATGGGAAGGTTTGCCAATATTGTCTTCTTAGCTTCCATATTAGCCATTAGTGCTTCCATTCTTTCTTTTAAATCTTCTACTTTTCTGTCAAGACGAGAGTGATTATCCTTACATTCAAATGTCAATTCTTACACACGAGCTTCATATTTCTTAATTTGTTCCTCATTGAACTTCTGACGCATTCCTTCTACCATGGATGTGCCTTCTAGGATTCAAAAACTACTCTGATACCAAATTTGTAACACTTGGGATCCTAACAGCTGAACAAGAATGCAGAGTAGAGGATGCAGAGGTCTACTGTTGTAGTATGGATAGGAGTTGAATGCTGTTGGAGTGACCTAGGAAGTAAGAATTGAGAAGATAGAAGAGAGAGAGAGAAAAAGAAGAAGAAGAAGAAGAAGAGAAGAGAGTTAGAGAGGAGAGATTGAAAGCAAGAGAAAACTTTATTCTTCAACACGACTTCTGTCATTATTACATGTAGTTATAACTATCCAACAAATCAACTAGTTGCTGCAGTTAGTCGATGCTGTAGTTGGATCAGTTACAATGCAGTTACAATCCTAACTACCTCCCAACTACCTAACCATCGCTGTTGTTCATTACACTAATCACAAAGCCTGTTTAGCATTGGATACTAAGTACCCGTTTGGTAGGTTTTTTTTCGCCTTAACTTCTCCTTTTAAGGGGAAATAAAAATTAATTACTTTTAAAAAAAAGTTAAAAGTTGTTTGATGTTTTACTTTTAAAATAAAGTAGTTATTTTTTTAAAATTTTTTTATTCTTGAAATAAAGTTAAAAGTTAAAAATTAATGAGTATATTTGAAATTTTATATAATTTAAATGAAAATATTAATGAAATAAAAACAATTATGTGCGGATAGAAATGGAATAAAAAAATATAAATTTCTGGAAAAGGTGGAGTATTAAAAAAATTACCTAGGAGGAGCTTTTACTTAAAAGTTATTTTTTTAATTTTTCTTCATAAAAAAACTCTTTTTTTAAGAGTTTTTAAAAAATCCCGTTTGACAGAATTTTTAAAAAATATGAAAAAAGCCCCGTCAAATATGTACTAATATTAGGGGTCTATCATCACTTCTCCTTGGTTTCACAATGTTAAAGACATGATTTCAGCACCATTTAGCCACTAGACATAGTCAAACATAACCCTATGGTCATAAGCCTCATTATAGGACATTAGGCATGACTTCTCATCATTTAACAAACTAACAATAGCTAGCACATGAATTCAGCATGGTACTTGCATACGTTCAACTCTATTAAGCACCTGTTTTATCATTCTCAAGTGAGCCCAATAATTCGAAGCCCATTTCAAGCATAATCAAGCGCAAGCGCAAGCCTAAGGGAAGAGAATGAGCCTAATCATTTCTCTCTCTACAATTGAATTACCACGTACAAGAAATAAACATCGAAGGAATCAATCATACAAAGTCTGAAGGGAAATAGCAACAGATCAGGCAATTGAAGAAAAAGGAAAGAATATTACAATTACTTATCAAACTTTTTTGAATTAACTAGCCGGACATTTTATCTTTTTAATCAGAAATCTCGAGTTTGAGTGTTGAGAAAAGTGAAAAAGAATTTAATAGAGTCAATCTCTAAAATAGACGTTACAGTGATTGAATTGAATTAGTCAGATAAAAATATAAATATCGATGATGTAAAAAAATTATTGCAATGACTTGGAAAATGGCAAATCGTGTAGTCTAGGGTTTAGAATATTCATGCATATATGAAGAACATAGAATCAACGTTATGTGAAATTAGTAGTAGAATATTGAATTTGTTTAACTAAATTTTTGATTTTGAGTTTTGAAAATGAAAAAATAGATATTTGAAAATCTAACTCCCTAAATTGGGTTGTATAACTATTTGACTTGAATTAATCAGATTTTGCGAGAGGTAAGTATCAAAAAAATATGAAGAACATAGAGCATATATGCATGAGGGGCGAAATTGGGCTGCCAAGCCAGAAAGAGGCCACTTTGATAGCAAGAAATTGTCCCTATGTCTATAAGCCGCTTTGTCGAAGTGCATTGTATTTGCCCAACAGGAGAGATCGAAAGAAGAGGGAGAGGGGAATAGTTTTTTTTTATTATTTTAAATAAATAATTTTTTAATCTTTTTTAATTTTTTATAAATAGAAGTGGTTAACGGAAATTTTTATATATGTATATATATTTTTTAATTTTCCAGTATGTTTGCATTTGGTAGTAAGTTTATGGGGCATTTTTTTACGATTTATTTTAAAAGAATTTATTCAAGGAGGAAATGAAAAGGTATCGTTTAGCGAGGAATTGAGTTGACACGTGCCATCATCTCCCTTTTCCAACTTTACCTCCGGTAAGCCAAAGGATATTCTCCATTCCTCTGCAACGCAACCCTATTTCCACCGGCTGGTCCACAAATTTAAAGATATTATTTAATTCAACTTTTTAATGCGTCAAAAACCTCTAGCCAAACAAAATGTGACACATTATCAAGTTTAAACTGTTATCTTGCACTGCAGAGACAAACATGAAAATTAAGGGGAATAGAACAAAACGACATCAAAAGCAACTGCCAACTTTATCCATTTCTGGGGATTACCGATGATGATAAAAAACATTTTTTCTCTCTATTCTCTCTCTCGCTGGGATTAGGGTTTGATTTGGAGCAAGCATAGCAGGGAAATGGAAGAGCTCCAAGATTGGGAGATACTGCAGAATTCAGACATGTCGTCCGAGTCATCTGAGAATTCGAATTCCAGAGAACTGGAAGATATCATTGAAGCTGAGTCCCAAGGTATGATTAGGTCTAATTATTTCTCTCTTGATTCACAAGACAGGTATGCTAAGCCATCTGATTATGTGAGCGAAGAGGGCTCGGTTGGACCTGATAATCCCAGCTGGATTGATCCTGGCTCTGATAATCAGTTTGTGAACAAGAATTCTGCTGAATTATGGTCTGCTTCGGCGAGCGATCGCTCCGATTGTCACAAATTTGGGGAAGAGAGTGCAAAATCTGAAGTTGGCTTTAAAGGGATTGGTGAAATTGGCATTCACGATAAAGGATTGGGGGATTTCTGGTCTGGTTCAGGAGGGATGTTTCGGAATGAAAGTAGGTCTGAGTTAACTGGGGAAGAGAAGGGTGAAAATGATCTGATCATGATGAAGCAAGAGCTTGGCAGTGTGAAGGAGGGGGAAAATAATGTGGTGAGCGAAGACGTGAAGAAATTGGCTGTTAATGGTGCTGGAGATGGAGAGAAGAGAGGGTTTGTGTGGTGGAAAGCTCCTTTGGAGTTCTTAAGGTTCTGCGTTTTCAGGGTTAGCCCTGTCTGGTCTTTCTCTGTTGCAGCCGCTGTTATGGGCTTTCTTATTTTCGGAAGAAGATTGTATCAGATGAAGCGCAAGACTCAGAGCTTGCAATTAAAGGTTACTATGGATGACAAGGTCAGTTTTTACTACCTTAATCACTTACCTTTTAACTTAAGAAATGCTTTCTGTCCGTCACCAGTTCGGTTCACTGTTCTGCTGCTTGATTCTACACTTGGGAATGTTTATTTATAGCATCGTCCTTTAGAATCATCCTTTAAGTTGATGTTTTTCACTTTTGACGTCATATCCTTGATCCATACTTGTCCTGGTTTTGTTAATTTTGACTTATGTATATGCTTAATGGTCTGGTCATACCAAATGTAATTGTATTTTTTTAAGGCCCTATCAGTTACGCAGAGAACTCTATTGTTGGTCTACTGATCAAGTGAAACATACCATCATGATTTTGTCAGGAAAATAGTTAGTTCTTATTGATCTGGACGACAATGCATGGTGAGTAAACATTTGAATTGATGATTCAGTGACCGCTTAAGGCATAGTCTTCACCATGCAGCTTTCAATTATCTGATGATTTGATCTGTGATTAATGTCGATTATCATCAGTTTTTTTGTCAGATGGACAGTTCATTTGTTCCTTGGCGAAACTTTGGGTGCAGTAATGTGGAAGCATTATTTAATGGTAAATAATGAAATTTCCTAGAAGTTGGAAATCAAAGAACTTCTTAAACTTTTCTCAACATGGACCTTCTTCTTCCCAAGCACACTAAGCTATTTTAGTTATTTTGGAGCTTTTAAATGTGTACCAGGAGGCTAGATTGTAATCTCTTCACTCAATACCATACTAGCTTACATGGTTATACATCTTCATTAGTTAATGCTAGAGATTTTTTGTGTTTATTTTCATTAATCAACCCCATGCAGGTTGAAATTATAATGCATCTCTTGAAATAGTGTCTCCGTTGTATTATTCTTTTCCTCTAAAGTCATTTAATTAACCTTGTTCAAACAAAATGAACTTTCAACAATAATAATAAATTGAGTTTTAATCTTAGATTTTGGGGTCGACCATTTAAGAAACCACAATAGGAGAGAGGAGAGAGAAAACAACAACAACGACAACGACGACGATAACAACAACAACAACAAAAATCATCATCATAATCATAATGAGGGTATTAATTTAATTGGTTCGGATTTTCTTACATCACTTATTGTTATTTAAAATTATCTTCTCAACTAAACTCTTGACATTCATATTTTTATAGATAAATTACATTTATGTTTTCAATGGTTTATTCTGACATTTTATTAAATCTTTTGCACTTTATATCTCACTCTTCCTAACTGGTGTATCTTTGAGTTTTCGTTGTACATGTCTAAACTAGGTTAGATGATATTCTCTCATTTTATGCACAACTGAATTAACTCATAAGTTGGTATATATTTTTTCATTTCTAATATTATTTTTTTCTAATTTTATCATACATTTATTTGAGTATTCTCATTTCAGTTACAATCATCTTATACTATTGTTGTTGTTTAATAGCCCCACACTTGATACTATACAATATTACAGGTCTTAATGCGGTTATAATGGTATTGTGCGGTCATGAAAAATTTCATATACATTTCTTCATTTTATCCAATCTGTTTAGATTCTACGATTCTTATCCCTATCTATGTTACTATTGCTTGAATCATTTCTTGATCATTTTGATGACTATTACTAAATGTACATCTCATATACTCAAATTTTGATCGATTCAGTCTAAATTTTCTTGATCATAATGTGTCTCTGCATGACTTTTACTTAGCGTTAATACCTTCCGTAGTTTCATTAACTAATATTATATTATTAACAAAAAGTAGGGTATTTCATCTTGGTTACTTTTCATTATTTCATTTGTTACTGTTACAAAAGGAGGGAGCTTAATATCGAATTTTGGTGATATTCAATGTTTGTTGGGAAACTGTCACTTAAATTCCTGTAGTTTCTTACATTGGTAACAGTTGTTTCATATATATTTTTTATGAAATCAATGTATTTGAAGGAGATCTTCTTTATCAACACCCATGATAGTATGTGCTTGAGAATCTTATCATATACTTTTTTTAGATCAATAAATGTCATATACAAGTCTCTCTTTTGTATTCTGAACATTTCTATCAATTGTCCGAGCTAGTGAATAGTTTCAGTGGTAGATCATTATGATATTAACCTAAATTGATTCTAAAATACACTTACCTTCAATCTTAATTTCTGCTCCATCACTCTCCCCCATAATTTCATAATATGACTAATAAGTTTAATATCCCTGTAATTAGAGCAATCTTATGTCACTTTTATTCTTTTTTAGTGGTATAACTATACCTTTCCTATGTTTGGGGCATTTTTTTAGTTTGTCAATTTTTTTTTTAAAAAGATCCGTCAACATTCGTATCTCTATTTCACCCAAACACTTTCGTACCTCTTTTTCTTTTTATTTTATTTTTAATTTAATTTAATTTTTCTTTACTCTATCTATTTTAAATTTGATTCTCAAATGACCGACCCCAAATATTGAGATTAAGACTCAGTTTGTTCTTGCTGTTGTTGTTTTCCTTAAAATCTCTCTTATTTCATGAGAATGAATCTTGTGTTTAAAATCTCTATTGATCTCCTTTAGAGTTATTGTGATGTCGCTGATATTTTTTGTACTCTTAACATTAAAGAGGTTATCAAAATACTTTTTCGAACACTTTCTTATGTGCTCATTCCTTACAAGAGCACTATTCGTTTCAATTTTAATACAACTAATATCATTTAGATCTTTCCCTTCCTATTGCTTAGTTTGAAAATTCTATAAAACTCTTTCTCCATCTTTACTTTTTAGTTTCTTATATAATTTGTTATATGACTTTTTTTTTATTCGTGAATAATGTTCTTCACTTTTTTTTTTTTTTTTTTTTTGCAAACTTGTACTTCTCAAACGCATCATTACCTCTCTTACTTTTAATATTCTTATAACACTCACGTTTGGTGCCCATTAGTGCTCAATTGAAGTTCCTCATTCCACTTCCATGGTTGCTTGCTGACTGGTGTTGTTGATTGGTGCCCGATTCCTAGATACGTAGAAAACCTCCTTACCTAAATTCTTAATATTATTAGACATTCTTACCCATATGATTTTCAAATTTTCATTAGTTGACCGGGTAGTTACTCGAATTAACTTGCCTCTAAAGATTGCTATCTTTTCCTCTTTTAGGTTCTACTATTTAATTCTTCACTTAATAAATTGACGATCATTCTTTTGCCTTTTAGGCACACGCATATCTAACTAAAAACCTATATTGAGTTGTTACACTCGTCTGGTGTAATCTTGCAATCCTTATATGTCATTCCATCGCTCCTTCTCGTGAGGAAGACATCTATTTGACTGACATTCGACCCACTTCTGTATGTAACTATTTGCAACTCTTTTTTTTTTTGAAAAAAATGTTTACTAATATTAAATCAAATATTATGACAAATTCTAGAATGGTTCTTCCACCTCATTCCTATTACTAAAGTCAAAATTTCTATGTACGATTTTAAATCTCTCATTATTCTTAATTACATGTTCATTTAGATGTCTTCCAATAAATAACTTCTCCCCACTAGTTATGGTTTGTATAAATTTATTTGGATTTTCTCCAAACTGTTGTTTACTAGTTGCATCTACACATATTTGAGGTACATAAATATTGATTATATTAATTATGTTATCCTCACTAGCTAGCTTGACAAACAAAATTCCATTTCCTTCCCTTTTAATTTCTACTACATTCTTTTGTAAATTCTTATGAATAATTATTTCTATTTCGTTTTTAGTTTTATTCTTTTTTGCATACCAAAACTTATGACTATAAGACTATGCTTCTTTAGTCTTTTCCCTCACCCACTTAGTTTGTTGGAGACACATAATATTAATCTTTCGTCTTGTAATTACTTCTGTTATCTCTCCTAACTTTCCGGTTACGGATCCTAGGTTTCAAGTGGCTAGCCAAATTGTATCTTTGTGGACTAGGTTTCTTACTTGTACCCGTCCACATAAATTTGGGAACTATTGCCTATTTGACACCGTATCCAGGAGGCAATGTGACGCATCACTTTGGAGCGATATCTTAGGGGCCCCTGCTAACTTGTTACTATACTAGGGATTCAGTACAGTGCGTCACTGGGAAGAGAATGCTCCAATGAATTTTCTGTATTTGTCTTTTTTTTTTTTGGTTTTGACAAAAGTTTTATGATGACTGTGGACATACTGCAACCCTACTATTTTATTTGGGTTTGAGACTGCCGGTGTTAAAAAACACCGCCGGAGTTTCAAACAAAATATAATTGTTTACAATATCCTAGAGGCCCTAGAGGCCCATGCTAGCTTGTCACTTCCGAGCGATACCCTTGAGGCCCCTGCTAACTTGTCACTATATCCGGGATTTAGTATAGCGCATCGCTGAGAAGAGAATGCTCCAACGAATTTTCTATATTTGTCTCTCGTTTTGGTTTTGACAAAAGTTTTATGTTGATTGTGAACCTACTGCAATCTTACTATTTTATTCGGGTTTGAGACTGCCGGTGTTAAAAAAAAAAATCGTGCTGGAGTTTCAAACAAAATGAACTTGTTTACAATAAGTTTCATGCTTGGTTTTTCATAATTGGAGCACATGATTAGTATTTTTCTCCAATCCCAATATTTGAGTGTGTGGTCTAAAATGCTCTTAGATTCTAATTTTTAACCGAAGAATGTGTGTTTGTCAAGTATATTGCTTTTCTGGTTAGGCAAGAGAGGGAGTGAGATAGATGGGAGAGAGAGCACCATGGAAATTATTCGCATGCCCTTGCTTTGCCATGTGTCTTTTAGTTGCTGGATTGGTACTTGAGCAACAAGAGGAACAAATCTAAACTTCTCAAATGCAGGTAACACTTTATGTTTTCAAGTGCAAATTTATGAATGGTAGTAGGGCTGATTGAACTTTTTCAGGAATTTTCCTTAGTAGAGAGGGAGAGAGCAGCCACTTCCGTAGTGGTTGGATTGAGCCACTGTAGTATCCGATCCTTTGAACTTCCCCTGCTGCACATTTCTAGTTATTGTTAAAGTCTTTTCATGGTTAGAGGAGAGCAATTTTATGATACATATGATAGGAGGCTTTGCCGTCAATGTCTAAATTCAGGAGTAGGCTCAAATATGCCCCAGATCACTTGTGTGGTTATTGATCAGAAGATATTTCTGGCCCTTTAGGTGATGGCTGCACTTGAACGAGGACAAGCTTATAGCGGCCTTTCAGTTCTTGGCATATCTTAACTGGATATTTGGTTTCACAGTAATCATATCAGTTGAGCATGTTCTGCTTCTATGCTTATTAATCTATCATCAGTTGTTATAAACAAGTCACTCTGAATATGGATGTCTTCAAGATCACACTTTCAGGTCTCTGATTTGTTACCACCTCTGTGCTGAGTCATTTAATTTTCCTTGAAGTCTTTTAGAGATGGCATTCCTTAGTTTGTTAATAATCCATATATTGCTGGCCATATCTTTTCAACTTGGAGGCTAAATAGTGTGTCTAATTTTTGAAAGATGTAGTGTAACCAAACATATGAACATTTGGGTAACTAATTCTTTGACCTCCTTTTTATCCTTCTGATCTGATTGGTTCTTTAAATGGTGAATGAGTTCTAAGATATGAAATGGTGCATATTTGAAAGGGGTAACAGATGTGGACTTTACTTGTGGTTGAACAGCTGGTGCATGCCATCAGCACTAGTATTTTATCATTTGGGAGGTGTTGTGCCTTCTTAATTGTAATGTTTAATTCCTAGAGTGAAGCTGAGAATGCCATGCAGCCCAATTTAACAGTGATGGATGGAAGTTTTGCTCATTCTTTGAGCAACAGAAACAGTAATATTTTTCCCTATTATTGCTAGGTTTCCCTTGAGCATGTTATATCTTTTGGGATTAGTAATGGAATTTGATTAGAAAAAGGTGCTTGTTCCTTTTCTTGGCCAATTTGACTCAGTTTTGTGTATATGGTTTTTTTAATACCGTTTGCAGAAGAGTTCACAGATAGACTGTGTTTTTACTTTTTCTTTTGTGGTTGAATGTGAAATGCAGAAGATATCTCAGTTCATGAGTCGCGCAGCACGCCTTAATGAAGCCTTTTCAGTTGTGAGACGGGTTCCTGTAATTCGTCCAGCACTGCCTCCTGCTACTGGGGTGTCTCCATGGCCCATGATGAGTTTGAGATGAACAGTCATGTGAGACACACACACACACACACACACACACACACACACACACACACACACACACACACACACGCAAGTTTGTACAGAAGGTAAGTTAAAAATGAGAAGTCTTATGGATCTGCTTACGAATCCTGTCTTCTTTCTTTTCATTTCTTTTCTTTACCGGATGAACTTTTAAAGTTGGAAATGTTTTAATTCGAGTTTGTGTATAAATTTGCACGAAAACTTTTTCTTCCCCTCTCAACTAGTTCTAGTGTAATTTACGTCTAAATGTCACTATTTGTTTTGTGATTGATACGCTTGGACTTGGTTACTTTGTGCACAAACTGTGTGAGAGACAGAGATAGAGAGTGAGAGAGAGAGAGAGAGGTGTATGACTTTGGTTTTGCCCTAAAGTATGATTTTGGTTACTTAATTATTTTCTTTTTGTGCATTGAATTTTACGATATTTAAAAAGACAACCATCACTACAGTGCCATTCAAAATGGCATCAAAGGCCGGCTGTGAGCATTACCTCTATCAATCTTAATATTTTTCCATACAAGAGATGTACGGAGAGTGAGGAGGGAGTTGATTATTATCTGGGATTTATAGAATTTTCTAATCATGATTTTCCCCTTTTTTTGGGGGGGGGGGGGAATTGGGTAGGTTTATGATGAATAGTTTTCATGGTATATTGTCAATAAGAATAGAATTCTTATTCGGTAGGGCCCTTTGTGACTTGAATTTGTTCTTGTAGGGCACAGGTGGTAGTCGGGTGAATTGTGCTTGTGGCTCATTTTAAAGCCACACGGAAGTTTCACTGCTTATTTTTTGTTGAATGCAGAAATTCAATTATCCCATGTCTCAGGGACTCTCATATGTGCATTCTAAAATTACAAGTATTGTTGTCAATACCATCCCCGTAATTATACCAAATGTTATCGGTACTCGTAATTATGCCAAATGTTATCGGTACGAAATATCTCGACATGAGAATATCTCGGGTGTATATATAAATATATTTACATACTAAAATAAATTATGGTCATTGTTCCATTATTTAATTTTTTTTTTTATATTTGAAACTATTGAAACTATTGAAACTATTGAAACTAGTTATGTAATTATGACCGTCTATGAATTTGGATAAATAAACAAAGTTAGGTAAACTAAATTAGGTTTTTTAGATTGTTAAAATAACTTAAATATTAGAAATTTTCAGCAACTTGGATGAATTGCTAAAACAAAGACGAGGTAAAGCGAAATGTAGGTTTCTCATGGCAGTCTAGTGGTATAAATTTTTCTTCTTTAATACGGTGATTCCAAGAAAAAGCAAAATGTAGTTTATTTATCACCATGGTTGTTGGGTGTTTCTTTTTTCTTTTTTTTTTTTTAATTATAGCAATAACCAATTGACTATAATGTAAGGGTGAAGTTAGTTTTTTTAGGTTTTAGATTCTAGAGATGTTTTATTTAGCTTTTAGATTTTAGAGGAGTCAAAAAAAAAAAAAAGGTACGGCGGTGTTTGAATTCAGGTAGAAAAAGACTTACCTTGGTACTAGTTTTTGAGACAGCAAAAGATATATCGGTCAAACCGGTCGGCATGGAATTGTATTGATAACTATTTTTGTTATATTATATCAATACATATTCATAATTATATTCCGATTAATTAAGTTTAGAATTTATAATAATCTATTTAAAAAAATTATTTTCATAACGTAATTTTTTTTATACCTAAACTGTGTGTTAAATTCAAAAACTTAATTAAAAAATTTAACATTATATTTTATTAAATCAATTATAACCATGATCTTAAGATATTTGTTTTCGGTTGATAGAACAGGATAGAACAGGAGTTTTCTTTTAGACTTATATCGACTTTGGAAGGATCAATTTAGATTCTCAATGATTTTTGAGCTCATCACTCCCGCAGGCTTCTGGTGAAGGCATAAATGTGAAGCGACCAAAAAGAATTTGGTGGGGAAACACTTGGGATATGGTTCGATTTCCCTCTGATAACGAAGTTGGACCTAACAAGATTGGATGACGGAGATTGGAGAGCATCTCAATTATTAAAGTGCCAACATAACATATATATATTCATTTATTCATTGATCCATGGTACTCTTGGCTTTGAATGTCAGCCATTCGTCTCACAAAAGTGAAGTAATAGACGGCATAGTTAAGAGGAGGTTTGATTCATTTGCAGTGCCACGAACTTGTGGTGGCAATGTTGGAGAATATCTTTATATTCAGCCAAGGGGGATTTCAATAGTAAATGATTTATTACACTATATGCATATATAAAAACGTATTAAATTAAAAGTTTCAGAATTTACGGATAAATATCTTGATACGTAAATTTCTAAAATTAACTAAAATCGCGTATCTCACGAATGAATCATTTGGTCAGGATGATGATTACGAAACGAATCATCACCACGGATCCACAACCTCTCAACCCAAGTCCGGTGACTCAAATGGCGGAAAGAATTTTCACGCTTGAAAAATTTCTCAAACTCTTGCTGATATTCCCACTCTCAAGAATATGTCTCACTCACTCTCGTGGCCATATACCGAGAGAGTCCTCTGTCTCTTAATTCCCTCTCTTGGAATGCCTATCCTGTACATCCACACGAAAATTCTTGGGAGAGGAGGTTAAGTTATTGGATAATAAGGATAACTTCCCTTTTATTTTAAAATTCAAATCATCCCCCCTTTTTATTAGGTTATTCCAAAAATGCCCCAATATGGGCATAACTTCCGACATCTCTCACTTGCATACGATTGGGGCCATTGTTAATACAAAAAAGAATTTGATATACCCTAAACTCAATGTAATTACATCTATCGGATCACTTTCCGAATCATTTTTCTCATTGAAAGTAATCCCCAAGTATTGTTCGACTGTATATTCACTATTATATTTGAATCTCAACATGGATTAATATAATAGGTCGACTGGTGAATATTACACCATGATATGATGCTGATTGGTTTTCCTTTCATACTAGTAATTTTCAATCTTATCTTAACTGCTTTACAGGACATACACCGTCAATCCGAATCAACTATGGTTTCTTGGTGACATACTAAAGTAGCTACACCAAAATAAAATCTCAAGAGACAGACGAAAGTCGTAAGGGTATATGAGATTCCATGCAATGGATCTCGGGTCTCATATAGTGGGAACGGAGATTATAATGATACTATCATCCCAAATAATAGCTTCCACTATCGCTTAGTCGTTTTATCACACATGACATTAAACAAGTACTACAATGTTATTTCTCAATTTCTCAAAATGGCATATGTCAGATTTCTCTAATATTGTGTATGTATGAGTCTTAGTCTACATAAGACTTTATTCAAAGATCTCAGAAATAGTATCTCAAAGACGATATCACTTAACGCAGGTGATATCTAAGATCTCAATCTGACTTCTCATAGACAACATAGATGTGGGTATATCTATATCGGTTATGTCGCATATGATCTCCTCCTAAACACATATCAGAGTGACAAATATTCTAGCCAGGCCACTCTCAAAGCCTCTTATGACTAGAAATCGTCTCATTTTCGCTCACTCAGAGTCGGAAGTGGTTACTCATGTAAGAGAGTCGACCACGCCTGCCTGACATATTTTTTATCATAATTTACTATAAAATATATGACAATAAATAAGTGTAACAAATTGAACTTATGACTATATAATACACATATGTCATATATATCAATAAATATCAAAGATATCATATAGTACAAATGAGAAATGTCATTATTACATGTAAACCCAATGATTCTATATATCTCACAAAAGAATCTCTCATAATGGGTTTAATGAAAGGATCAACCACTATAGTGTATAAAAAATGTACTTAAATATCACTACACTGTTCGTTGATATTTCTCATAAAATGGTATCTGGTATCAATATGTTTAGTTTTACTGTGATACTTAGGGTTTCAGTTATATGTAATGCCGACCTAATTATCACTATAAATCATCACTAGCCTCTCACTTTCTGCCACAACCCCTAAGTCATTTAGAAATCTCTGAAACCAAACATTCTCTTGAATTGCCATTGAGCATGACATAAACTTAGCCTCTATCGTAGATAGAGATCACAGATTTACTTCTTACTTCTCCAAGACATGGTACCATTTATTTAGCAAGACAGCAGACACTGATGTCGATTTGCGTTTATTCAAATCACCATCCCAATTTGCGTCTGAATACTCAACGAGTCGCAAATCACCTCCTCTGTAACACAAGGACAGGTTCACAGTTCCTTGAGATATTTCAAAAATTTTTTCACTGCTCTCCAGTGATTCATTCCGGGATTCGATTGATACTTATTTACCAGATTGACTGCAAAATAAATGTCTAGTCATATATTTCTCATCGCATACACAATATTGCACATTACAATAGTATAAAGAATTTTACTCAACTCCCTTATTTCTTCCTAAGTTATAGGGCACATTTCAAGACTCAGATTTTCGTTTTTAGCGATAAGAGTATCTAATGGATTGCAATCGCTTATCTCAAAATATTCAAGATTCTTCCTGATGTAGAACTCTTGTTAAAGAGTCAATATCTTTCGCGAGCGATCCTTCTGGATCCTTACTCCGAGAATGAATAAAGTCTCACGTATGTTCTTTATGTCAGAACTCGACAATAACCATATTTTAATGGTCATTAGATACTCTTTGTTGTTCCTAACTAACAGAAGTCACGTATATATAAGAATATGATCACAAAAGAGTCACTAAAATATTTTAGACAGACTCAATAATCCTCCTCGATCATTATAAAAATATAAGATATTATCTGCTTGTGAAATCTTAGATACCACCATCTGGATGACTGTTTTTAGGTCGTATGTCGATTTTCAAAGTCGACAGATTTTATACACTTGACCTATTAGAACGAACCCAAAAGGTTATTCCATGTGGATCTCCTCATCCAAACTTTCATCATGCAACGTGGTCTTACGTCCATCTGGTGTAACTTCATATCTATATTTGTGACAATCGTTAAAAGCTAAACGGATTAAGGTAAATTGGACTATGACTTCCCTATAGTCCAAACCCTTAGTTTGTGTATAACTATGGCTACCATATGGGTCTTATATCTCTCCATCGATCCGTCGACCTTTCTCTTGACCTTGAAAACCTTCTTGTTTCCAGTAGTCCTTCTGCCTTTAGGCAAATCAACTAGGTCCTTGAGAATTTACTCATTCTCAATGGTTTTTCTGCTTTCAGGAAATCAACTAGATGTCAGACTCTGTTGATTTTCATCGACTCATTCTCTCCATTTATGGTCTTAAATAAATGGTTTTTTGCAAAAAAACCTATGAGAGCCTCTAGGATTACTTTAAAATTTTCATCGTCCTCAAGAGTCGCAATGAGGGTCTAATCTTCATTCGAGAAGCGACGTTTAAGTACGTGCCCTCAACACTTCTACGAGGAGAGAGAATCTCTTCACCTCTAGATGGATCGCTTCCACTAGGACCAAAATCCATAATGGGTTCTTGTGTCTCACCGCTGGACTTACTTGAGTTATTAGACTCATCCATATCATAGAAAGTAAAGTTTCGATCGATTTCACCTCTCGATGGATCGCTCCCACTAGAATAAAGATCCTTAATCGGTTTTTCAATCCCGTTATTGGACTCAGTTGATCTACTAAGCTCATCCATCAAATAAAAGGTAGAGTCTTAATTGACTTCACCTCTTTTAGGGAAATTATTCTTAAGGAATGTGTATCACAAGACTCAATTTCAGCAACAGTGCTGTTTGTATGCTCACCTGAGAACACAAGCCTCTCTAGTTTTTGAGTATCTTATTAAAGATACATTTCTTTTCTCGTAGGCCTAACTTGCCATGTGGATGCGAGAAATCGTGATCATACGTAGCACAACCCAATGACCTCAAGTGGCTAAAGTCAGGCTACCTTCCTGTCCAAAACTCAAATGGGGTACCGATTACAGATTTTAATGAGATACGATTAAGAACGTAGGGTGTAGTCAATACAACATCTCCCCAATAGGATATGAGCAAATTGGCCTACGCCAATATAGACCTCACTATCTATAACAAAATCCTATTCCTTTTCTCGATTACTCCATTCATTTGAAAAGTAACAGAAATAGTCAGTTGTCTTGTAATATTCTTCTTGAAATAGAGTTCTTTGTATATTTTTGACAAATACTCACACCCTTATCGATTCTAAGAGTCTTCACTCTTAAGTCTAATTGATTTTCAATCTCTTCAATAAATCTCTTGAAGTATTCTAATACCTCAAACTTGTGCGAGATCAGATAAACGTAACCGATACGTGTGTAATCGTCTACTAACGTAATAAACTACATAACTCCATTTTAGGCTCTCACACTCATATGGCCATAGATATCAAAGTAGACCAACTACAATGGAGTTCCCGCTATCATTGTATTGCTAAGTGATTTTCTTACATATTTGCTAACTAGGCAAAACTCACACACGGGTAACTCAAACCTAACTAGCAGGTCCAACAGACCATTTGCTACTAACTGATTGAACCTCTCTTACCTAATGTGTCCAAATCTACTAAACCACACATTTATATCATCAGTCGGCACAACCAGATGTAGGACTAATAGAAGAATAACAAGAAATACCATTAAAAGGAACAATATTCAGTGCATACAGTTCATAATGGATAGAACCAGAACAATCGAAAGAATTATCGTAACTAATAGAAACATTAGAGTTTTGAAAAAAAGATAAAGCATATCCTCGGCAATCCAAACAAAATACTGAAATTAAGTTCCATCAAATATCCGAATCGCAAAAAAATATCATTTTAAATACAAAGTCTTACCATATTGTAACTCAAACTTGGAAGTGTCAATCCCGTTGCTGACGATGACAAATGCTCCTTTTCTCTTGTGAATCCTCCTAGTATGAGGACTCACTCAGTGGAACTCTACGTACGCACCCTTATCTTGAACTATACAGTCGATGACTCCTGAATTTATAATCCACAAAGGAGAAAATCAGTGAACAATACGATAAATGAGTCAAAATTCAAATCATGTAAAGAAGAAGAATATTCCTTTTACTCATCATAGTCAACGAGCGAAATGATCAAAATTATCTCAGGCATAGCACTTCATATTGGTCTTATCAAATTCTTTCATTTTGAGCTTTTATACTTTATTGTGGATTTTCTCGGATGGTTTTTTATTGCCTGGGTCTCGAGTCTCTTTCACATGCTTATGCCATTTACTTGGTGCCATGAGAGTTCTTACTCGACTCCTCTGCATAAGCATGACTCGAGTGCGGCCTACTCGCCTCTAGGCACTTCTTTTCGAGTTCACTGTGCCTACTCACATCAGCGAAAGTACAAATACTTTCGTCATGTGTGAGATACATTTTCATGATTTTTCATGAATCAGGTAAAAGACTGTATCCAGTACCTGAATCTCATCCGAAATAGGCTTGCCCTCATTCCTTGACTCGGCGATCATACCCGACATTTATATCAAATGTTATATGATTATATGATCAACCATTTTCTTATAAGTTATAAACTTATAAATTAGCTTTCTCGTTGAAAGAGCACTATAATACTCTTTTAGGGCGAGCCTATCCGACATAACAATGGATATTACTCATAACCGGGATCAAATCATCATACTTTCCATTGATAAAGATTACCATAATTTGGCTATCATTTTTCTTTAACGTACAATAGATCACATTATCCCGTCTACCCTCCTTGACGCCCACCAATTCATAACTCAGAATCTCATACAGATCTTGCTCCTTAAGAATAAACTGAATTTTTCGATGAAAAAATTCACAATTATCACCATTTAGTTTATTCTCCTTGCAAATATCTATTATGACAGTATTTTATGTAGTTAGAGAGACTTTAGTAATTTATTGATACTTATTCTTATATTTTGTATACCTATCGAATTAACAAATCTCAAATAATTCGAATATATACCCTAATTTGAATGTATGAATCAACGGATATCATATATCACAAATAGAAATCGCATCTTATCATTCGGAGTTGGATTCGACACATAAAAACTCACTAAAAGGCACAAATACGAACGTAGAATCTTTAGAAATTTGAAAAAAATTGATCCGGCATTGCATCATGCACCGCCGGAGGTTCCATTTGCTGCCACGCGCAGGCGGCGCACAGCCAGGTGCCTTCACGTGCCAACAGTTGCATGTTGCATGTGCCAGACGCGCAGAGTGTCTAGTGTGCACTTGGACATGCATGGCAGCATGCTGCTGCATGTGTAGGATGCACATTGCGTCCCGCACGCGCCTCCACGTGTGGAGCGGGTCGCGATTCGGGTCGGCTCGCAAGTCCAGGTCGTAACTAACCCAGACCTCCGGACCCTATTAACACACCGTGTCAGAGCGTGAATGGCACACGCCTACTGCCAGGAGCTTCACACTCTTGCGTGCGTGTATTGCACGCGCCACAGGTTGGGTCGGGTCTTCTTCGCTCGATGGGTTTGCAACCGGGTCCTTTCGACCCGGGTGTTGGAAAATGCTTTGTCGAACTATTTTTCCCGTGGTTTTCACCAGAAAACTGCAATTAAACTTCCAAAATCATCCTAAACAGGATTTAGTGGAAGATTTAGACCCTAAACTTGGTCATTTAAATGTCCCCATCACGATCTTTCACGGCTAATGAAGAAAATTGTCATTCCAGCAACCAAATCACACGTTTGTATATCAACATGTAGATCTGTGCAAGACAAAGATTTTTAGACCATTATTACAAATTGATTCGTCCTTAAATTCGATAGATTTAAGGTTTTATGTTCGTAAGATTAAAAATTTTGACCGAACTTTTCACGACCTTAATATAGTCAAAAAATTTAACAAAAATTATTTTCATGATCCATAGGTCATGGGCATTCTCATGGTACTTTTGGATTCACAAAACTCATTCATGATCTGAATTCTAAATTTTGTATGCTATACATTTTATATCCAAAAAAATTTCGAAATTTTTTTAAAATAAATTCAACGTTGCTATGATACAAATGAAGGATTTATTACACTATATATGCGTATGCAGAAACTATTAAATTAAAAGTTTCAGAATTTATGGATAAATATATCGATACATAGGTTTCCAAAATTAACCAAAATCACGTATCCTACAAACGAATTGCTCAATCAAGATGGTGATTAAGAAATGAACCACCACCATGGATCCACAATGTCTCAACCCAAGTCCGGTGACCCAAACGGCTGAAGGAATTTTCATGCACGAAAAAATCCTCAAACCCTCGTTGATATTCCCACTTTCAAGAATAAGTCCCCTTCACTCTTGTGGCCATATATCGAGAGAGTCCTCTATCTCTTAATTCCCTCTCTCGGAATGCCTATCACGTACATCCACACGAGAATTCTTGGAGAGGAGGTTAAGTTATTGGATAATTGGGATAACTTCCCTTTTATTTTAAAATTCAAATCATCCCCCCCTTTTATTAGGTTATCCTAAAAATGCCCCAATATGGGCATAACTTCCAACAAATAGGATGGTCTAAATGAATTATGAATGAACACCAGCAGTTGGCATTTGCAAGCATCATCCAAGGTATTAAAATCCATAACTAATAAATGTATTGCAAGCATTTTTCCTGTTCTTCTTTCCATCTAAATGTGGGGTCGTTGGGAAGATGGAACAAACTATCAAATTCAATGCCATAAACCAAATCTGAATAAGTTTTCCATGATCCATACACAAAAATTGAACTTGGGTATGTTTCTAATACAATCACCCAAAGTCAAATTGGTCCTTCAAATTTGAATTAATCAAATCAAATCCAAAAGTATGAATTGTGCAATTGATAATTATTGACATTTGTAAACAACAAATCCAGAAGAATGAATTGAGGGATTGTTAATTATTGACATTAGTAAACAACAAGGCAATTTGATTATAATTCAATTCATGATGATCACAATGATTCATCAAGCCATTTCCCGTTTCAATCCCATAAATAGGAAGAGGCCTTACTCAGGGCAGGACCACACGTTAAAATGCCAAGAGATTTCTAAAATATATGCGTACCCACGAGATAATAAAAAGTAATCCCATGGATATGGTGGCTATTCTCCATGATTCTTTCTGGACAGAAGGTTGGATTTTGCTTGGGAATTCTTAAAGTAACCATATGTCTTTTTCTTGTTTATACCATCGTAGAAGCATATATTAGCAGGTTTAAGAGACATGAAGGCTTAATTTCATTCTCTTTTCCTTTAGTTATTCATCCTTTGAATTACTCATTTATATATGAATTTCATTTCACACAAAAAATTATTCTTGGAGAAGTCTGAAGAAAGGAAGGTGTTAGTGAACAATATAATAAAAAATAATAATTTTATTACAAAATGTAGAGAAAATTGCATAAAACTATAGGCTGAGATATGGATATTTCGGTCTTTTTAAGAAAATTCGAGTTTTCTATGATAGACAAATATTAAGAATCAGTGCAATAGATTTTACTTGACTAGTATCCTCTAGAACACAATAGGCTATCAATTTGTACTTTGGTTTAAAATAATTTTGCACAAAGGTTTGGATTTAAAACTCCACCAAAAGAACACTTTTCTTTTATTAACACTCTTTCTAAAATATTTGTAAGATTAGATGTGTTGAAAAAATAAAAAAGAGGTTTCTACTTATAGATAAACAAAATTCTTGAAAGACACAGTATCAACAACCAATAAAGGATGAATAAATTGTTCTTTGCACTTTTAAATTTTTCTAGATTTTGAAGAGGGAAAGAGATAAAATGTACACACTCAATTTGTAGTGATTCCGCCCTCTCTGATATACATTGTTGGCAAAATATATTTTGATGATGAGCAAAACTAAGATTGATCTTATGAAGTGGTACCTCACTTTAATATGCTTTTGTTCTTGAGTGATGAATTCGATAAGCAAAACTAGATTTTGATATTGAGTAAAACTTAAGTTTGATAATAAGCAAAATAGATTAGATTAATGATATATTGGTTTAGGAGAAACTATGTTAAGTTAGAAATGATGACAGACATAGACATGAAATTTAGATTTAAAGTAGTCGATTTATCCTTGAATACTAGTCGACTCACTAAATTTAGAAAAGTCTCCAAGTTTAGATAGAAAGATAAGTTAGTTGAGTCATGAAAGAATATCAGTCGACTTACATTGTTAATAGATAAACTGAATTTAGAAAGAAGAAAACTCAAAGTGGACACACAGTTAGGCAATAAGACAAAGACACCGAACACTAAGAGATGTGATCAATCATCGCACGTGCTATTATCGAGCAAACTGCCAAATAGCATTCCTTAAAGCGATATATGAATATCCTTATAAATTCTTCCAAATGCTCTAATATGTCTGAATCCAAAAATTAAATGATTGTCCAAAAAATTGGTCAAGTAACCTCCTTAAAAATCCATAATCATTGTGCCACACATGTCGTAGCTACAAAAACAATTATAGCACCATAAGTCAACCTATGGAAGTATGTGAGTTGACTTGATGTGTTCCCAACTCAACTTGATAGGACCCCAAGTCGACCTACCCTGAGCAGTCATTCCCTCAATATCGAGGTGATAAACAAAGTTATCCGAATCAATCTTAGTAAAATCTCAATTTTTTTAGTATCCAAAAGCTATTTGTGATAATTTCATGATTGTTCGAGCTAGTTCTCTAAAATGATCACAAATGCCCATAGGTATCCATATTCTCAACCAAATGGCACTTAATGCCAACTCATATGTCAACCTCTTGGTGAGAGCAAATTTAATAAAACTCCAACCAAAATTTTCTACTGAATCATCCATATAAATGTTGTACATTGCTTGGAACCAAATATCGAAATTCTCTTGGATGCACAAGATTGCTCATGAGTCTAAGAGTGTGACATGCCCCAGCACAAGACACATGCCATGGCACAAGCCATGACATGGCATGCCATGGCACAAGCCATGACATGGCATGCCAAACTAGCGAATACCAATCCTCAATCTTTGAAGCATTGGTACTTAATACTATTCACATGAGCTACATCGAGCCACGACACATGCCACGAGCCATGACATGCCATTACATGAGTCACAATGCATGCCACACCATACCATAGTCCAATCACACCATGCCACGACACAAGTCATGACACATGCCATGGTACATGTTGGAACATAGGACACAAGGCATAAGGCCAAGTTGACCTGCTCTATGTAGTAAGTCGACTTGCATTATAGGTCGAGTCGACTTGCGATCTTATCTAAGTCAACTTGCACAGAACTCACTTCCTTGAAGCATAGAAAATCTAAGAAAGCACACGCTTGGGTATAGATACTTGATGACGAGATGTGCTAAGGACATAGATTAGCTCATGTTGCATAAAGACTAGTCGACTTGCACACTGGTGGTAGTTGACTCATGCACTAAGTAAGACTCTCGGTCAATCGAGAGAGTATTGGGCCAACCATGGGAGGTCTTGGACAACTGAGAGAGCACTTATTATGATACACGAGCGTTGCATAGGCATGGCATTAGCATATCACATATGTGACATTAGTTTAGTACGAGCATTGCATGATCATGACATTGGTATGGCATTAGCATTACACTAGTATCGCACGAGCATCACACGAATAACAGCATACCACAAGCCATGTGCCACAAGCCAAAGCACCAAGTCACCATGCCGCGAGCACTGAGCCATCCTGCATATGCATAAAGCACTAACACTAAAGTAGGTTTAAGTACCAGGTCGTCGTATCAAAATGAGGAAGTTGACCACCACAAGTCTTAAAAGATGAGTAATGATCCTTGGACTTATTAGTACTTATCCTCAACACTATTCAAGCTCAAAGTTTAACCAAGGCAATAGACGTAGTCGACTTGCATAAGTGGGGTAGAGACTCACTCTAAGTACTAAAAGGAAAAATAGTCGAGCACAGTAATAAATTCCAATCCTTGATCTTAGAAGTACCGGTACTTAGAACTATGAACTGGTCCATGAAGCAGTTGACTCAAGAGACATAGGTAGTTGACTTACTTGTGAGTAATGGCTAATTGTTCAGAAATCTTGTTTGAGGATTAAATGACCCTTCAACAACCTGCAACAACTATATTTGTGCAGTAAAAGCTCTCTAATGGCTAGATTAATATCAAGAGCTATAAATACAACACACAAGTTAAAGATCAACAACTTTTCGAGCATTCAATGAACTAGATCAAATAAAATCTTCTCTGAGCTGTAACTCTTTTATTGTTGTATTTGTGTTTAGGCTTAAAGATCATATCGAAGTGTAAGCTTCACTTGTATCTTCTGTTCTCACTTCAAAATCTTATAAAAGACAGAAAGAAAGGGTTCTTTTTGGTTTGGACTTAGAGTGTCTAAGTGAGACAAGTTAGGGCTGATAGTACTGAGAGAGCTCATATGAGTGTTCTGTGAGCAACACTTGTAAAGGTGTAATTAGGACCTATAAAACCTAGTTGTATATATTATTTAGTGGATTGAAAAATTCCGGTGAAATCTAAAAGTGAACGTAGGAGAGGGTGGAATCACTATAAATAGTATGTGTTGATTCTTCTCCTTCCTTCTATGCTCTTCTCTATTTTTCAAGTCTTAAATTTCTAGAAAATTCAAAAAGTTGCAAACCACCAATTCACCCCTTCTAGATGGTTCCTACATATGTCCACTTTTAGATTTCACGTAAATTTTGAATCTACTATTTTTTTTACAAAATAGTATAGACAACCAAAACTAGCTTATACAGTTACTAGTCAAACCTTTCATGGTATATCTCTCAACACTACCTATAAGGTCCCATTTCAAGAAAATATTAAAATATTGATTTACATTTACATTTCATTGAACACACTTAAATTTTTCGCATCGCACTATGATAAAATTCATTGATTTCCTTTTATTTGCAATATATGTTTCAAATTTTATATTCATGATTTTAAGAAGAGGTCAAGTATATTAAAATTAGTATAGACTAGTAGGATAATCGGTGAATGAGAGCAGTCGGCATAAGCCAAAAAGAGAACCGAATTAGGGTTGTGGGACCTACAAAAGGGATAAAAAATGAAATGAAAATGAATTAACAAAAAAGAAGAGAAAAACTACACCATCAATACCCAACACTTGGCATCCACCCCTTTGACACATCACCATACTTGGGACCCCCTATTCCACTTAGCTAGAGAGAAAGAGAGGGAGAAAGAGTTTAAAACACAACCTCCTTTTCCTAAATGCCTATTTTCGGATTTCACTTTCCTCATCCACAAACCCACCCTAAACTCCATTAAAACAATTTCTTGAACTTGACATAAACCATCTCCATCCATACATATGTTAACCCTAGTCTTTGGGAAGAAAAAAAAGTGTAGAACACCTATAGAACACGTTGAAAAATACATAAAAAGCAAGAAGGTTGAAGGAATTAAAGAGAAATGGATTTTGAAGCTTGGAAAGACAAATATCTTGCTCGTGTTGTTTCTTTGATGCCTAATAACTACGTTAAATATGTTTTCAGATTGTTTGTAATATTTAAATAAGGATAGAATGAAAAAGAAAATGAAAATCTTACTTTGGAATATCAAAAAACGGAAGAAAACCAAAATTTAACATTCTGGACAGTATGACCATACTCTATTCTTTATTCAATATCTTTTTCTGCTTAATTCCAAATTGAATAGAGTTTTCTTTTTGAAGAAACTAGATTTCTATAACTTTATATGACATATAATTTCGAAAAATTTCATTAAGAAATGAATTTTTAGTGAATTTTCAAAGTGGCATGTTGTCTGTAGAAAAACAGTCCTATTTCTATATGTTTCTGTATTGAATTTTGTTTTGATTGTTAGTTATCTTATAGGCTAAATTAGGCTAACCTATGAATGCAAATATTGTTGTCCTGTGTTTTATCTTTAAATGGCCACCCAAATCACCTCAATCAAATATGTGTAGAAGAAATTATGTTAATTTGTTTATGACTGCGCAAATTATATTGTAAATTTTGAACATTAACATTATTTGATATCGCTTTCTCTATGCAATTGGAATTAAAACTTGTCGTGAATATAAAAGTTAAAGTTCTAAGTCTTAATTTTATGTGACAACTGGATTCATCTCAATTCAAATATTGTAGTCCAAAATATGATAGTTTTATCAAAACTTGTTTGTGTTGGAAACTCATCAAAATAGCTTATTGGAGTGCTATGGGCTGGTTGACTATAAGTACAACATATTCGTGATATTTGGTTATGAATGCTATGTAATCCCTATGATAAATTGGCATCTTTGTGATCATTTCTCATATGAACATGAAATAATATAAAGAGAAAATGATACTACGATGATTTTTTTGAAAGATTTGCAAAGTCTATGGCGAATTTTAAGAAATATAGTTCGTATATGGAGTTTTGAAATCTTTGTGAATCTTGCAGGCGTAGCTTGAGGAACTATAGACGTATCTCTTCTCTCTACGAGGGTGGAATTAGAAGCAAGTGAAATATTTGAGATGTTTAACCTAAAAAGATTTAGTTGCATTTAGAAATACCAAATTTTGGTTTACTCTTCCAGACTCTCATATACTAGTTTGGTTCAACATTCTATTACTTTCTTTAGATATCAATTTCAAATTAGAACAATAAAGATAGAGAAGGATAATAAATTTAGAGTAGTAATTGTATTTATTTCTTTGGAATTGTTTGCGATAATGTGTATTTTTGTGTTTTTTTCGATGTCAAGCTATTTATATGCTAATATTGATATTCCTATACCTGATTACTTGTTATGTATATTATTGGTCCCCCATATACTTGCTCAGCTTATACTGACCCCGATATTTTTATTTTCAGGTAATCAGGGAGATGATAGGAAATCGCAGAGTAAAGACCTTTAAGTTAAGAGATTTCGATCTTTACTCATTTCCAACCCATTTATATTGTTAAGACATGTTTTTCTTGTCCTTTTTGGATTCGTACAAGTTACCTGTTATATGTAAACGAAAATTGAAGGCCAAGAAGAGTTTTATATGTACAGTTTTGTTTATATTTGATTATATACCATGGTGTGTGATTGGATGGTCGGGAGAGCCATTAATACATATTTGTTTGATATT
This sequence comes from Dillenia suffruticosa, assembly GCA_033439265.1. Lineage (NCBI taxonomy): Eukaryota > Viridiplantae > Streptophyta > Magnoliopsida > Dilleniales > Dilleniaceae > Dillenia > Dillenia suffruticosa. Next base: position 14,076,774 of record JAVTVX010000017.1, on the reverse strand, counting down.
AGATGTGTTTTGCTTGTTTTATTATATTTTATATTAACTCCAGATGGCTAAATAGTCATTAAATTAAGAAGATTTTGCCATAATTTTATTTGAAAAGAACAATTAATTTATTTTTTTAATATAAATCTCATTCCGTGTTATTACACATAGGGAGTGCAACTGTCGCGAATCCAGATGTCACTTTTTAATTATGTTGGTTGCTTCCACATTTACATGTCTGTTCCCTTTTACTAAGGGGTGCGATGCCTAAATAGTGGGTCATCACACTACCCACTAGGTTTCCACATGTGTTAGTATATCTCATGTGTTTCACTCAAACACATTAATACCTAGACCGTAAGTACACTTTAAGAACAAATGTGTGAAATACTCCAAGCAAACTTTAACTTTTGATATATCACAAAAAAAAAACACAAACTAATAATACAACATAAAAATGAATATTTGCTTACAACTTGTTGTTTAATCTTCATTGCTCGATCATTGTCCTTTTTCTCCTGCTTGAGTTGAAGTGTTGTTTTTATAAAGAGCCCATTGGAAAAACTTGAATGCTTATTTAATACTTTGCAGAACTAGTCGTTTGCTTCATTTAATGCACAACCATTTTCTTTAGAGCTAGTCATTACACGCAACTGGTCGACTTGTTACCTTCGCAAGTTGACTTGTTCTTTAGTATTGCATGAGTTAGACTTAGTTTAGGTTGACTTGTTCTTCACTTAGGTCGACTAGAGCAATATAGACTTCCAAGACATATAGCTTAAATGGGTTGACCTACTTGCTTTTTAGGTTGACCGTATTTGATGATACTTAAGCCTTTTGTTGTTTTGCATACATGTAGGTCGACTGCTATTGTGCCCAAGTCAACTTGTGTTTTATTGTTTCTTTGCTTTTAAGGATTTTAAAATTAGATAGTTGATTTACTCTCATGTTAGGTCGACATGATTCTGTAGATTCTTTCAAATTTTTAATACTTCAATTTTCCATAAATATTTCTAAGTTCAGAAGTAGTAGTTCGACTTACTATTTCATTAGGTCATTTTGAAGTTTTACAACTTCACTGATTATCTAGGTCTCAGATATGCATGTAAACTTATAGTTAGTGTATGTTGACTTGTCTATTTCTTATTTTCTTTTTTATGCTTTATCTCCTTAGGTCGACTCATGTTCTTATCAATCGACTTAGTCTAATTTTTTTTTTCTTTTCTTCCGTTAGAACTTCAGATTTTCAACCATTACAACTTCAAATTTTTGACTCTTCTCTTGTACAGGTTGACATATCTTTTTCAGTAGGTCAACTTATTCAACTTTATTATTTTGCCTAGTAAGTTTAGCTTTACTGGCATGTCAACTTACTTCTTATGTGGGTTGACTTGTTGTCTGGCTAACTTAGTAAATTCACTTGAAACATTTTCAAACTTATTTAACTATTTTCAAATTCATCTTTCATAAATCTAATCTAGTTTTGCTTATCATCAAAACATATTTTTTTTATAAATTCTCATCTCATTAGGTAAGATATAAGTGGTGTAGAGAAATATAACCATCACTCACTACACTACTAGGTAATTTACATCCCAATACACTCACTATTACATGAGTTAGACCACATTACTCAATATTAAAAGTATGAATTAGTAACTTACTCTATTACTAAAAAATAAGAGTGTCTACTCCACTATTCCCACGTTATATAAGTTACATTCTATTACTCAATATTAAAAGTATCTATTATAATTTATATATAAATTACAATATTCTCCCACTTACTTTTAATATTAATGTAAGTGATATCATGTTAAGAGAGATAATACTAATTAAAGATAGATTTTATACTTCTTGAAGGTGTGCTCTGTATTGAACCTCCACTTAATGTAACAAAAATTTTCACTCCAGAGTCAGAGTATGCTCAACACTAAACTAAGACTTCTTTTGGGAAATGAAGATTATTCCTCACATATAATAATCTAGGTGTTGACATGAATTTTGATAGCTAACACATCACATCCTTGTAATATCCGATTTTCATGAGTGTTTTTTAGAATAAGCCTAATTCTCATTGTGGTCCCATTTCCACACTCACATAGGTGAAATCCGTTCAAGCATTCCTGTAACTTTTAATGTCCCATTCATAAGAGATACATAACACAACCCACCAATCATTATAGGAAAATGCAACACATCATAGGGAAGGATATTTAAGAAAAAAATATGTATTTTTACGATCACCATATGATTCATTCTTCCTATTGAACTCAATTACAAGATCTCTGGTCGTTGGTTTAGGTGTCCTTAAACGTGGTTGATGAATTTATTGGCTTTAATCCCATTCTACTCAATGTGCTCCGGATCATTTCTCTTGCTAAGGCTTTGGTAAATGGATCCTCAAGATTATCAAGAAATTTAATACAAATCACATTAACAATGTCATTAGCCAAATATGATATTACAATACTTTGTTTTTTTCAAATGGATTTGGATTTACCATTGTAATAACAGATTACTACTCTACCAATTGTAATAGTGCTATCACAATGAATGAGTACAGGAGAAATTGATTTTTCCAAGTGAGAATATCAGATAGAAACTCCCTTAACCAACACGTTTCCTTATTGATGCTAATGCATAGCTCAACCTCAAAAGTGAAATTAGCAATTGTAGTTTTTTCCCCCAATATAGAGCACCAGCACCCATCATAATGATATAATTAGTGGTAGATAGAGAGTTACTTGACAATGTATTGCAGTTGGTATCACTATAACTTTCAAGTATAGTATAACATTTTTTATAAAGTAAGCAATTTTTTTTATACCAAATAGATATTTCATTACTCTTTTCATAACATGTCAATGCTCCACATTTGGCTTGTTAGTAGCCTTGTCAAGTATTCCTACTGCATATACAATACTAGGCCTTATACAATTGGTTACATATCGCAAACTTTCAATTATACTAGCATACTCATTTTGATTATAAATATCATTCTCGTTTTTAATAGTAAATAAATGAATATTTGAATCAAAAAGAGTATTCATGTATTTATAATTATCAAAATTATATATTTCCGTAATTTTCTCATCATAATATGATTGATTAAGAAAAATACTATTACTAGTTTCAGTGATTTTTACATCCAAATAAAATTAGTTTCATCCAAATCTTTCATATCAAAATGCTTTTTAAGCTTATTGTTTGTATGTTGGATAATATATAAATTTAATCAAAAAAAAAAAAACAAGTCACTTACATAATAGCAAATAATCACATTCAAATTTAAGATTTATGGTATATGCATTTGTCACATTTGTTTGATTTAAAGACATTAGCAATCATACAAGAATCAAATTTTTAATACTACATTTTGGGTGTTTGCTTTAAACCATAAAGGAATTTTTCAAATTCACATACTTATATTTTCTCCTCCAAGCTTAATAAACTCCTTAAGGTGGTCTATATAAATTTCTTTTTCTAAGTCGCCATTTAAGAAAACAGTTTTGATATTCATTTGATAAATACGTAAATTATGAATTGTAGCAATAGTAATAAAAAAACCTAATAGATGTCACTCTTGTAACTTGAGAAAATGTATCAAAAAAATCAAGAATGTCTTTTTATGTAAAACCTTTAGCCACAAGTGTTGTTTTATATTTATCCATGGTTCTATCTAGTTTTGATTTCTTTTTAAGGATTCCTTTACAACCAATTCTTTTGCACCCTGGAGGCAAATCTATGGGTTTTCAAGTTTAATTAGAAATTAAAAATTTTATCTCATTATTTACAGTCTCTTTCTAAAATATAATATCTTCAAAAAATAAACATTGTTTTAAAAATTAAGTTTCTCAATATTATATACAAAATAGTGAAAATCAAATTTTTTTTCAATTCTATCTTTTTTATTTCTTCTATGTTTAAAAGAATCTTTTTTTGAAATTTTCTAAAATCTAAATTGAAAAAGTTTTTTCTTAATTTTATAAATAAGAAGTGGAAGTAGAGTTTTTAAATTATTTTGTAAACTAATATTGTACTTAGTATATTTGAATTTGTAAGGAAATTTTTTCCATAAAAAATAGTATTATCTGATTCAAAAATCACATTATTTTCAATGTCAAGGAACCTATAGGTTGTGCAAATTTTTTGCATATTCAAGAAAAATATAGGAGGCAACTCTTACACCTAGTTTGGGTTTTTTTAGATAATCTAGCATAGACCAAACAACTCCATACTATCAAATATCTCAAATAAGTCTTATACATTTTCTACAACTCATAACGAGTTATTTTTGTTCTTTTATATGGCACACAATTTAACGTATGATATACTGTCAAAATAGTTTCACCCCATAAATTTTTAGCATATATGAATTAATCAATATGGCATTACACAACTCTATAAATATTTTATTTTTCCTTTCAACCATACCATTTGATACAAGAGAATATGGAGGTATAGTTTTATGAATTATTTTAAAAAACTTAACATATGAGTTGAATCCAAAAGATTCATACTCACATATTCTATTATTTCAGACTTTTTTAATTTTTTTACCAAATTAATTTTCAACTTTAAGGATAAGATTTAAAAGTCTTCAAGTACATCACTTTTATGTTTAATCAAATATACATACGTATATTTAGAAAAATCATTAATAAAAGTAATGACATATTTATTTTCTCCTTAAATCAAAATTACTTCAAATTCACACAAATCAGAATCTACTAGTTCAAGTAATTCAGTTTTTCTTTCAACACTTTTGTAACCTCCTTTTGTAATTTTCGCTTTGTTACAAGTTTTACATTTTTTCAAATCTTTGTTGAGTTTTGAAATTAATCATTACTTACTCATTATACCCATATATGTAGAATTAATATGATACAAATAGATATGTCAAAATTAATGCAAGACAACATATAAAAAGAATTATCACAAACTTTATTTTCAATATTCAATTTAAACATTTTATCATAAGTATAGCTTATGCTAATAAAAATTTTCATGTTTAAAATCACATACTGATCAACTCTATAATTTGTTTGAAGCCAGCCTTATTGAGAAGAAAACTTAACACAATATTTTTTCTCATGAAAGGTATATACATCACATCTTTTAAAAGTAATATCTTCGCAGATGTAAATTTCAATTTAATCTCACCATTCGCCAAAGTTTGAATTATGTGAAAATTACCAAGCATGATAGTCTTGGATTCTTCATAGGGAGTAAATTTCTTTAACCATTTTTTGCTGAAGCAGATATGTCTATTGACATCAAAATTTGCCCACCACCCTTCAAAAATTTCTACTAAAAATATGTGTTTCACCATTGCCACAAAAAGTTCTTCAGTAATATTAGTTTGAGTTAGAGTCTCACGTTTTCGAAATTTGCTAATTTGAACAAGATGCTCACTTTTGCTACAAACATAACATCACCTGGCTTTTTATATGACCGTGGTTTTTGTTCTTGTGATTGAAAATTTTCTTTTTATTGCGAGTTTTACTATATTTATTCCTAAAATTGTTATTTAGTTTCAGATATATGCTTTGAGAATTATTGGACAAACTATTTAAAAATATAATATCTATATTAGTGGAGTTTATATTTGTATTTTAAACTATTGCATCTTGGTCTCTTGCCTCCTCCTCCACATAGATATGTGTGATCAAATCCTTCAAAGTGATATCCTTCTATTTATGATGCAAGGTCTTGTGAAATTCTCCCCAAGTTTGTGGTATGTCTATGATTCTAAGAACTATCAAATTGTCGTCAAAATTCTCTTTCAGACTGTACCTTATGGGCATCGTTTGAAAGTCTTGCACTTGGTCCACCATAGATTTTCCCTCTATCATTTAGTAGCAAAAAAAGCGACTAGTTGCATATTTCTTTGCATCGGCTTATTCGGTGTCGTACTTGAGTTGTAAAGCCTTCCATATTTTCTTGGCAATCAAATAAGTATGTTCATAATAGTCATAAAATGATTAGAAAGATAATTCAAAAAATAGTAGTGACAATTATACTCATCTATTTTATATTGTGCACATTTCTCTATGTGTTCAATTTGTTCATCCTTAGACATGCCTTCAATGGTCTCCTTGTTGGGATTCTTTTCGGTGAGAATATAAGTCACCTTTAGAAGGCCGAGGCAGAATAACACTTGTTATGTTTATCTCCTAAAGTGAGTACCATAAAAATTGAAGGACGTGTTAAGATCTCTAACTTGGTTGATGAAAATTTTCTTATGCAATTTCCATATCGAATTCTCCTTAAAAATGTTAATAAATAAAATAATAAAAACTAACAATTTTTTTGATATAAAAGAATATATATCAAAAATGAAAAAATACACAGGTATTAGGATATGTCCTGAGATATCCGAAAAATCAATAGGCCAACATATAAGGCCAATAAGTCATAGTCTCAATTGATAGCAGGACTACACTGACAAAAGCTGCCATGACTCGTGGTGGTAACTAATGGTTGCCTAACCTTCTTTTGTTTCTCTCAATTTAGATATAGTAAATACACACATTGAGGAGGCATTTGAAGACCCAGTTCTGCTGAATGGGGTGCATAGTTGGGAAAAATAGGATCCCTCAAATGTCAGACCAAGAGATAGGAAAGGTCATAAGAACATGTTGTGCCATCGTCACACGCCATACCTTTCTCAAGAAAGGACAGTGAAAGAATAGGTGATCAAGAATATCCCTCTGATTGGAACATAGATGACAAGTCGAAAAAGTTAAAAGTCTAAGCCTGAAAAGGTGGTCACTCGTCTGCAACTACTTCATGAAGACAAGCCACAAAATGAAAGCTAATTGAGGAATCGCTCTTAGGAACCAAACTAGATCAGTCCACGGGACATGGTCATATGAACATCTGAAGTATTTCTACGTTGAATTAATAAAAAACTCCCCATTAGAAATGATCATCCACACAATCCTGTTATAACCGGCAGATGGAATATCAGACTCCGAGATACTCTTGGATACTATCAAAGAAAGATCGCATCGATCTTGAAATCTGTTGTTCCTGAATATACTCCAAACAATGGGTGCTGGAAAGGATGTCCTGTACAATGCAATCAATAGGAAAACTTAACCTCTCCATAGCCTGCCTTCCTAAGACCTCTATCAAAGGCCTTGTAGGCTACCAAATGTTATACCAAAAACAAATGTGGCTACCATTACCCATCCTCTAGGTTACAAGCTCCCAGACTAAGTGTCAAAGAAATAGGAGCTTCCTCCGTTTCCATGACCACCTATCCAGAACACGAACATGTCAAAAACTACGATCTCACCTATCGGGTCCATACATTATCCTCAGGGTCTAAAAGGAGATGCTAGATATGCTTGAGTTAGGCTGCTTTATTCCAATCCGTTACCCTCTTTAACTCTAATGTCCTCCTTGGTGTGACAAATAAGGGATCAGGCTACCTTGGGTTTATGGTGGTCTAAAGATAAACTAGACCATAAAAACCTTGATATGACCTGCTCGAGTTCCTTGTAAACCATCTTTGGACGAAGAAACATGGTAGACTAATATGTCTGAATTGAAAAGAGTATAGCATTAACCAACTATAACCGTCTTGTGTAGGATAAAAGACGAATCATCCAATACTGAATCCGGACCATTACTCTTTAAACAAGTTGAACACACTCCGCTACTAAGAGTATGGTTGACAAAAAAGGAACTCAAAGGTATCTAACCAAAAGGTGAACTAGTTGGAACCTAGAATCCTTGATATATCTTCTTGCATCCTCTGCTTTATCGTCTCAAAAAAGATCTCACTTTTTTAAGAGTTCGTTCGAAACCTAGATAGAGACCCAAACTACGTCAAAATATCCAAAATATACTGCATAAAAGCTAGACTACCCTAAAAGAATAGCATCAAATCATCTACAAAGCATAAGTGGGAAAGACCAACCTTCTGGCATCTTTTATGATACTCAAATGTCAGCCCCTCGGTGGCCTTGTGCATCATGCTCCAAAAAAGCCTCCATAACTAGCACAAAAAGTAGAGGAGATAAAGGATCCCCTGCTGAAATCCTCTCAAATTCTAAAAGAAATCCGTCAACTCTCTGTTAATAGCTTTCGCAAAACTCATTGTAGATACACACATCATGATTCTATCAATCGGCCATAAGGGAAAACCAATGCACTCCAGAGCCAGTCTAAGGAAGTCTAAGGAAATCCCACTTTACTGAACCGTACACCTTCATGATATCGATCTTTATCGTGTATCTAGGGGAGCCGCGATTCAAGTGATATCTATGAAAAAGCTCATGAGCTAACAAGATATTATTTCAAATCCTCCTACCCATTATAAAGGTAGGCTGTTCGCTGCCGATAATGTTTGGCAAAATCTAACTCACCCTCACTGCAATAACCCTAGAGATGCACTTATATACCATATTGCAGCAAGAAATCAGCCTAAAGTCCATCAACGAGGTTAGGTTATCCTTCTTCAGGATAAATGAAATGATAGAACCATTCGCCTTCTTCAGAAGGTACTCGTGTATAAAGAAATCCATGACTGCCTTTATAACATCAGGTCCCACAGTATCCCGGCTAACTCGGAAGAGCTCCACGCTATATCTATCTAGACTCAGAGCCTTATGTCTACCCAAATAGAACATAACCTCTCTCACCTCCATCGCCATCACGGTGCCTCCAATGCATGAATCTAAACCTCCGAAAGAGTATCTCGGATCATGGAAGCAATAAAGCTACCCAACTAGCCTACCTTAGGCCTGCTCATAAACAATCCCCTAAAGTAGGTGGTTGCCTCTCGTCTGATATCATATGGATTAGATATCTGTGTGCCATCCTCCTTAACCAAAGAACATACTGAGTTTTGGTTATGTCTACACCTGACCATACCAAAAAAGAATGCAATATTTCGATCTCCTAACTGGAGCCATTGGTCCCTAACCTTTTGTCTAAATATAAGCTTATGATAGTAAGAAGTGGTAGTCCTCTCTTCATCACCCAAATCACTCACAACCCCAGATAACAGCTCCTACTGTTTCCGAACAAGTCTCTCTTGGGCTATGAACTCTGATAAACAATTCACTGTACTCCCGACAGTTCAGCAATCTCAATCTCCATCTCAACCCCTTTAGTTTTCTATACAGGCGATACATCAAAGTCTCATAATATATGTCCTCCGAGGCCTCTGACACTATTTCGCGATAATGAGGATGTTCCATTTAGAACTCAAAGAATTTGAACAACACCCTCCCATATTGATCCCCATTTTGAACTCTGACCATACACGGGAAATGATTTGAATCACCTGGTGGGGGAAAAAAGTCTTAGAAAAAGGATAAGAAGTCAACCAAGCAAAATTAACCAACACTCTATCCAACTTCCTTATAATAAAATTCACAGTCTTCATATTCCACCAGGTGAAAAGGCCCCGGTATACTATAAGTTCTTCAACTCTGACTACTACATACAATCATCCAGGACACAATCAGTCACAGACTATCCAGCTGTACTCTCGCTTCTCTCAGATAGACATCTAATCTCATCAAAGTCCCTGAGAACTCACCATAGGGTATCCATCCTCCTACCCGGAGATCTCAAGAACTCCCAGAGTAGACAATGATCTCCTGTCATGTTAGACCCATACATTACAGTAACCCGACAACTAAAATCTAAATTGATAAACTAAACCCCATAATGAATCCATTACATTTCATATGCCAAAACCTCCACCCTAACCTCTATCGTGTCCCAACTCAACCATAACGGTCAGTAGAATTATCCGCACAGGTAACAATTAAATCTTCAATAAGGTAAAAGAGTCTGCTAAATATGTATCTTATTAGAAGATTTCACCCAAGTCTCTATAAATCTAGCCAACTACAATCGATTTTGCACCACAAAATCTTTCACAACCTTGATATGAATAGGGTCATTCATAACTTTTATGTTCTGATAGCCTAACATCATAATGTAATACGAGGGGACGCACTTGTCATTCACTTCAAAATGGTCTCTTTTGCCCCCCTTTGCTTTTCCTTGCTCTAGGAGGGAGGCGAAGGAAGATCTCGAGGGGGTGATGGAAAAGAGCAATTACCAAGTTCGGGCCCCATCGCTATAGTATCATCTGTCTCACCATCATGGCCCATCATACTCGGAATACTACTACACTTAATTGCTAGTACACACTCTCAAGGTGTTCTGACAATAGGAACTGATATCTCCTCCCTAACCACTAAGGCTCGACTAACATCAGTTTTCGATGATCCAACTATATGCTCCAATGTCCACTCTCGGTAACCAGAGCCAGAATATCGACACCCTCCTCAACCTAGGTTCAGTAGAACCCTAATCAGCTCTTGGACCCAACTCAACCTAGGGAACAACAAAACCTTGATAAACTCATGGACCCACCTAAAACTCGAGTGCTATAGAGCCCTGATCAACTCTACTCTCCTTAGGAGCTCCACCTGTAGCCCTTTATCTCAGGTCTCTCTCTAGTTTTGCTTTCTTTGTCTTCTTTGCTTTCTACCAATAGGATGAAAACCCTCTTCATCCCTTATTGATGCAGAAGTTCGCATATTGTCCTCCATAGGGGAACTCCTTGGGCATTTAGCATGGCTATGACCAAAGAACAAGCAAGACTCACAATGAGGTGGATTGTAAGTATAATCTGCCTTAACAATAACATCGCTCCTATCCAAAAAAGTAAATACTTCCTCCTAATGGAACTCCCTACATTAATTTCAATAGACACTCTAACATATCCAAGTTTAGTACCCGACACTGTGATGCCATCCATACACAATGATTTTCCAAATGCAGAGTCCACAAAACTCAATCCAGCCCTATTATAATAACTAAGTGGCACATTATACAATTTGACGCAGAGAGAAATTCTTCTGAGTTCATATTCTATAGTAGTCATGCCCATGGTATACCTCCCTACTATAAATGGGATTCCGAATATTTGTCCGTCACTCCTATCCATGATCTCTACAAAATGATTATTAGAATTAAATCTCATTACAAAACATCTTGGGCCAACCATAGCGACCTCACTGGATCCCCATTTATCCCACATCAATAAAACAATATGTTTGATCTTTTTAAACAGTAACCGTCATCCAATGAGATTCCCGGTGAAATAAAAACTATAGGGCTTAGTCCTTTATCCACCAAACGAGGAGGTACTAGAAACTTACTACTCTTTGCATTGGGAGTAGTCTATCATCAAGGGTAAGTGACACGTGCTGATGTTGCCCCTGTTCCATAGGATCCTTCCCTGGCCTAGCTCTCAAAGCTTCTGCACAGCTTTTTGTCTCCTCGGGTGAATAGTGTTGACCCCTTACTGCTCAATGTGAATAGTAGTCCGCCCTTTGTTTTTAGGGTCTTTTTAACCTACTATCATATGAACAGTAGTTCACCCTTTTCTCTCCTTTTTTTATTTTTTATTTTTTTGGAAATAGGTACCAAAAACACTTTGGATGTTAAGTCTTTGGTGCCGCTTCACTAGCCTGTCCATTACGCCGTCAGCGAGAGAACCACGAGATGACAAACTTCAATGCTGGGGAAGATGAATCAGGCGACACCGATGATGGATCTGAGGTCTGATCTTTTTTATTCCTGCTAGAAGTATTTGTTTCCGTCACTGCTGAGAGTCTCAATGTTCGTTCATGAACACCCAACGATAGGATCTCTGATGATGAAATTGGATGCTGGAAACAATCGATCTGAGTGAGGTGCTGATGAATCTGAGGTCCAATTAGCTCGATTCATTTGGTAGCCTTGCGATTTCTTCTTTGAATATCCATTGATTGTGTCTACTTTAAAATCCAACGAAGCCTTAGATCGGCAATTAATGAGGTAGTCGATTAGGATTGTTCACCTTGGGGTTTTCGACACGAATCGTCTTCACAACGACTAATCGTCTTCCTCTACGACGGTGATTTGAATAGTCTCTAAGACGGCTTTGTGATCCTTGACTTTGAAATGTTCCTCCGACTTCTCTCTAGTCACAGTTGACCGACAGAGATGCCGGCAAGGCAGCACCTGTCGTTCAGCATTGCCACTACAATGACGGTGGCAGTGTCCCGACGGCCAAAGGGTGGCAGCTGTCAAGGATTTGTTGGTTTCGTTTGTGAGTCACAGGGATTCGCCTTAGGGGGAGAGAGAAAACTCTAGGATTAACTTACACAATTTTATTATAAGTACAGAGATATTGCACTAAACCATGGATCGAGACTCGGATATCTCGCCTCCTTTAAAAAGATTAGAGGCTTCTACGACAGACAAAACTTAAGAACCAGCGAAGTAGATTTCACATGACTTGTTCCCGAGATACAACGGCCTAAGTAATTCAAAACAATTTTACACAAATATTTGAATTCAAAAATACATAAAAAAAAAAGCATTTTTTTAAACTAATACTCTCTGTTGAATGCTTTCCTAACCATCCGTTCATTTTTTTAAGGGTATGTATGATAATAGAAACACTACATATATATATATATATATATATATATATATATATATATATATATATATATATATATATATATATATATATATATATATATATATATATATATATATATATATATATATATATATATAGTAAAACCCATCATAGTTGATCTTTTAAACCCGCTTCAAAACATGATTACCAATCCTAGGGTAAGCAATGAGGCAATTCTAATTAGTCAATAAAAAGATATTTCAATACTATTTTTTTCTTAGTTTAATCAATTTATCATGAAATGTAAAAGGAGAAAAGAATCCTTGTCTTGTAAGATTAGATGTGTTAGAAAAATAAAAATGCGATTCTTATTTATAGGTGAGCAAGATTCTCATTTCATTAAGCAACAGGTTAGTGGTGGAGAAAATTGTAACTATCACTCACCCTATTACTAGTCAATTTAAAAGTTTATATTAGCAATTTTCACCCCTCCACTCCCACTATTATATTAGTTACTTTAATTACTCAATATTAAAAGTGGATATTATTAATTTACTCCATTACTCAAAAGTAAAAACATCCATTAGTAACTTACTTCATTATTCAAAAATAAAAGTTTCCACCCTGCTACTCCCACTATTACATGAATTTACTCTATTAATCAATATTAAAAGTGTCCATCTTAATTTACATATAAGTTACAACAAAAGGTCATCATGAATGTTATGGATCTATCTCTTCAGGAGCAGCATAGTCTTGCATAGAAGTCAATTGACTGGTCCTAGGCCCTTTTAGCACTGCAGACTCAAGATTATGAAAACTTTAATTCAAAATATCAACTAATTCATAGGTTGTAATTTGATTTTGCAATAATATTTGTATACATTAAAATGGAATCCTAGAATACGCGAATTAAAAATGAATCTCAATTTATAACTTCATATTTCACCGAGAAAGATTAAGCCATTCTTGAAAAATATCATTTGGTTCAATTTGTCTTTATTTTGTTTAATTTGACTTGTAATTTCTTAAATTAAAATAAAAAAGTTTATATAATTTTGTAAATAAAAGTTGATTTTTTTGCAAAAGAGATAAAATTATAATTATATCAAATAATTTTTTACATTAAAAGTTTTATCTAGTTACAAAATTCAACCTCAAATCTTGGATAAATTTTAGGAGTCGAAGAAGAGATGTCACCCCCTTAAGAAATTATTTTAGCATTCTAAAAAATAGAGAATTTATTTTTTTATTAAAAAAGGAATAAGATATATTTATTATTTTCAATCGAGCGTGACACAAAAAAAAAAAAACGAGGGGATTAAGATTAAGAGTAACAAATTAAATCCCAAGAGACATATTAACATCTTTTAAACAACAGGACAGAATAAGGTGATTTTGCGCAAAAATAGAAATACAGTGAATATTCCTTTTTTCTATTTTATTTTCACCGTACAATATACTCTTTCATTATGTCTTTCAATTTGTGATATCCACTTGTAATACATCAAAAAACACAAAAGTTCCCAAGCAAATAATCAGTTACTCTTCTATTTATGATACATATCTCCCTATTTTTAATACTTAGTTCCAAATCTTTTGCATCAGTAATATAGAAGATATTTTTGCCTATTTATTAAACAAGTGATGCAAAAGGCTTTTCTCCTATTTATTGGACAAAGCCATGGGTCAGTAAAAATTTGTGTCCTGTTGATATGTGTAATCTGAGAGTTATTGATATGTGTTCAAAAGTAGGAACCCTAATTCGCAAGCATACAAAGTGTAGTGCAAATTTAGAGAGTGCAAGTGTTGTTTCCATGAAATTCATGTTAGTCAATAAAATTCTAAGATGTTTTCTAAGAGTGAACGAGGCAAAAAGTGTGATAAAAGTGAAGTAATATACAAATAAAGTTGAGAAATTAAAAATTATACTACTAGCAAGATAAAAAAAGGTATGACTAAAAATGTGGTTTAATGAAATGGATGGTAAACTAGGGTGTTGATACGGGTTTTGGTTATAAGTTTTGGTCACCTTTGAATGCAATGTAAGTATATGAAATGCATGAAACGGTGAAATTTAGCTAAATGAACACAATGTCTTATCATAATCAACTATCAATACTACCACTAATTTCATTTGATACTTAGATATTCATATTTGCATGAAAAAGATGTCATGGTATATCTTTACATGAGATATCCTATCAAGATAGTTTATATGGACAATTTGTCAAAAACCTTATGCTCACAAAATGACCCAAGATCATACACTCACACAAAATACCATAAAACTCTATATTTTGGCAACTATGCATGTGTTATGGTTTTATCAAACCCTAGCCTTAGATTTACCCTTGCATGCTTAAAAGAAATTACAAAAATTTAAAAGGGAAAGTTTAAGAGTAGAACCAATTTTATGCTTCTCCAAAGAGGCCGACTTTTATCATGCATAGGTCGACTTAAGTTTGAACTTTCTCTAGATTTTCTTAAGTTCAGTTGTGCAAGTTGACTTGCATCATGTGGAGTCAACTTGTCCTTACATTTCACTTAAGCTTTAAGTCCCAACTGTTGTCTGTGAGTCAAGTGAGTCAATTTATATTTTACTTTCCACAAATATTTATAAGTGTTGGTGTGACATGCCAACTTGTGATTTTATCAGGTTGACTTGAGGTTTGCATAGATTAACATAATTTCTGACAATTAGACTTCTAAATTTTTGATCATTAGAATTTTAAACTTTTGAATTCTTAATTCATGCATTGTTTAGACTCACTTATACTTTTGGCAGGTCAACTTAGACTTGTTTTAATCGCTTAGACTTTTGATAGGTCAACTTGTTTTCCATCTGATTCGACTTAAGTCACCTTTCTGTTTAGGTAGTAGTTTCATTTCACTTGGCAAGTCAACTTGTTTCATATATGAGTAACTTAGTCCGTCTTACATTAAGCATTCTTAAACTTAATTAGTCTTTTGTAAGTATGGCCTAATTTTGTTTAGTTTTACTCATCATCAAAATATTTTGCCAATAGATAGGTGGGGAACATATGGACCAGGCATAGACTTCAGTAAACCTAAAGGAGATTTAAGTAGCTTGTTACATAGGTTCCTTTTTTATACGAGTAGTTGGAACTAACCATAGCCAACTCATGACTTGAGATTGGCCTCAATTTAGATGAGAAGGTAATAGTTGCAACTAAGTCGGGCGAACTTAGAACTTGGATTAAGATGACTTGCCAAATATTCCTTCCATCAGTTTTGAATTTTTAGTTAGGTCAAAGTTGGCCTGTGACAACATTATAGGATTCTCAAAATGGGGAAAACTAAGCTTGACATTATAATTTGAATTGATTGAAATCGAATAAATGTTCACGGCAATAGAACACCATATTTTTAACTACCTTCTGTGCTGAAAAGGGAGAATCCCTAACAAGTTCCAATTGCAAGATACCATTGGTTGCAAATTACCTCAAGAATAAAGGGTTTTTGGATGATTGTAAACAAAAATAAAAATAAGGGAGCCAGATCAGATTTTTGTGACTACTATTTTGCACCACACACCCTTGAGATGGTATGAATACCAGACTTTGAATTGATGGAATGAAACTAGGGTCTACATACCTCACAATAATGGTTGAGCACTAAACATGGGGATACCGAGATTTGATTAGGGTTAAAATAACCCTCGAGAGGGATTTCCACACTATTGGCCAAAAAGTGACACCTTTTCATTTGGTCACACATAAGTTTATTCAAACCTTAAAGAAGATTAGATCTGCGTAAGTTAGTTGGATGAGGTTGTTAATTGTTTATGGACAAAGATCAAGGATCTTAGGTCAACAACAGATTTGCCTTCATTAAAGGTGTTATGGGTTTAGAATCACAACATGATCAACACATTTTTCTTTGAATAAAGGGATAAAGTTTCATTTAAAGGATCAAATTTTTTATATGGGAGAATGTGATGACCCAGGTTCAGAAAACTATAAGAAATCCTCTTTCATACATTTCTTCTCATTTTCATGCTTTAAATTCATAGTTGTATATGTTATTTATGAAAGTATATGTGCAATGATATAATGCGCATGCTACATTTAATTGTAGTGTTAAGGTTGATAAAAGCTTAGGGTGGACTCCACGGTTGACCTAGCAAGGTTTTAAGTAGACCGATAAAACTGGAGGTAAGAAAAAGGTCATTCTAAACAAATAAAAGTAAAGGCTGTGGCCAATAGGCTCAAAAACTATCATTTATCAAAATTTCACTTAAAATTTGGACATTTGCCTTTTTATAAGTTCAAAATTGTCAATTTTATGAAAAATACATATTTTCAGCCTTATGCCTCTTCTGGTCAATTCATGTGCCTTAAAAATATTTCATTTCATGAGCGTTTGTGAACCAAACATACCCTATCCTAATTATTTAAAAGGGAAAAAGAAAGAAGAAAGAAGAGAAGAGTCAAAGACAGAATCAAATCTTGCCTCTCTTCTTGTCCCTCTCACTCTCTCAGACCTCTCCCTAGCTCTCCCATACCTGCTGCCTATCAATGTTGAAAGTCAAAGAAATCACAGACAGTCGAGATCCCTTAGTCTGTTTGTCTCTGTGTCTCTCTCCCTCTCTTAGTCTTCTGGTTACACTTTCTTTTCTCTTCCTTATCGCATTCTCGATCAAACATCAACGACGCGTCCCCAACACCAAAAATCATTGGGATGCCTTATACGATTGTATGTCTCTTTCTCTTCTCCCTCACTTAGTGTAGGCCTCTCTCTTTCTCCCTCTCCCCATGCGCGCGAATCGTGCATATCACCTTCTTCATCCACTCTTAAGAAATGTTGGCCCTCATTTCTCTCTCTATACAAACTCCCCCAAATCTTCAACTTTTCATTTGATGGATCCCTTAAATATCATCCTTGTAGCTTCAAAACCCTATTTTCTCCATTAGTTTCAGACCATTTCATCTAGAAATCCTTTACCATCGAATGCCCACCATAGTTTCCAAGTAGTAAGCTTTTGAACCCTAATCTTCCTCTCTCCATCTACTGCTTGTACTCCATAATTGGCTTGGCTTCAACTCTATTTCTTGATCAGTATTTCTAGCATTAATGTTTAGGTCGAGAGGTATAAGGCGCAAATGATTTTGATGGGCCACTCCTAACAAAGCTAAACCAAATTCATTTAATTCTTCTCCCTTTCGACTTCCAACCTACTAAATAAACTAAGTGTGTCTTAAATTCTCCAACTTTTTTGCATCCGGATGCACTCTTTCTTGAACCCTCACCATTTAAGCATGTTCAAGAATATTGGAATTTCATTGATCAAATCTAGCCCTAAATTACCTGATATGACTTCACCCTCTTGATTAGAATAAGGAGTAAGTGAATGTGAGACCCATTTTAGTTTTGCTTAATATACTCTTGCAAGAATGATTGCATGCAATTAGGATGTTAAGATGATGTGTAGCCTTGGTTTGA
The DNA here is from genome assembly GCA_033439265.1 of Dillenia suffruticosa. Classification (NCBI taxonomy): domain Eukaryota; kingdom Viridiplantae; phylum Streptophyta; class Magnoliopsida; order Dilleniales; family Dilleniaceae; genus Dillenia; species Dillenia suffruticosa. The sequence continues at coordinate 14,058,875 of JAVTVX010000017.1, read as the reverse complement.
AATTTGAACTATAAATGATGTGGGTTGTTATCAACAAAAGTATGATTTTTCTAGGTTTAGGTTCAAGTTCATGATGAATAGGTTGAGGATTCAAGTGAGTCAAGTCCGAAAGGCAAGTTCTTTGCATGTATAGGTGCTTTTATTTTTTATATCACAATGACTCTATGATTAGTCTCTGTTAGAATAATCAAGGCCTGAAAATGTACACTAGGCCACTAGGGTTTTGGGAGAATTGGCTTACATCATTTTAATTATGCTTAGTTCCAAATGTAATTAAGTTAAATCATGCAAACAATTATATTTTTGTCCTAAAGTCTCTAAGATTTTATGCTTTTGCATTATGAATGATAACTCAAACATAGACTTGGTTTTCAACAAATTAGACATGGAATGTTGCATTTTCTCCATGTTTCACGTTATTATTTATATAATGACGTCTTCTTAAGAATTTTATACTTATATTAGCTCAATTGTATAGTAGAAACTTAATCTTAATATCATAGGATTATGAGAATACAATATGAAATAGGCTTAGCTCAAAGATGAATACAATATGAAATAGGCTTAGCTCAAAGATGAAATACAATTGACTTTGCCATTCCAGGCAACAGGTGAATTCCTTGTTAAACTTAGAGTTTTTCCTCCATGATTGTGCTAAATCTGTGTGATGTTTATGCCTTTGCATTGTTGTAATTATATAAGTTTAGTGAATATTATGCCTTTCTAGGAAAGTTTATTGAGTTTAAACTTTTTCTGTTGTTCATCTATGCTCATGATATGTTATAACAAAATAGAATTTGCTTTAAGAAGGGAATGTATTAAATTATAAGAATAGTGTATCTCTTTGGTTCTTTTCCATGTGCATGTTCTATTGTTTAGAATAAAATTTCACTTAGTTTATTCATGTTTTATGTTATTATATGTTTATGACCAAATTTTTAAAGTACAATGAATATGAAATTCTAACTCATTGGTGCCATGTTCATAGGTTAATACTCTATCTATAATAACAACAATAGCTTGAACCTTAATTTCAAATTTTTGGGTTGATTGTTTGAAAGACATATAGGAGAGAGAAAAGAAAAATAAAATAAAATTTAAATTTAAAAACAAAAATAGAAAAAATAATACTAAAAAATAAATAAAATAACAATGACGAAAAAATAAAAATAAACTATTTATAGAAATAAAAAAAATAAGAGAAATGATTTAATTATTTCGAGTTAGCTTATATCACTCATACCCAGTAAAGTTATCTCCTTTAACTCTTGACACTTATCATTCATATCTTTACGAATAATTTGTATTCACATTTTCAACGACTCACCCTAACGTTTTATTGAATCTCTTATATTTAAGATTTCACTCTTCCTAACTAATGCGATTTTGAGTTTTTGTTGTATATATTTAAACAATTTTAGATGATACTATCGTATTTTATCTATAATTGAAATCACTCCTAACTTAGTACGTATTTTTTTATTTTTAATTCTATCTCTTCTAATTTTATCATACATCTATCTGAACATCCATATTTCAGTTATAACCATTTTATATTATTATTGTTATTTAATGATTTTACACTCAGTGTTATATAATAATATATATATTACTGTGATTCTATAAAATTTTCTCTTTAACTGTAATGATATCATACAGTCACAAAGAACTCAAGGTACACTTCTCCAATTCATCCAACCTACTTGATTCATATGATTCACATTTTCATCTATATTGTCATAAGTTTGAGTGATAGATTCAAGATATTTAAAATATTCATTTTTTGTACGTCTTGTTATTTTAAATTAATTGTTTTTTTTATCATTTTGATAATTTCCACTAAATATACACTCATATATACTCAGTTTTGATCTATTCAATCTAAATCCTCTAAATTCTAGTATATCCCTTTATAATTCCAATTTAACACTAATACCCTCTTTAGTTTTATCGACTAGTACTGTATCATCTGTAAAAAATATACACTATGATATTTCATTTTAGATATTTTTTGTGATTCCATCTATCACTATTGGCAAAAGGAAGGGACTTAATACCGAATTTTTATGAAATCCAATATCAACCGGGAATCTATCACTTATTCTTATATTGTTATTAACTCCCTCACACATATTTTTTCTAAGATTATTGTAGTTCAAAAAAATCCCCCTATTTGTTAAAAAGCCCATCATACATTTTTTTTTTTAAATCAATGAATACTATATACAAATATCTTTTTTGTTCTCTAAATATTTTTATCAAATGTCTTAGTAAATGAATGGTTTCAATAGTAGATCGTTCTGGTATGAATCCAAATTAATTTTAAGATACACTTATTTTCAATTTCAATTTATATTCTATCACTCTCTTTCACAATTTTATAGTATGACTCCTAAGTTTAATAACCCTATAATTAGAATAATTTTATATATTTTCTTTATTCTTATATATCAATACAAGTGTATTCTCCGTTTATAATTGAGACATTTTCTTAATTTGTTAGATTTTGTTAAAAAAATCCATTAATATTTCCATCCTTATTTCATCCAAATATTTTCACATTTCAATGAGGATGCTATCAAGTCATATGGTTTTATTATTTTTCATTTTTTTTAAACCTTCTTTTTACTTCATGAGAACGAATCTTGTATTTAAAATATCTATTGATCTCTTTTATAAATATCGCGATATCGCCAATATTTTTTGTGTTCTCAATGTTAAAAAATTATCAAAATAACTCATCCAACGCTTTTTTATATCCTCATTCCTGATAAGAATACTATCACTCTTACTCTTAATACACCTAATACTATTTAGATCTTTTTCCTTCCTCTCCTTTAGTTTGGCATTTTTGTAATTTTTTTCTCAATCATTAATTTATAGTTATTGTAAAATTCATTACACACCTTACTTTTTAATTCGTGAATAATCTTTTTTACCTTTCTTTTTACAATCTTGTACTTTTCAAATTTATCACTACTTCTCTTACTTTTAAGGTTCTCATAACACTCTCCTTTGATTCGTATAGCAACTTAGACTTTCTCATTCTACCAACATGACTCCTTGCCTATTGGATTTTCTATTCACAAGTTAATACTCTATCTAAATTTAAGAAAAATAAAGAAAAATCTAAGTAAAGATTTGAAATGTTAATAATTTTATCCTAGATCGATGAAATGTTTATCTACTCACCAAATCAATAACAAAAGATGATAGTAATATCTCTATGGTTGACAATCTAACTGTCACCAAATGATCATATTTTTGCTTATCTCGACTTATTGGATTCTATTTACCACTTAATTTAGCCTTTACCTAGAGTCAGAGGTAAGTGATCTCTACATAGAGTGTGAGATAGTCATAGTTAAACAAGTTAACGCAAAGGCGAATGGAAAGTTTAAGTCTTAAGGATGGACGAGGAAACTGATTGTTGTAGTTACTTCTACCAAAAGTCAGAGGTCCTTTTTGAAATCCAAATTTTAGTTCTCTTCTTAATTTAAAGTCAAACAAATGAAATGTAAATATGAAGCAAAGGAAATGTGAAAGAAACAACAGGTTAAGAAGAGATGAGAGTTCCATTTCCCTTGAAATAGATTAGGATGAATAACTCAAGTCGTTGACATTGCTTTTTATAGTTCATACCTAAGCAAGTGAGTTTTCAAACTAATTGACCTTCCACCTTTTTATTACTCTTTTATTCATTATTTATAGTTTCATATAAGTAAAATTAATTGTGTTGTTATTGACGGATACTTTTCCATTCACGATCTATATTTAATACTTCATTAATTGCCTTATGTATTATAGTATGTTTTGTATGCCTCGAAAGAGGTACTTGCTCACCTATGGTTAGTTGACCCTTTATTTTAACATATGAGGTACATTGGGTGCTAAGTAAAGAGATTCATGTGGCAATAGTGGATTTCGGGTCCTAAATTTGATATCCATCTTTTTTATTTTTTGTTTTTAACTCATTTTTGTATTCTTTTTTCTAAGTTAATTTGTTTAAGTGTTGTATATATTCTAATGTATATGTAATAGGTAAAGTTTATGTTTTTTTCTTGATTAGTTTTATATTGTGTTGGAGTTAGATACCATTGGTAGTATTTAATGTTACAAATAATAGAGAAGATCAACCTCAAGTGTTTAACTTGAAAATAGGACAATGTCCTAAACATTGGGCCATTTTTTTGCCGTGATAGATTGTCTAGAAATTCAAAGTTGCTACCTTTTCTTTTCTGATTTAATGTCCAGAATTATGCAAGCTATTCAAGGCCCAAAATACATTCAAAAATTATGGAGAAAAGTCCAGGAAGAAAACACGAACTGCCAGACAATTTGGGCAGTGCATATTCCAATAATCAAAGAATTAGCTATTGGAATTTTCAAATTTTGAAATTCCAACAGCTTGTTTGACTTTCTTCCTCTCTCTACTGGCTAGTTTTTATATTTGTCTATAAATAGAGTTTTTTCTTTCATTATAAAAGGATAAGAATGATAATTTTTCTTCCTTTGTATCATACTATCTCATTAATATAAATCAGAAGTTTTTTAGAATTTTCAACTCTTCTTGTTCAAAAATCCATCACAGTATCAAAGTAGAAGTCGATTTTGTGGTTGGGAAATTCTCTTCCTCAACTTACTTCCTTCAAACCCAACTTTTCTCTCAAATTATTCTAAACTCAATCAATTACTTCCAATGAGCTAGTCATATTAATAGATCTCTTGATGGAGCAAAACTTCTCTTGTTCATTACAAAAGATCCTATAGATCGGCCAGACCCATAATTTGAGGAATGGAATGAGCTAGATGATCAAGTGTTCATGTTGCTAACAAGCTCTATGGATCAAGCACACAAAAACATGGTGATGTGTTGTCGGAGTTTCAAATCCTTATGGGAGCAAATGTATGGGCTATATGGTCAGGAATCAAACTTAAGCAGAATATTTGAAATACAAAGAAGGATTGCGACCATTCAAATAGAGGAGATATCAACTCCACAGTTGTTCAGAGAACATTAGGATTTGTGGAATGAGCTCAGCACATTAAGACCTCTCACAAGTGACATGAAAGTGCTACAAAAGAGACAAGATGAAGACAGAGTGTTTTCCTTACTCTCATTACTCAATAAGTCGTTTGCGCAACTCCAACAAGAAATTCTTCGAATAAAAGAATTTCTATCATACCAATTGGCTTGATATATGATTCACAGCATCTCAAGGGCTTGAGGAGATCAATGAGTTTAGATATAAAGCTCATGGGTTCTACACAAACCAGGATGAACAAGCTACAAACATAGCTAAGCACGAAATTAAAAAAAGTGTATTCTTACCATAAAAAACCAAGACATACCAAGGATATTTGCTAATTTTTTTATCCCAACCTTAAACCCGAGTTCATCAAGAAAGAGAGCAAGAAAGGAGGGAGCAAAATGCATAGGCAGTAGCAAATAAAACAAATTTAAAATCGTAGAAATAAAGAAAATCCTCCTTAGATATTTGCTCTAACTCATCTATTAATTCCTCAAAATGGTTGATAGTTTCGGGTTGTGATCACCATATGGTTAAGCATAAATAGAAGTTTCAAAATCTTGAATCTTTCCAAGACCCTAATATGGTTAAAGTGCAATGGACATAATTTCAAAATTAAGCAAATTGGGGATGTTGAAATTTTTTGAGAAAAAAATCAAAGGTTTTATACGTTCCCCAATTTACTTCTAATCTTATGTCCATTAGACAAGTTACTAAGGACTTGAATTGCAAGGCTTCTGAAAACAAATCAAGAGATTAGTAACAAATCTATATAAGAGATAACTTATATTTTTGGAAACAAGATAGTTTTATATTTTCTACATGTCAAGAGGAAAGTTATCTTCTTTGGAATGTTAGATTAGGTCACCCAAGTATGCAAGTTTTGAAATATCTATTTCCATCAAAAAGTTGTAAAGATAGACATTATAAAACTTGCATTTTTGAAAAGAAAGCTTGAATGTATTATTCTATTTCTGAAACTCAAAATAAATTTTTTTTTTTATCTTGTTCACTCGGATATATATAATTCACCTATGATATTTAGAAGAGAATTTAAATATTTCATCTCATTTATAGATCATAAATCTAGATATACGTGAGTGTATATGTTAAGATCAAAAGACCAAACTTATGAAACTTTCAAGTCTTTTGACAAGTATGCCGCAAAACAATATGAGGCAAACATTAAAATTTTTAGGATAGATAGTAGTTGGGGAGTATATGAGCACTAATTTCAAAAATTTTTTTGAGCAAAAATGAATTGTTCACCAAACTAGTTGCCTTATACTCCCTAACAAAACGGAGTTGCCAAGCGAAAAAATAGACATCTCTTAGAAGTAGCTAGAACCATCATACTTTTTACTAAAATGCCTAGGTATTTTTGGAGTGATGTGGTTAGTACCATAACACATTTAATAAATTGCCTTTCAATTAGAGTTCTCCGAGGAAAATCTCTATTAAAGTTGATTAGAAAAAACAAACCAAACCTCTCTTATCTTAGAGTTTTTGGGTGTGTTTGTTATGTTCATGTTCCTATGTAGTTTAGAGACAAATTAGATGCCAAAGGAAGGAAATGTGTTGTATTGGGTATGCTTCATTCTAAAAAGCATATATTTATTTTGAACCCAATACTAACAAGGTATACACATCGAAAAATATGATATTTATAGAAAATGAATTCTTTTTTTTAGAAGAGTAAAAAGAAGAAAATTCATCTAGAAACAACTTGCGAATCTTCTGAAATGATCATATTAATCCTCCTCTGGTCCCACAACAATCCAATGAAGAGAACTCTCGTTCAAGGGGAGAAAATGAAGGAGGAGTGGATGAACCTAAAAACCAAGTGAACTTGTCTGAAGAAAGAAAAGAATGAGAGGGATTGTGTGATGACCTGCTATCCAGGTGTCACACCCCCTAGCAAAAGGAAACAAACATGCAAATGTAAAAACAACCAATACGATTAAAATACGACATCTGGACTCGCAAAAATCGCACTCCCCGTATATGATAACACGGAAGGAGATTTATATTAAAAGAAAATAAGTTACTTATTCTTTTCAAATAAAATAACGATAAAATCTCTCATATTTAATTACTATTTAGCCATCTGGAGTTAATATAAAACATGATAAAACAAATAGAATACCTCTAATATCAAACAAACAAGTATTAATGGCTCTCCCGATCATCTAATAACATACCATGGTATGTAGTCATAACATAAACAAAACTACACATATAAGACTCTCCTTAACCTTCAACTATTTGTTTATATATAACAGGCAATTCATACAAATTCAAAAGAAATACAAGAACAACTTGTCTTGACAATGTAAGTGAGACAAAAATGAGTAGGGATCGAAATCTGTTGACTCAAAGATCTCTACCTTGCAATTTTCTCTCGTCTCCTTATCACCTAAAAACAAAGATATTGGTGTCAGTATAAGCTGAGCAAGTATACTGGGGATTAATAATATGCATAATAAGTAATCAGGCATAGGAGTATCAATATTAGTATACAAATAGCATGACATTGAATAGTGCACAAGAGATACACATTATCTCAAATAATCCTAAAGAAATAAGTACAATAGCCACTCTAGATTCATTATATTTCTTTATCTTTGTTGTTTTAATTTGAAATTGATGTTTAAAGAAAGGAATAGAATATCGAATCAACTTAGTGTATGAGAGTCTGGTAGAGCAAACCAAATTTGGTATTCCTAAACGAAATCTAAGTCTTTTTATGTTAGACACCTCAAACACTTCATATATTTCTAATTCTACCCTCGTATAGAGAAGAAATACATTCACAGTTCATCAAACTTTACTCACAAACTTTGCAAATCTTTTGAAACTCCAAATACCAAATGTACTCCTTAAAGTTTACCCGCAGGTTTTGCAAAGGTTTCGAAGAAATCATCATATCAATTTCTCTTTGTATTACTTTATGTTCACATGAGATATTGATCATGAAAATCTCAATTTATCACAAGAATTATTCAGGATTCATAACCAGATATTATGAATATGTAGTACTTATAGTCAACCAACTCATAAAACTCAAATGAGTTATTTCAATGAATTTCCAAAACAAACAAGTTTTGATAAAACTACCATATCTTGGGCTGCAATATTTGGATTGAGATGAATCACATTGTCACACTTAGGACTACAATTTTTATATTCATAGCAAGTTTCAATTCCAATTGTATGGAAAAAACCACACCAAACAATATTATACCCCAAAATTAACAACACAACTTGCGCAATCATAAAAAAATTAACATAATTTCGTCTACATATAATGAATTGAGATGATTCTAGTAGTTTTTTAAAAATACGACACAAAGCTACAATTTTTATATTCAAAGGTTAGCTTAATTCAGTCTAAAAAGTAGTTAACAATCGAGGCAAAGTTTAGTACAGAAACAGGACAACTTTTTTTTGCAGAAAACATATCATTTTGAAAATTTACCAAAAATTAATTTCTCAATAAAACTTTTCAAATTATATATCATTTTAAATCTATAGAAGTCTAGTTTTTTCAAAAAAAAAAGTTCACTCAATTTGCAATTGTGTAGAAAAAGATATTAAATAAAAAACAAAGTATGGTCATGCTGCAAAATAGAGCAGTTTTTCTACAAAGATCATACTATACTTCTTTTTGCTTCCCAAAGGCTAGGGTTAACATATATATGGGCAGAGATAGTTTAAGTCAAGCTCAAATAGTTGTTTTAATGGAGTTTAGAATGAGTTTGTGGAAAAGGAATATGAAATCCCAAGCATGGTGAGGTGTCAAAGGTAAGAGTATCATGTGGTGGGTGATGATGTGCCATGGTGTCCTCTTTTTTTTTTCTTATATTCATTTTCATTTCATTTTTGGCCCTTTTATGGGTCCCACCTAGAATCTTAATTCGGTTCTCTTGTTGTCTTACTCTGATTATTCTCATTCGCCAGTATGTTCTAAAGTCTATGCTAGTTTTAATATAATCGACCTCTATTTAAAACCATAAACATAAAAATCGAAACATGTCTCGCAAATAAAAGGAAATCAATGAATTTTACCAAGTAAGATGCAAAAATTTTAATTTTATTCAATAAAAAGCAAATACAAATGTATATTTTAATATTTTCTTAAAATGGGACCTCACATCCTTCCTTCTTAAAAGTCCGATCCTCCGGATCACTGCTCATCCTCAAAAAGATATGGGTACCATTTTCTCATTTCTAGTTCATCTCCCAGGATGCCTCTTCAGAGGTATGATGTCTTCACAGAACTTTTATCAATTTGATAGTTTTATTTCTTAAGTTCTGCTCTCAAGAATCTAAAATATGGACTGACTGTTCAACATAAGTTAAATTTTCAATAATTTGGAGTGGCTTATAGTTGATCACATGTGAATGATCATGAATATACTTCCTTAATATGGAAACATGAAAGATAGGGTGAACTCTTTCAAATGTTGAAGGTAGAGCCAACTCATAATCTGACTCTCGCTAGAATCTCAAAAGGATCAACGAATCTAGAGCTGAGTTTTCACTTTTTCTTCCCAAATCTCACCACCCCTTTGATTGGAGAAATCTTAAGGAAAATTTTATCGAAATTTTAAGAAAAACTTTATCTCCTACTTCAAATTCGAAATCTCTACATCTCTGATTAGCATAACTCTTCTGACAGAATTGAGTTGTTCTAAACTTTTCTCAAATAATCCTAATCTTTTCTGTGGTTTCTTGTAGATACGCAGGCCATGTATCGGATTAAAATATCTGTTTCTCTCCTACTTTGTCCCAACAAAGAGGAGTTCTACATTTTCTCTCATATAATACTTCAAATGGTGTCATGTCAATGCTAAAGTGGTAGCTGTTATTATAAGCAAATTTTACTAATATTAAATATTCAGCCCAACTACTAGGGAGCTCTAGAACAAAAGCTCTCAAGATATCCTCTAGAGTCTGAATAATTTTTTTTTTACTGACAATCTGTCTGAGGATGGTATGCTATAAAGAAATTTAGTTCTCAACCTAGTCTGAAAGTTTTGCCAAAATCGAGAAACAAATCATAAATCTTTATCAGAAATAATGGATACCGGTATACCATATAATCTCACGACCTCATCAATATAAAATTTAGCTAATTTCTTCATAGAATAATTATTGCAATTGGAATAAAGTGAGCTAATTAGGTAAGACGATCTATTATAACCCTTATGGTATCACATCCCCTCATAGTTTTGGATAATTCTGAGACAAAATTCATGGTGATATATTCCAATTTCCCCTCAGGGATAGAAAGTGGCTCAAGTAGTCTACCAGGTCTCTGGTATTCAACCTTTACTTGTTGACATGTCAAGTATCTACAAACAAACTCTACATTATGTCTCTTCATACCGGGCTACCAAAAAAATTGACATAAATCCCTATACATCTTGGTGGATTTTGAATGAACAAAAAATGTTGAATTATGTAATTCCTTCAAATCAATCTCCGTAATCCCTAAGCCTCTGGAACTACTATCTTGTCCCGAAATCTGACTGTTTCATTTGATATGTTGAATTCAGCCTTCCCCCATTTAAGAATGTTTTCTCAAAACTTAATTGTCTTCTCATCAGTTTACTGAACTACTCTAATGCGATCAGATAGATCTGATTGGACCATAAACTGAGCCAAAAAAGATCCTTGGTTGGTATCAACATCAATGCTCAACTGCTTATGCTCAACTATTATCTAATGTTCTCTTACTTGTATAACTAATATTGGTACAGTAGATTTGCGACTGAGAACATCTGCTACAATATTTGTTTTGTCGGGTTGATACTAAATGGTAATATCATAATCCTTTAATAATTCAAGCCATCTACGTTGTCTTAAATTCAATTTCTTTTAAGTAAGTAAGTATTTAAAACTCTGATAATCAGTGAATATTTTACAGTACTCACCGTAGAGGTAATGTCTCCAAATCTTCAAAGTATAAACAATAGCTTCAAGTTCTAGATCATACGTAGGATAATTCTTTTCATGAGGTTTCAACTATCTAGAAGTATAAGCTCTCATATTCTGTCTTTGCATCAGTACACTACCCAAATATGTTATGGATACATAACTAAAAATCACATATCCTTATTCACTAACTGATAATGTTAATACTGTAGCCGATACAAGCTTATCGTTTAGAATCTGAAAACTAGTCTCACATTGTTCATTCCAACTAAATGGTACATTCTTATGAGTCAATGTCTGTCCAAACCTAGAAAACTACGCAACTCCATAACTATAGTAGGTGAAGACTTGTTAACAACAATTACAATCTTCTTTGGATCGACAAAAGTCCTCTACAGAGACAATGTGACTCAAAAAAGTTATTTCACTAAGCAAAAATTCACATTTACTTAATTTGGCATATAATTTTTTGGTTCTCAAACTCTGTAAAGTAATACGGAGATGTTGTTCATGTTGAGTTCTATTTTTAGAATAAATCAATATATCATCAATAAATACCACAATAAAGTAATCCAGATAGGATTTGAAAACGTGGTTGGTCAAATCCATGAAAACTGCTGGGTATTGGTTAACTCAAATGACATAACCAAGAACTCATAGTGACCGTAGCAAAGATATTTAATTTCTAATATCTATCATTTGTCGTTGGTAAATATAACATTTTTAGGAACGGTCTGAAATAATCAGATTTACTGGATATAGTTAACAATACCGTCTGTATAAATCTATAATTTTGAAAACTTGTATTATACTATTTGTAAATGCTATATGTCTATATATATTTATATAATTTTTAGGAACAATTTAAAATTTTAGAGTTAATGTAGGAGGGAATAATTTATAATGACGTGTGTTGTGTGTATTGTAATACGTTATAATCTGTGATATTATAACTTGTGATAAGTAATGATAACAACTCATAAGTAGTGATAAGATATTATAACAATTTAAAAAATTTAAATATTTTTGTATAGAAAAAAAAAGAAAAAAGAAAAGTAGAAAAAAGTGTAGAAGATTGAGAGAAAAAAAGAAAAAAAAAAGAGAGAGATAGAGTCAAACTCCATGGTTCAAATCCATTGGCCGCTTTTTTTTCCGTTATTTTTTGGTATTTTGGCAACGGGCATTTTTATTAATATGAAAGTGAGAAAAATAGAGACTAAAAAAAAAAGGAACACGTGGCAAGTTGTGATATGGTGGTTGACATGTCAAGCTTCCAAATGGAGAGAATGGGTTTGTGATAAGTTTATGATATATAATTGTGATAAATTGTAAATAGTAAATGGTAAGTATATGGATGATAAATAATAGTAACTTAAGTTTTATTTTAATTTATAGTTTAACTATTACATTTTATCGTTTTATATTTCTATTAATTCTATTTCATTTAATTTAATTATGTTTATATTTCTTTATCTTATTTGTGCTTTTATTGAATTTATAAAAACAATTTCATAAATAAATTGTGATAATTTATAAAATTTATAAATTTTTTTAATTTATGATAAGTTGTGATAAGAAAGTTGGTGATAAGAAAGTTGGTGATTGTGATAATAAATGGTAAATAATGATAATTTGTGATAAGTTGTAATAAGAAAATTGATAATTGTGATAATAAGTGGTAAACAATGATAATTTTGAGTGATACATGATACATGATAATTAGTGATAATAATAAATGGTAAGTAATAATAATTTTGAATAAATGATATTATTTTGTTAGTTTGACAATATAAAACTATGGTTATTAATATTAATTTAAATTATAAAATATTAATAATTTGAAAATTTATAGATTTAATTATAAATATTTACCAAAATATAAAATATTAATAACTTATGATAATCCGTGGAAAGTAGAGAATTAAAGAAAAAAAATTACATTGTAAGTTATAGCATAGTGGTTGATATGTTAAGCTTTCAAACACATGGCAAGTGTTCAAATTCTCACACATGTACTTTTTTGAAACATATAGCAGGGGTGCTAGCGCCCCTGCGCACGCCTACAGCCACGCGCCCCGTGGACTACTGTTCCCTCTTTTTTTTTTCTTTTTTACTTCTTTTTTTCACATATTTACCATTTTTTGCTTTTTTTACCCCTTCCTTTTTTTTTTTTCTTCTTCTTCTTTTTTTATCTTTTACTACCTTCACCCTTCCTTCTTTTTTTTTTTTTTTACTTCTGTTTTTTCTTTACCATTCACCCTTCTTTTTTCATTCTTTTTGTTTTCTGTTCCACTATTACAGGTTATCCAAAATGGAGGAACATATTGGTGGAGCACGCCAAGAGAAATATATTAGTGGAATAATGATAATAATACATTAATTATCAATATTATATAATTTATATAAATTCTAAAAAATAACAGTTATTTAATTTACAAATTTAATTTTTTAAGATTGAAAATTTTTCAAATGATAACTGCACAATAAAATTTTTATATTTATTCTCGTCAAAATCAATTTTCTAATTTAATCAAATTTCTCTTTTTCGCACCAAAAATATTTTGTTTCTTTATTCCAATTTAATTATTTTTTGTAAAAAACAACTAATTCATTTTAGACAATTCAAAACAATGATTTCTTTTTTGGCGCCACATCACAAATTAACAATCAAATTTGATCAAACGCAAAAAAATTTTATCATTTTATTTTAAATTCAAACAATTCAACTGTTACAAAAACTCGAGCTATAATGCATAGCAACAAATAGTAACAAATATTAATAATCAGTAACAAGTGATATAATACGTACATTTAATTTGATAAATATTATTACATTCATTGGATTAATTACTTTTAATGAAAGTGCAAAAAAATTACAAAAAAATTAGAATTATTTTCAGATACAAATGTACTATTTTTTAATAATATAATAATAATATCCGTAAATTATTATATGATATATACATATTACTATATATATTACTATAAATTATAAATTATATTATTGTTGAATGGAGAATATATATTAGTAATAATATAAAATCATGATTATTAATATTAATTTATCAACCGCCCCGCACGCCAAAATGATGGAACATATTGGTGGAGTGCACTTGGAATAAATATATTGGTGAAATTATCAATATTATATAATTTTATATAAATTTTAAAAAGAAAAATTATTTAATATACAAATTTAGTTTTTTAAAATTTTTCAGTGATAACTCCACAAATTCACGCCAAAATCAAAGACAATTCAAACAATGATTTTTGGCGCCACATCACAAATTGGCGGTTAAATTTGATAAAACTTCAAAATATTTTATAATTTTATTTCAAAATCAAGCAATTGTCAGCAAATTTTGTGAAAATTTCAAAAATATTTTATCATTTTATTTCGGAATCAATGTACTCGTTAAAAACTTTTTATTTATTTTTTGTTTTAAACCGAAATTTAATATTGGCACCAATTATATTTCTCTTTTTTTTTTCTTTTTACTCTTTTTACTTACTTCTATTTAAACGAAACCAATATAAAATTGCTAAATTAAATTTAATCTACCTATATTTATTTATATTAGTGAAATCAAACCATCTTACCATAATATAAATATAAAATTTATTGTCTCATTATAATATGATTACAACATAAGATAGTTTTGACAAAATTAATCAAACCACCTTATCATTGAAAATGTGTTACCTTTCAAAAAATTGAGACGAAAAGTTTGGATTATTTAGATAAAATAAGATTACTTTATATTACTTTACGTTAGTAGGAATAGTATGATAAACCAAGAGATATTAAATCTAAACATGTGACATGATAATAAATGTATTTGTTTTAAGATTTGTTACTTTAATAATCATCTAATTAAATTAATTTATCTATTCAATATATCTATCCAAGAATAATATTACTAGTGCAATATAAATTTTATCTTGATTCTTAACAACATTAATTTTGTCTTGGTATCTAAGAGTAGCAATGATAATTGAGCAAAATAAGAGTGACTTCTCTTCTATTATTTCTATCATATCACATCATTTATGCACAGAAAAGAGTAATGATATTGTTAGTGGGTGAGAAAGATGCTATTAGTGTGCAGTACAACTAATGCACACGAGAGAAGAAAATGATATTGTTAGTGGGTATTACAGCTAGTTAGTACTACACAATTTGATATTTTTCTCTTAAATATTATTGTTAATTGATATTGTTAGTGTGATTTATTGTCTAATCTTATACATAATTTTAATATTATTCTCTTACAATATTTTGGCTTGTAACAAGTATAAATTTTAAAATATTTTTTTACGATTTAAAATGCTAAATTTTTATTTTAGCATAGGAAAAGTAATTTTATTTACATATTATCTAATCATTCTATATTTTTATATTTTTCCTCTATTTTATTCGGTGTATCATAGTATAATATATGGTAACAAATGGTAACAAATAATAACAACCGATAACAAGTGTAGTAACAATGTAGACAAGTGGTAACAAATAATAACAATTGGTAACAAGTGATATTTTTATAACAAGTGATAAATGATAACAAGTGCAATAACAATATACTAATAATGTTAATAAAAATAAAAATACAAAAAAAATCAAATACAAAAATTAAAAAAATAAATTTGATGATATAATAATAAAAAAAGGTAAAATAAGATAAAATTAAAATACACTATACACCAGTCGGGATAGGTGTATTCATGTATTCATGGAGAGAGGAATGAAAATATACATGAATCTAATGTATTCAATTATATGATAATTTTTTTACCATAATAAGTTTGACATGTATGATTCTTTCAATCATTCACAAATTTGTATGATTGTAAATGAACCAATTATGTGGATGGGAATAAGTTTCATGAATTATTTTAAAATATCAAAAAACCAATATATCTAAATTGTGTACTATACTAATGTTAAATAATATTATATATTAGTGGTTAAGATATGGTTGAACTTGGTAGAATATGTGTGTGTGATATGTGGAAGTTGTGTGTGAAAATTGTATGGAGTGTAAAAATATGAAAAATTAAATTTTTATTCATAACGAATTATGTTTTGTAATTATAAATTATGACAAAATTTGAGACCCAAGATATAATAGATACAACATTTAGTGTTTTTCGTTAATTATACCAATATAATTAATTACACCATTATATACAATTATATTATATTGTCATATTTTCAAATTATACTAAATAAATTTTCAAAACTATAATAATATATTATATAAATTATTAATTTCATATCATTATATTATTTAAATTAATAATATTAATAATTTTATTATCATCAAACAAAGAATATATGTTATTTTTAATTAAGCAAATAGATATAATTAATATAACACAAAAGTTATGGCAAGGGATCGTGCATACATTTGCATGAAATGTAGTAACTAATTAGTAATTCATTAGTAAATAATTTGTTAATAAGCAGTAAAAGTTATAAGTGATTTTTTCAAGACGCATATGAAAGACACATTGCGGTATTATTAAAAATATAAACAATTTGTGAGAAATTAAGAAACACGGTAATGAAAAAAGAGGCTGGAGAAAAAGCACGAAAACAGAATTTTAAAAATTTTGTTTGTAAAAATGATATATTATAAATCATACGCAGGCAAAAAACTCCACCCCTCTAACCCATTTAAATCTCTTACTTACATTTTACAAAATTTTATCAAAAATTAATCATATTGGGTATTTGAAATATTTGACGAACGACAGATAGATATTGTATGAAAAATCACAACCATCATCATCACCACCCCACTTTATCCCAAGAGATAATATTTTCATTTACAACTTTTTTTACAATGTACCAATACCCGTTTCACTACTTCACTGATTACTGGTTTTTATGAATAAATTGAAGAAATATGCATCAAGTTGGTTTTATGAATGGATTGTGTTGGATGTTGGGGTTCAGTTTTCAGATTGTGTAATGGTAACATTTTTGACGATACAAGTTCGTTACATACATCTGCTATTGGTGGTACTAGTGGATTCTATTTTCAAACTATAATAATGACATTTTTTGCGAAAACAATATCTTAGAAAAAGATATGTGATTTTTTTATTATATGTATCCATCATTATCATATGTTTTATACTATTTTTGTGATCAGTGTTATATCTTGTGAAAATCAAAAGATTAATTTTCTTACAAAAATATTTGTCGAAGCTATGATGATAATGATGCAGTTACAACCAAATAACTTTTCTAACTTTTGGTAACCAAATAATATTTTTTCACACTTGTAGTAATTGCTGATAACTTATAGTAAGATATAGTAAGATGTATGAAAAAAGTAACTTATAATAACTTCAGAACTTATAGTAAGAAATGGTAACCGACAATAAAAAAAATAGTAATATTTTCTAACCATGTAGTAACTGACGATACATATGATAATTGATTTAAATACTTTTTTTTCCTAACCGACAATATTAATAATAAAAATAGTAATTTTTCCTAACATTTCGTAATGACGATAAATCTATTAATATTTTCTAACACTTATGTATAACCGACAATAAAAACTTAATTCGTAACCCTTACGTATCCGATGATGAGTAATAACATTTACGAACATTTGTAATAACTGATGATAAATAATAATAACAATTCTTGACATACGCAGACCAATGATAAATATAGTAACATGTTCTAACATGTGATAACCGACGATAATAGTTAATACCTTTAATCAATTTTTTTAAATCAATACAAAAAAATAACAATTCTTAACATTTATACAACTGACGATAAATGTAATAACATTTTCTAACATATGTGATAATCGACGATGATAATAGGTAATAACTTTTACCAACGTTTTTTAAACCGATACAAGATAATAAAAATTCTTAACACTGATGTGACCGACGAAAAATCTAGTATTATTTCCTAACACATGTGATAACCGACGAGAATAGGTAGTAACATTTACCAACGTTTTTTTAAATCGATACAAGTTAAGACAATTTTCCAACACTTTTCTAACTGTCTGTATAGATCGAGACATATTCCAACGGTAACTTAAATCGTCGGGAGAGACCAATCCCTACTGGTGTATAGCCAATCAAAGGTGCATCCATTGGCGAAAGTTCTCTCGACAGTTTGATTAGGTTTACCATATGATTTTCGACCGTCTGCATAGAACATTTATTTTGTAGTACTTAACTGATCAAACATATCATCAATTCTCTATGAGGGGTATAACTTAATTCAGTTTACGGTAATCAATACACAATCTCAAGGAACCATCCTGCTTCTTTATAAATAAAACTAGTGCATCCCAAGGAGAAACACTCAGATGAACAAACCTCTTGTCTACTAGCTCTCGTAATTGAGTTTTCAACTCTTTCAATTCAACTAGTGTCATCCTATATGGAACTATGGAGAGAGGAATGGTATCTAGCATCACATCAATGGTGAACTCTATCTCTTTAACTGGTGGCAATCCAGGCAAATTATTAGGAAGCACATCCAGGAAATCCCAAACCATTGGTATATCACACAATTGAGATTGTTCTTTCCTGTCTTCAGTGACATAAGCTAAATATCCCTAATAACCCCTGGATAGCATCCTAGTTGCTTGAATGAAAGGTATAGCTGGGACTCTGATAAATCTATCTCCAATAAAAGAAATCTACTGTTGTCCTAATGATAAAAAGAAAACAATCTTTCGATAATAATAAACCAGTATATAATTTAGTAGACAACCAATTCATGCCCAGAATTATATTTAAATCATCAACTTTAATGGTAGCAAATAAATGCTAAAATCATGTCTCTGGAAACTCACAATGCAACCTCTATAAATTTCATTAACAAAAACCTCATCCCCAAGCGATGTAGCAACCTACAACCCCTGCTCTAGAGATTCAAACCCATACGACAATTGCATGATAAATGTTAATGAAATGAATGAATGCGTGGCATTTGAATCAATCAAAACACGCACGTCACAAGAAAATAATTTCATCCTACCTGTAATCACATCAAGTGAAGCAAAATCTTCTAAGCAATGATTACATGAATTCTAGCCTGACCTTCTGGACCTGGTGGCATCCCTTGAGGTCATTTCTGCTGTAACTGTGGTGGTAAAGCTGGTTTTGGTGGTCCTGGCCTAAATGGAAATTGAGGAGCTGCTGCCTGTAAACCAGTAGAGGTCTCGGTGGTGGAATGTACCGTGAAGGAGCAAACTATGACTGCCCGAACCTAAGACGATAACGTGAAGCATAATGGCCTAACTGAAAACATTTAAAACAAAGTTTTATTCCTCCATCGCATAGCCCCGTATGAAGATTTCCACAAATAGGACACAATGGCCTCTTATGGAAGTTTTTGTCCTTCTCAAAATGCCTCTTGTTCTCCTTTTTCTTCCTCATGCTCGAAGTTTGGACTTTCGTTGACCTCTTTCCTCGCAACCTTTCTTGCCTGTCCTTGATAACCAATTCCAAGACCTTTGCATTGTTCACTAGGTCCCGATAAATGGTAAATGGCAGAGCTACTAGGTACCTCTAGAAGAATGATCGCAATCCTTTTCTATTCCTCTTTGCTCTCTTTTCTTTTATATCAACTAATTTTGAAGTATAAACCAACAGTCTAGCAAAATAGTCTTCATACTAGCTAACAGTTTGACTGTCCTGTCTCAAATTTAAAAATTTAGACATCTTCTGATATATAATAAAAGTATATACATATCTCTCATGGAAAATTTGAGTGAAATCACCCAAGCAAACACATTAGTGTTGAGACTCATCAATTCATAGAAGAGGTTTTTGCATTTCCACAATCCAGGTCTCTACAACCTAAAGATCATAAACAGGTTCCTTCAGATAATAAGTGGCAAGTCTGATCTTGTATTCTTCAGCAACCATAAATTCATAGAAGAGTTTTTGCATTTCCACAATCCAGGTCTCTACAACCTAAAGATCATCACTTCCTGAAAAAATAATTGACTCTATCTTCCTAAACTTAGTTATCAATTTTTGAAATCGATGGTAGTCTTGAGACTCATTAGTGTTCCCTCTATCTGCATATCCCTCTCCTTACTCAGTGGCTCTCTGATTTTTACCTGATATTGCCTGATTTGATTCAAAACCAATTGATAAACCTAAAGTTGTTGAAACTAACATAGTTGAGGAAGTAGGAGTGGCATGAATAGTTAGAGAGATGTCTGCAATCTCACTCCCTGTCACTAGTTGAGATAGTCTCTCTGTCAATCTATAAATGTCCCCCGATATAGTACCTATCATAGTTACAAGAACATCCAAAGCTTGTCACAGATCTGGCTCCGATGGACTCTAAACACCAAGCGTCTAAGATTGAGACTCCTGTCTCTTTTCATCATCTCCTGGTACCCTTTTAGGAGGTATTTCATTTTATTTTCTAATTTTAACCATTTTGTATGCAAATAACCCGATAAATATAAATGATAAACAATATCATTCATTAGATAAGCCACACTTTATCTAGTAAACTATACCTATAATCTCAAATTTTAGGTATGATTATCCAAAACTTTGGATTTTGATACCAACTGTGATGACCCACTATTCAAGCGTCACATTTTCTAGCAAAAGATAACAGACATGCAAATACGAAAGCAACCAATACAATTAAAATACTGCGTCTGAACTCACGACAGTCGCACTCCTAATGTGTGATAACACATAAGGAGATTTATATTAAAAAAATAATTTATTTGTTTTTTCTAAATAAAATAACGGCAAAGTCTCTCTTATTTAATGATTATTTAGTCATTTTGGGTTAATATAAAATCTGATAAAATAAACAGAATATCTCTAAATCAAATTAATAAGTATTAATGGCTCTCCCGACCATCTAATAACATACCATGGTATGTAGTCACAATATAAACAAAACTATATATATATATAGCTCTCATTGACTTTTAACTATTCGTTTACATATAATAGGTAACTCGTACAAATCCAAAAGAAACACAAGAATAATATGTCTTAACAATGTGAATGGGTCAAAAATGAGTAGGGATCCAAATCCTTGGACTCAAAGGCCACTACCCTGCGATTCTCTCACGTCTCCCTAATCACCTGAAAACAAGAATATCGGAGTCAGCATATGCTGAGCAAGTGTATAGGAGACTAATAACATGCATAATAAGTAATCAAGTATAGGAATATCAATATTAGCATATAAATAGTACGACATTAAAGAGTACACAAGAGATACACCTTATCTCAAATAATTTCAAAGAAATAAGTGCAATTACCACTCTAGTTTTATTGTTTTTCTCTATTTTTGTTATTCTAATTTGAAATTGATGCTTAAAAAAATGAATAGAATGTCGAACCAAGTTAGTATATGAAGGTCTAGAAGAGCAAGCCAAAATTTAGTATTGCTAAATGAAATCTAGATCTTTTTAAATTAGACACCTCAAATAATTCACTTACTTCTAATTCTACCCTTGTAGGGAGAAGAGATATATCCATAATTTCTCAAGTTTCAACCATAGGATTTGTAAAATTTTCGAAATTCCATATACCAACTGCACTCGTTAAGTTTCGCCTGCAGATTTTGTAAAACTTTTGAAGAAATTATCAAAGTATCACTTTTATTTATATTATTTTATATTCACATGATGTAATGATTACAAAGATGCCAATTTATCACAATGATTACACAAGATTCATAACCAAACATCACAAATATGCAGTACTTATAGTTAACCAACTCATAACACTCCAATAAGTTATTTCAATGAGTTTCTAACACAAACAAGTTTTGATAAAACTGTCATATCTTGGAATGCAATGTTTGGATCAAGATGAATCCAGTTGTCACACAAAATAAAAACTTAGAACTATAATTTTTATATTCATAGTAAATTTCAATTCCAATTGCATAGAGAAAACCACACCAAATAATGTTACAGCGCAAAATTCACAACATAACTTACACAGTCATAGAAAAATTAACATAACTTCTTCTACACATATTGGATTGAGGTAATTCCGGTGACCATTTAAGATAAAACGTAGGACTACAATGTTTATATTTAGAGATTAGTCTAATTCATCCTAAAAGGCATCTAACAATCGAGACAAATTTCAGCATAGAAATAGGCAGAAACAGGGTAGTTTTTTTGCAAAAATGTGACATTTTGAAAATTTACCAAAAATTCATTTCTCAATGAAACTCTTCAAATTATATGTCATTTTAAAGTTATGGAAATTTAGTTTTTTTAGAAGAAAATCTCATTTAATTTGCAATTGTGCAGAGAAATATATTGAATAAAGAATAAAGTATGGTAATGTTGTAAAACTGAGCAGTTTTTATGCATAAATCATTCTATTTCAAAAATTTACCAAAAAATCAATTTTCTACAAAACTCTTTGACTCATATGTCATTTTAAAGGTATGAAAGTCTAGATTATCAAAAGAAACCATATTCAATTTGGAGTTTTGCAAAAATATTATGAACTAAAAACTTTATCAAGATCAAACTATCTAAAATGTTAAATTATGGTTTTTCTTCTATCTTTGGATATCTAATGTGAGATTTTCCTTTTTTTTCATTCTATCCTTATTTTAATATTACAAATAATCTGCAAACATATTAAATATTGCTATTAAGCATTAAAGAACAAACACAAGTATGGTACTTGTATTTCTAAGCTTCAAAGCTACTTCTCTTTATCATCTTCAACCTTGATGCTTTCAATGTATTTTTCAGTTTGTTTTATAAGTGTTCTATAGTTCTTTGTACTTCCCAAAGGCCAGGGTTAACTTATATATGGATGAAGGTGGTTTATATCAAGTTCAAATAGTTGTTTTAATGGAGTTTAGGGTGAGCTTGTGGAGGAGGAATATGAAATCCGAAAATAGAAATTTTAGAAAGAGGAAAGTTGTGTTCTAAACTCTTTCTTTCTCCCTCCCTCTCTCTTTACCTAAGTGGAATGTGGACGCTAAGCTTGGTGAGGTGTCGAAAGTAAGAGTGCTATGTGGTGGGTGATGATGTGTCATGGTGTCCTCCTTTTTTATATTCATTTTCATTTCATTTTTTTCCTTTTATGGGTCCCACTTAGAACCCTAATTCGGTTCTCTTGTTACCTTACTCCGATTGTTCTTATTCTCCAATATGTTCCACAGTTTATACTAGTTTTAATATACTCAACATCTACTTAAAACTATAAATATAAATATCAAAACATGCATTGCAAATAAAAGGAAATCAATTAATTTTATCATAGTGCGATACAAATTTAAGTGTGTTCAATAAAATGCAGATGTAAATGCATGTTTTAATATTTTCTCAAAATGGAACCTTATAGATTGCCTTCCTCTATTGAATCCAAAGTGGAAACTAGATCGTCATCTCAACCAGCTCCTTAACTTCGACGCTCCACTAGATCGAGGCTTCCCCTTTCTGAATGGATGAACAAATGATTTTATTACAACTCCAAGGTAACTCACTATCCTATTTCAAATTACTATTGTACATTTACCACTTTCTCAAGCCACCAAGCGTTGTTATGTGGCATTGACTTATCATGGGAACCCAAGACTTTTGATGAAGCAAATACCAAACCCAAATGGAGACAAGCCATACGTGAAGAACTAGATACACCGGATAGAAATGGGACATAAGAGATTACCACTCTCCCTAAAAGAAAAAAGGTTATCGGGTGTAAATGGTGTATAAATCAAGTATAGAAGTGATTGATCCATTGAACGCTACAAAGCAAGACTTGTAGCCAAGGGATTTACACAAACCTATGGAAAGGACTACACCGAGACTTTTGCTCCCATTGTCAAAATAAAAACCATAAGGGTTTTGATGTCAGTTGCAACCAATAAAGGATATCCAATATATCAAATGGACGTGAAGAATGCTTTCCTCCTAGGAGACTTAGAAGATGAAGTCTACATGTGAATTCCCCAAGGGCTAGAAAAGGATTCAAATAGCAAGGTGTGTTACCTTAGACAAGCAGTCTACGGGTTAAAACATTCTCCTCGTGCCTGATATGCAAAATTAAGTTCAACACTTCTTAATAACAACTTTAAGAAATGCATGAGTATTCCTCTATGTTTACTAAATTTAACAATAAAGAAATCACTATTATTCTCATTTATGTAGATGATATAGTTGTTACTAGAAGTAATATGAATGGTGTTGATCAAGTTAGAACCTTCCTTAAATCTATTTTTGCGATTAAAGATTTAGGAAAATTAAAGTATTTCTTAGGAATAAAGCTTGCCTATTCGCATAAAGGGTTGGTCCTATACCAAAGAAAATATGTGCTTGATCTCTTGCAAGAAATCAAGGAGGTAAGAGCAAAACCAACGATAACACCTATATCCACAACCAAAAGAGCAAAAGGTGATGAAGATACATTCCAGGACATTCCTAGATATAAAAGGCTTGTAGGGAAGCTCATCTACCTCACCATCATAAGACCATATATCACTTACGTCGTGAGTTTAATCAACCAACACATGCATGCTACAAGGGTTCAAGATTGGAAGGCAATGAAAAGAATTCTCAAGTATCTAAAAAGCACACCAAGAAGGGGAATTCTTATGAAGAACAATCACAGCATGGAAATTCACAGCTACTATGATGCAGATTAGGCAGGAGATGTCACAGATAGGAGATTCACCATCGACTTTTGCATATTTGTGAGAGGAAATCTTATGACATGGAAAAGCAAGAAACAATCCATCATGTCCAGATCCAGCGCAGAGGCCAAATACAGAGCCATGGTTGCGGCTACAAGCAAAATAGTCGGTTGAAGGCCTTACTAGAGGAGATGGGATTTTCCATAATCACCTCTATTCCTCTAAATTGCGATAATCAAGCAATTCTCCATATCGTTGTCAATTTGGTATTTCATGTTGAAATTTTAATAGATATGTTAGAGTAAAAGTAAAGAAGAAACTTCTTTTACTAATTATGAATTATGCATTACAAACTAGGGACAATTCCCCTTTCAAAGATTGGAAAAAGAGAGTTGTGAATAAAACAAGAGAGAGAACTACAAGAGGAGAAGAAGAGATCATTCTTCTATAGTTCAAATGAATTACAAGCATCCTATTTATAAAGAAAGGGAGCCTACTAGCTAGCACACATAACCAACTACCCAGTACACACAAAATGAAGAGAGAGAAGAAGGAGAGAGACCTTTCTAAATTGGAAAGCTGCCTAACAACTTTCCAATAACTAGTTCTTGTCCTATCCATTGAAAAACATGCCCAGGCAGCCTTTGGACCACTTTTAGACTCATTATGGGCCCTCCTTTAAACTATCTTCTAGGCCAGTTGTCGGCTTCCTTGTATAGACTTGAAGCTTGATTTTAAGGTCCAAAAAAACTAGTCCAATGGCTGGATAACATAGGGTGGGTTCTACTAAAAATGGGCCAGAACCCAACAGTTGTTTTTGGGCTTTAATTCCTAAGAATTCTCTAAGCAACTTGAGTTGTCACGCCCCAAACTAGGGTCATGAGCAGCCGCCCATTACCCTAGATGCTTGCTCGATTTTCTAAAAAATCGGACAAAAGCTTCCGATATTTCGGAGGTTTCTCATATACAAATCAACCTGTATATTGAATGATCATCCTGTCACATGAATAAATAGGCCAACCCGGCCTTACAACAATCAACCACATTCATAATCCACCACATTCATATCATACCGATCAATCCGCATCATACAAACTAGGACAACGCAAAACTATCACAACTACTAACAATTCTAACCACAGACCTCTACTGTAACTGCCACACTGAGCAGGCCTAAAATTTTATACATGTGTACAACAAATTCTTAAGTTAAAAGGTTAAATGTTTCAAGTGCCTCAATGCAGGTGTAATGAGCCAATATGAGAGTTTCACAAATAAATGTCAATAATTTATATAGTTATCCCATAAAATATACATGTCCATCTACGGAGCTCAATATCAAGATCTCGCAGGGTTGATATACAAGACGGATTTCATATTTTAAATGAAATTTAGATGTCACTGTAGTGAATACGTAAATACACAAATACACGACAAAAGATGTCTAGAGCTCGACGCGTCGCTCTATCAAAGTAACCCTGTCTGAGAAAGGAAAGGAGAGGAGTGACTATCAAGGGAGATACTCAATGAGTAAGGGGATCAATATCAAACATAAATAATTTGTATGAGCCATTGGAATATAAAATATGATTATTCATAAACAATAATTCACATTTCACAAAAAAACATGGTATGTTCAGTAAAATTGAAAAAAATTTTTCATCCCACGGTATCATACATATATGCATCCCTTTAAAATCAAGTATTTTTAGAGCAAACCGAATATGATCCTGATAAAGGTCGACCATGACCAATGACAAGAGTATCGGGGGTTTTATTATGCATAAATGTTCAAAAGTCGCTTTCTATCCCGATGTTGACTATAAGCTTCACCGAGACTAATTTATACACAGATCAGATCACGTATAGGACCTCACCCGATGCTAGACAGTGGGGTCACATATATCCTCCCATTGCGGGTTCAACCGACTGCGTCTATACCCATATACCGGACGTTTGCGGATACCTCCGCATGAAGTATACCCAGACGTATACTTGGCGTCATAATCAACGTCCCCCGTAACTACAGTCATCCTCTCAAGACAAAATCATATCATAACAGTCATCCTACGGCCACAAATCAATGATATAGAAACCATAGTGTTTAATAAATATGCCATATTAGGTTATATGAAATTTAACATGTAAAAATCATAAAACATGGCACCATTTCAATTGAATCAAATTTATAAATGTATATTCATAGAAAATACGAGTTCACGACACTCCAATAGTTACAAAACAGATTCAAAATTTAGTGGCACACGACGAGTCATACATATCAAAAGTATGTTTTGTTAAAAACACGACAAAAATCAAGTTTCACTTTTCATGCATGAAATTAGAGTCCTACTCACCGTATATGGGAGGGTCAGTCACTCCCTACCAAGTACCACAAGTGTCGAAAGTGTTTCTTCTCGTTTGGTCACCACCCGTGTGCCTATAATGACAACACAATGCATATATGAGGATTTGTGTCATGATTTGAACTTATTACTTAAGTTGTATTCTAGCAATTCTTTCCTCTAAGATCAAGGTTAGGGTATCTTAGGGCCTGCTCTATCCCTTTTTTCGTCATTTTTATCATATATTCTTTACAATTCATTCAATTAGTACACATTTTATCACCCCCAACACAACACATGTGCTTATAATTCATTATTCATGGTTTCTGCACATATGCACCATTGCGCAATCATGGCAAAATGGTCATAACTTCTACTACAGAACTCCAAATCACATATTTTCTATCTCATTTTAACGTTAAGCGATAGCACTACAACTTTCATTTTGAACGTTTTTTCAAATTCTAATCGCAAAATTTAAGAAAAACCAATCTTTGATGCCGCTAAGCGACAGCACTACAACTTTCATGTTTCCTAGAGGCTCTGATACCAATAGAACTGTCACGCCCCGAATCGGAATCGTAAGCAGCAACCCGTTGCCCTGGATGCCGGCGATATTCTAAAAAAATCGGACAGAACTTCCTCATATTTTGGAGATCTCCCATATACCAATCAACCTGTATATCAAATGATTATCCAATTGCTTAAATAAATGGGCTAACACGGCCTTACAACAAATCAATCATATTCATATAATACCTATCAATCCACCCCATACAAATTAGGACAACGTAAGGCTATCATGTAATACTATCGGTTTTAGCCACAAACCTTTACTGCCATGCCCCCATCAAAGGCATGAACAGTCACTAGTTACCCCTCCTATGATTTAAAGATGGTACCGAACAAACCTAAATGACACTTCTAGAACATGACACGTTTCCCAAAGTAAATATATACAATAGTACATTTCATGGCTCAATGCAATAGAATAGAATTTAGAATTTTAATAAGATGCACATAAATCTTCATACAATCATCCATTTTTATACACAATGGTTTATCTACAACTCCAATAAACAATTATACAATTTCATTGGCAAATCATTCTTAATATCATATTGAGTACCAAATCAACAATCTTGATCTCCAACCAAAAGCCTCTGCGCTGATAAATTTCAATGCGTCCCACTATAGCTATCTCTATACACAATAGAAAATAAGGGATGAGTATCAAGAAAGATACCCAGTGAGTGAGAGGGTATATATCATGTATTCAATGAGTCGGTAAAAAATAGAGTGTCAAAGTTTTCAATAATTCCATATATTGTAAGAAATCATGTATAATGCTCAATTTATCATAAATCATTTTTTTCACATACATTTCAAACATTTATGCATCCATGTCATCAAATCATATAAGAATAGAGCATGTCAAAATTAGTCCTGGCAAATATCGACCGCGACCAATGACAGGCATATCGGGGGTTCTGTATGCAATAGGTTAGAAAAACTCTCTACCCCAACATTGACGACGGAGCTCATCAGGTGTTAGACTATGGCTCAACATAGCCCTCTCCTTTATGGGTTCAACCTGACTAGTACCGTGTCAAATCACAATGCATTTATCATTTTCCGATGTCATGTGAGATACATTTCATAGAAGCGTATCGGGTGCAAATATGGATCACCCTACACATGCATTCTTTGTATCTACGGAATGAGATTTACCCATCACAAAATTATCATTCATCACATGTCAGAGCCCTCGGCCCATATATAATATAATTATCAAATCAATCACGTGCCATACCACATTTCTCAAGCAATGTCAATCATTTCCACAATGATGATTTTATAAAACATGTATAAATCAAATGCAATGGCACAGTTTCACATTTTAGAACTCGTTTGGATGCATATATAATCACGTAAAATATATTTGTGGACACTCTATGAATTCAAAAAAAAAACATTTTGAAATTCAAACACAATTTCACATCACATATTCATTAAATCATGCTTGTATTAGAAAATATTTTAAAACATGATATTATGCATAGGACACATAATATAATAAATCTCACTCACTGTATGCAGAAGAGTATGCCACTCCCGACACGAATTTCGAGGCACACACAAAAAATATACTCCCCTCAATATCACCAACGAGACTCTATAAACATAATAAAGAATATGAGTCACTTAAGAAATCATATGATACGTATGTAATAATGTACATGTGATGCAACCCTAGTTATAGACAAATTTAGGGTTTTCAAGTTCTATTCTTGCGCCATTTTAGGGAATTAACCACAAGTTTCTCAACCGGGGTCAGAATTGGGAAATTCCAATTTCTATGGTTGGCTCACATAAAAACTCACACTTTTTGTGTTGAACTTACCTCCAAAATCTTGATGGAAGATTTCTTAAAGTCCACATTTTCAAACCAATCAACTCTCACTTTCTATTCTATCCCGTTTTAGCCAATTTCCCATATCTCACAATCTATTCATGCAACGACTCTAACATGTGAAATAGCACCATTTTGTTGGGCACAGTTTCACAAACGAGTTCACAGTCTTAGTTGTGATGCAAAGGCTACAACTTCTTAGTTGGGCACTCGTTAGGACAAAGGCTACAACTTCTTAGTTGGGCACTTTCTCAGATTCCTAGTGCAAGTTCCTGAAATAGCACCATTTTGTTCACATTACATTTTAGAAGTCTATTCTGACCAATGTTTAGCACATCCATCACAACTTTTAACACAACTCCAAATTATCTGAACTTTTTACAGTACCTAGAAGCCATATACCCTTACATTTTTCATGTTTTGTGTTTCTTCCAGTTATGCTTAGAAGGGGTCTGAAATTGACCACAAACATCTCTGTTTAGTTTTGGCCGAGAAGCAGAATCTTTTCTGTATAGTTTTGGTCGATTTTTGTATAACTCTGTATTCCCTTGGGAACTTTGGCTGCCATTTTTACAGTTGGTGGATAAGAAGGAGAGCTATAACTTTTCTTCTTTGAGGTTTTGCAAATAAGGGTTGGAAGGGGGTCGTGCAATGCTACTATTTTTAGTGTTGGAAAATGGAGTACCCTCTGACGAGTTTCAGATGAATGGCTATACCTTTTGACACAAGAGTCGGATTTAGCTGATCCTTACCTCATTGAAAAGCTAAGACATGGGTCTACAATTCTTTCAACTAGCACAAGATCTAAATCTATCAGGCAGGGGCTTGAAAACTTAGGTTAGCGTTGCTGCCGAAATCAGGACAAAATGCAGGACTGAACAGGGAATTTGTACAGAACACCTAATTTTGAAAAATCATATAAAATCCGTCTCTACTCAGAATGCAACGGTTCTTATCCATTTTAAAGCACTGAATGTCTAGTTTCATGTGTAAAATTTTCACTAAATTTTCCCTTGTGCAAAAAATGCTATAGCTAAAATATTACAACCAGTTCAGAATGTCCAGATTCTAGAATTTCTAGTTTCCTCCTTGACTTCAAATTTCGGCCAACCCTAGTTCCCTAAGCAAACCTCCTCATTTTGACCCCAATTTAAGATATGTTATACTATGGAGGATGGAGGGTCTCATACCTGAAGATAGAGAGTTGAAACTTGAAGAAACCACAGAAATTTGGTCTTGAACTCTCAGCTCCCTCCTTGGATTTCACCAAGCAATCCTTCTCCTTTTTTCTTAAATTTTGGATATGTTGTAATAAGTGGTGAGTGGATTATTTCTAACTAAGAAGTTCAGAAAATAAAGTTGAAGAGATCAAGCTTCATCTCTTGGTGAATCTCATGGCCATGAGAGGAAGAGGGAAGAAGAAGTTTGGTATTTGGTTATTTGGCCATTGGATCACTCTACAAGGTCATTCTCTCTCACTACCAATTCAAGCTTCATTAATTACATGTTCCACAAGTCAAGCTTCATTAAATATTTGTCTCCCAACAACCTAATTAAATGGCTCACATTGATTCATTGACTTTTCAAACAAATCCTAGCTTCCATCTCTTGCACACTTCCTATGGTCATTAATTGTCACCAACCTCTTTTTCTAAATTGCATAAAAGGACCTTCTTAGATTTGGTCGAAAATTCCTACCTTGATTTCGCGTCACGCATGGCGGAGTGAATATTCGATCCAAAATCTAAGAAATTCAAATTTACCCATATAATTCAGTTTTTTGTACTGAATTAAATAGAGTTGGTCTCGCATTAATCTGAGATCATTTGATAGCCCAAACGTCCCTCGGAGTGAACGAAATTCTCGATCGGTCAAAATTTGACATCAACCTCAAAATGCGTGAAATCATACTATGAACTCCGTTTTACACGTAAATTTCAAAAATATAGGTCTTGGATGGAAACGAGACTGTTTGCTCGGACAAATTTCAATTCTGTTAAAAACTAGGATTTCTCGGGCGAAAATTATAGAGTACGGAGTGTTTTTGTGCTACGGCTTAAATTTCACTTTTATTCCTTGATCCTTCACTTTTAAAGTGAATTTAGCATGTATATATCTCATGGCGTCAAATTTGCACGTGTGGTTTTCATTTTGATACGGTAGGGTAAATTTCGCTTCATTCCGTACGAATTTCGGCAAATTTTTTCCAAAATTTCATTTTAACTTGGTAAAATATTAATTTAGCCAAATTTAGGGTTCCTGACAGAATTTTAGCAGTTTTGCATGGGTAGAATTAAATTTGGCTCGGTGAAGACAAATTTTCGCGTTCGACGATTGAGTATCAGGCGTTTCTTCACAAACGAATGAGAATTACCGGAATTCAAGTTTTCTTAACCTTTGAAGTTACTTTAGCATGTGGAATTTCATCAGGGTCAAAATTACACGCGTAGATTTTAAAATGACTCAGAGGGAAAAATTTTAGCTTTCTGCAATCTCGCCAAAAATTTTCAAGAGTATTTTAAATCAAAAAAAGTTCTAAGTGACTTTCTCTAAAATAAAAATATATTATATACAAAATAATGAGAAGTACAATATATAGTGCATCGAGTTTCGGTATTACACTAGTTCCCTAACCGAACCACCTCATTTTGGTCCCAAATTAAGATATGTTATACTATGGAGTATGGAGGGTCTCATACCTGAAGATGGACAGCTGGGCTTGAAGCAAAATACAGAATTTTGGTCTTGAACTCTCAGCTCCCTCCTTGGATTTCACCAAGTAATTCTTCTCATTTGGCCTTGATTTTTAGATATGTTGGTGTTAAAGATGTATAGAAGGGATCTATGTAAAAGAAATTGAGTAGTATGTAGAAAGATTTGGAGATCTTACCTTGGTAGTCCACGGCTATGAGGAGGAAGAAGAAATGGAGTTTGTGTGTTCTTCTCTTCTTGGGCTTCACGGTTCCAAATGGAGAGAATAGAGCAAGTGTTGGCTTTTGTGTGCAATTGCTTAACTATGGTTCCCTCAAGGTACAACCAAGGTTAATCTCCACTATTTGTCAATAAATGCCCACCACCATCATCCAAATCTAACACTTAAATTTGTTTTCTGACTTTTCAATCAAATTTTCGATTTTCACGTAACGAACAGCGGGGTCAATATTCGACCTAAAATCTAAAAAATTTAAATTTACCCATTTGGTTCAATTTTTTTCGCACTGAATCTAATAGAGTTAGTCTCACACGTAGATAAAGTCATTTGACCTTCCAAATTGCCTTTCAACGCATTAGGATTTTTAGAGTGATTTTATTTTCCACCTTGCATTTTCTACCAAAATTTCTTGACCCTTGACTTTTAGGATGAATTTTACATGTGTAATATGACGGCATCAAATTTGCATGCGTAGATTTCATTTTGACACGGTAGGGTCAATTTCCTTTCATTTCAGGTGAATTTTGACAAATTTCCCGAAATTACGTTTTAACTTGTTAAAATGTTAATTTAGCCTAATTTAGACTTCCTGGCAAAATTTTAGCAGTTTTGCACGAGAAGAATTAAATTTGGCTCGGTAAGAATAAATTTTTATCTCCGGCGATTAATCATGGGGCGTTTCTTCGCAAACAATAAAGAGTTGTCCGAATTCAAGTCCCCTTAACTTTTTAAGTTAATTTAGCATGTGTAATGTCATCAGATTCGAGATTACACACGTAGATTTTAAAATGACATTGGGGAAAATTTTTAACTCCCGCCAATTTCGTCAAAAATTTTCAAGAGCAATATCATTTAAAAAAAATTTCTGAATAACTTTCTTTATATGAAAATGAAAACATATCATATATGGAATAATGAGAAGTACAATATACAATACACCGAGTGTCGGTGTTACATGAGTTTTCTTCTTGGGGCATTTCAAAGTTTTTATTAGTCGTGTAACACCGATTTCTGGTGACAGTATATCATGTACCACTTCTTATGATTTTAAATATATATTAACATTTTTTGGAGATATTTAAAATATAATTTTAATTATCTATTTATTTATTTTAAAATTTCGCCTCAAAATCACTAAAATCGAAAATTTTATTGGTAAGTTGAAAATTTTCTCAGCAAGTGCCAACAATGCCTAAAGAAGTCAAAAATGGTTAAGGAAAGGCCTACACACTTAAATAAAGGTATTTAAATGAAATTTCACATTTTTAAGGAAATTTGAACAAAATTTCATAGGAACAAAAAATACAAATTTGTTAAAAGTTCGGAATCTAAATGTAATTAATGAAAGTTGGGGGACTATATTGCAAGCCACTCAAATATGGACAATTGGAGTCAAATGATTGATCAAGAGGACAGTAAGGTTGGTTAGTGGTCACATAGAATTATTTCACATTCAAGAAAACTTATAAGATAACAATTTATGTATGAAATCTAATTGGAATAGTTTGTGCTAGTTGTAACACTTCTCCTCTTGATATAGATGTCCAACAAGACTCCTAATGGAGTGTATAGAATTTTCTTGAATCAACAATTACATGGTTGAGTGTTAGGACAAGTGGATGGTTGAGATAATGAATGGAATGATCCAATAGTTAAGGATATTTTGCTAAATTTATAAAAGAATTTATTTAAGAAGAATTTAGCTCATTTTCTTCATTCAACCCCCTTGGACGAAATATGTAGGATCCATATCCAATTTAAATGTAACCATGAAACCAACGAGGTAAGAACATTTTTGAAAATTCTTGAATTTCACTTGGAAGTATAGAAGTGTTTTATAGGAATTTATATTGATTTGTGATTTGTGATTTGATTTTTGTTAAGGCGATATAAAAAAATTTTCAAGAATTCAAAGGGAGTACTGGTATGTATTGTTAGCAAGAGATCTTACAAAAGAGGTAACATGTCTTAACTTATGCAAAAAATTAATTATATATGAGTAGTTACATTAGTATCCACACTATCATACTAGATATTGATTTCTAGATTGAGTCTTGTATAGTCTTGTGGTGATATCTCATTCTATAGTAATAAAAAATCTAAACCATTCATTCTTCTGTAAACTAGACTTTCTAAACTTTAAAATGGCATATTATGTAAAACATTTCATGAAAGAATCGATTTTTAGTGATTTTTAGAAATTTAACATATTTCACTTACTCTATTTTATACTTTGTGTAAAACTAGTACCTAGTGTTAATTTTTGAAATATCTTCTGTATGGAATTTGGAGAAACTTAAAACATGAAAGTTTTAGATATCTGTCTTATATTTAATTTAAAGTAAAGATCATTTGAATCGGAGTAGTAGGAAAAACGTTATAGTATTTTTACTGAAACTGCGCAGAAGTAGTTTTTAAAGCCAAAACTAAAATTAAAAAGGAATTTTATAAAATTATACACATAAAATCTGAGAATAATATATAACTAGAATATTTTATATCGATCTCTTGTCTTCAATTAGAGATAAGAATCATTTAAATTGGAGGAGTACACAGAGAGATATGGAGTTTCTCTCAAAACTGCGCAGAATTAAATTTTGGAAACTTAGATTTAAAATTTTTCTAAATATGGAATTTGAGATTTTATTTTAAAGAAAAATATTTCTATATGCAATTCATAGTCCTATGATATGATATTATCGAAATAATTGATAAATTATATATTGTTTAACCTAGACGTAGGGTTACGTTTTCATACGAGGGGTGACTCACTCGAGAAACGATGATAGTTAGGGAAAGTGGCGTATTCTTCCCAGTTGAGGTGAATGAGACAAACTATTTCTGACTTAAATGAAAAATAGTTTAATCATAATTTTTATAAATAAATTTTAAAATATGATTTAGAAATGTTTTAGTATTTATGGCATGTTTGAAATGATGATTTTAAAAAAATTTACATTCTGATATTACGACTTGATAGTGTTATGATTTTCTTTACAAGTAAAGGTTTATGAATGATGACATATGACTCTTGTGTATGATTATGAGATAGTGCAAAGTAAGTATAGCACACTCTCTACCATGATATTGAACGTCTATCCAACAGGGTGACGTGATGGGATAAACGAGAGCAGAGGTTTGAACTCCCTGACTCGGCTAATGGATTCAATGAACGAGCATACGTGAGAACTGTATCAACACCAAGGGAAGGGGGTTAAAAGAAATATATATATATATATATGTTTTATTTTTATGATATTATGATGACCTCTTGGTGGATTTTATTCTAGTTAGACCAAACTATGGGTAAAATATGATTTATTACCGACTGACACCCCATGATACATAATTATGATAAGAATGCATATTATTTTGAATTACACGATATGTTACAAATGAATATAAATTTGAAAACGATGATTCTTGTCACTCACACAAATTCATTTATTGTGATTATATAGTTCTTGCACTTCACTCACTGAGTGTGTGGATTATACTCACCCTCTTATATTTAAAAATTTTCAGTTTATAGTACACTTGACTCATTTTGTAGTACTGTTTCACGAGTATTACTGAGAGACGCTACCGAGTAAGTATTCATATCCATCCTTATTTACGATTAGACCGCGTATATAAATATTATATGTATATCGGAGGTAAATGTTTTAAAAAAATTTCTAAAAAACATTTTTTTTAAAATTTTTCGTTATATGATTTGAATTAGGATGTCGAGTAGAGTCATGATATTAGTCATAATATTAGCCTTGCATCATCTCGACGTGCCAGTAGGGCATACTTATGTCTCAAGGAATCACAACGGTCTGTTCGTATGCTCAACCTGCGGGTTAGGGCGTGACAAGTTGGCTCAGGATGCATGCCAGGGTTGTGATGCAATGAGTAATGGATAAATTTTCATAATCATCTTAGGAGGAATAAGCTCGATTGTCTTCCTTTCTTTCAATATTTCATGAAAGAATGAAACACATTGAGGTTGATTGTCATTATGTTCGAAAGATTTCAGAAGATAAGATAATTTCAACCTTACATGTTAGAAGTGAAGACCAGTTGGCTGACATTTTCGCTAACATAGCAACTGAGAAACATCTTAAACATATTCTCAGCAAGTTAGGATCTATAGACATTTACACACCCAACTTGAGATGGAGTATTAAAAATAATAGAGAAGATATGTCTCATGGTTTTTAACTCGAAAATAGGACAATGACCTAAACACTAGGTCATTTATTTGCCCTGATAAGTTGTCTAGAAATTTAGAGTTGCAAGCCCTTCTTTTTTGATTTAATTTCCCGAATTACGCAAGCTATTCAAGGCCCAAAATACGTTCAAAATCAGGTCCAAGGAAGCCCAAATAATATGGAGAAAAGTCTAGGAAGAAAACTCAAACTGCCACAATTCGGACAGTGCATATTCCAATGGTCAAAAAACTAGCTGTTGGAATTTTCAGAATTTGAAATTCCTACAGCTAGTTTAACTTTCTTTCTCTCTTTCTACCGTCTTGTTTTCACATTTGTCTATAAATAGAGCTTTTTCTCGCATTGTAAAAGGATAAGAAAGATAGTTTTTCTTTCTTTGTATCATATTATCTCATTAATACAAATCAAAAGTTTTTTAGAATTTTCTACTCTTCTTGTTTAAATATCCATCATTTAAAACTTAAATATAATATGATAAATGAGTTAACTTATAGTTTGATGAGTATTGATGTGATATGATTTGAGTATTGATATGATATGATTTGCCACCTTTATGTTTGAAAAAATGAGTTCAGTTATATTTTAGATGAGTTTGACATAGTACGAATTACCTTTTTTATGTTTATATATGTTGGTTTTGATAGTGACAAATATGATTATTTGATTAAAATAATTATGGTTAAAGTTATATTATGTATGATCTATTGTTGGACGGGCTAGGAGAGAGATTGAAATCAACTGTTGTGATATTGAAGTGATAAATGTTTAAATTGTTTATAGTATCTTGAGTGGTTAGATTTAGTTTTGCACTTTTTCTCGAAAATTTTAGTGGAAATAAAAATTAATTTTTTTGTTTACTTTTCTCCTTTCGCATTTTCGTACATGTAGATGACGATATAAAACCACTATATAAAGTGTTACATGTTTTGTAATAATTTAATTTTTATATATATTTTCCCTCCTTTGTCAAGAGACCTGACACTCGAATATTTGACCGCCACATAATTTGCTCAAACCTATATTTGTATCTTTTCTTTGTTTTGCTAACTATATGTGTGTGTGTATATATAATCATAATTAAAGGATGCATGTGTGTATATTCAAGTAGTCATAATTTGCTTCTTCATTCTTGAGCTATTTTAGTTTGAATGATGTCTTGTCTTCAGATATTGCAATCTCTGGTAAAAAAAAGTCCAATTTTTTAATGTAAAAACTTGACAACAATGGCTGGTCTTTAAAAAGACAAAAATTAAAAGTGGTCACAAAAAAGACAACGGGATCTAAAGTGAATTAAAACCAGTGTGATTAATAATTGATGACTTTATGGCTGGTTCTTCTTGATTCATAATTAAAAGAAACAAAATATAAGTAATGGATATATGACCTTAGCCATGGATAAGTAATGGATATATGACCTTAGCCATGGATATATGACCTACTTGATGGCAGCTACATTCGTATTTTTCTTTCCTGGCTTTCTTGGTTACACTTACCATGACTTTCTTAGTTACACTTATCATTGTTCATAGCAACAATGG
The DNA here is from genome assembly GCA_033439265.1 of Dillenia suffruticosa. NCBI lineage: Eukaryota > Viridiplantae > Streptophyta > Magnoliopsida > Dilleniales > Dilleniaceae > Dillenia > Dillenia suffruticosa. Next base: position 14,020,818 of record JAVTVX010000017.1, on the reverse strand, counting down.
TTGGATCTACTTGCCTTTTTCTCCCCTTTCTTTCTTTGTTTTTTTTTTTTTTTCTTTCTTTCTTTTCTTTCTTTTTTTATCATGTTCTAATTGGAAAATTTAGGTTGCTGGAATTTTGCAAAAGGATATGCAGTTACACTTACCATTGTTCATAGCAACAGTGGTAGCATCTACTTGCCTTTTCGTAGCAACAATGATAGGATCTACTTGCCTTTTTCTTCCCTTTCTTTTTTTTTTCGTGTTCTAATTGGATATTTTGGTAGTTGGAATTTTGCAAAGGGTAAGTAGTTACACTTACCATTGTTCGTAACAACAATGGTAGGATCTACTTGCCTTTTTCTTCCCTTTCTTTCTTTTTTCTCTTGTTTTTCTTTCTTTTTTTTTTTTTTCATAATCTGGTGGGAAAATTTTGGTTGTCGAAATTTGAAAAGGATAAGCAATTACACTTATTATTGTTATAGCACCAATGGTAGGATCTACTTGCCTTTTTCTTCCCTTTTTCTTTCTCTCTCTCTTCTTTTTTTTTTCATGTTCTGGCTAGAAAATTTGCTTGTTGGAATTTGCGAAGGATAAATAGCTCTCTTGGATTGTTGTGTTCCATATCTTTAGCTCACTAGTTCTTACATGTAGATATACGTATATATATACATAAGTAGCTCTCTTGGATCCTTGTAATTTGTTGCCATTCTTTTTGTTATCTTTGGTTACTTCATTGATTTGATTTCTAAGCTCGTAAGAAGCATAAGTCAAATGAGGTTTTGCTATATCTATTGAATTGTTTGTTTGCTTGCTTCATTTTATGTTTGTTTGTTGTTGTTCCTTGAATCCTGCTATTTGTTATTGTTCTTTAATTTCTCAAATGGAGTGACAAAAACACCTTTTGTTCTTCGATTGTTTATGTTAAGGTCACATTTCAAGAAAATATTAAAATATACATTTATATTTATATTTTATTGAATATACTTAAATTTTTCGAATCGCACTGTAATAAAATTTATTGAATTCCTTTTACTTACGATATATGTTTTTATTTTTATATTTATAATTTTAAATAGAGGTCGAAAATATTAAAATCAGATAAACTAATAGGATATATTGATAAATGAGAGCAGTCGGAATAAACCAAAAAGAAAATCGAATTAGGATTCCAAGGATTCCATGTGGGACCCACCAAAGAAAAAATAAATAATAAAAATGAAAATGAATTTAAAAAGAAAAAAAGTACACCATGGCAAATCATTTTCCACCACATGGCACTCTTACGTTTGACACGTCACCATGCCTATGGGACCCACAATCCACTTAAAATTGAAATGAGAAAGGGAAAGGAGGTCCTTGAATACTATTCACATTTTTCTCTTTCTCCTTCCAAAAACCAAATCCAAACCCCACGACACGAAAGTATCCTTTAAACTTAAATTAAACCACTTCCATTCATATACAAGTTAACCCTAATCTTTGGGAAGCAAAAATGACTATAGGAAATATATATGACAACCAAGAAATTCAAAAAACGTTTGGAGAGAAAAGGAATGAATTCAAAGGAAAAATTACAAGTTAGAGACAAATACTATACTTGTGTTTATTTCTTTGATATCTAATAGTCATGTTTAATATGTTTTCAGATTATTTGTAATATTAAAATAAGGATGGAATTAAAAAAAAAGGAAAATTTTTCATTGGAATATCAAAATATGGAAGAAAATCATGATTTAACATTCTAAACAGTTTGATCTTGATACAATTTTTAATTCATAACATTTTCTACACAACCCCAAATTGAATACAATTTTCTTATGATAAAACTATACTTCCATAACTTTAAGATGACATGTGACTCGAAAAGTTCCGTGAAAAATTAAAATGTTTGTAAATTTTTGAAATAGCATGATCTTTGTATAAAAAAAAAAAAAAAAAAACTGCTCTATTTCATAGTATGGTCATACTCTATTATTTATTCAATATCTTTTTCTACATAATTACAAATCAAGTGGGGTTTCTTCTGAAAAAACTAGATTTCCATATCTTTAAAATGACATATAATTCAAAAAATTTCATCAAAAAATGAATTTTTGGTAAATTTGCAAAGTAGCATGATTTCTGCAGAAGAAAAACTGCCCCGCTTATTTTTATATTGAACTTTATTTCGATTGTTAATTGTCTTCTAGACTACAGTAGGCTAACATTTAAATACAAATTGTAACCCTGTATCTTATCTTTAAATGGCTACCTGAATTACCTCAATCCGATTTGTGTAGAAGAATTTATACTAATTTTTCTATGACTGCGCAAGTTATATTGTGAATTGTGGACTATAATATTGTTTGATGCGACTTTCTTTGTACAATTGGAATTGAAACTTGAATATAAAAGTTATAACTCTAAATCTTAATTTTGTGTGACAACTGAATTCTTATCAATCCAAACATTGTAGTCCAAAATATGATAGTTTTATCAAAAATTATTTATGCTGGAAACTCATTGAATACTATAAGTTAGTTGACTATAAGTACGCATATTCATGGTGTCCAGCTATGAATCATGTATAATTTTTTGATAAATTGGGATTTTTGTGATCATTACCTTAGTGTTGTAACAGAGCCGGACTGGGTTCAGTCTGGTTCAAGAGTGGTTCTCGGAACCGTGGGCCGGGCTGGCTGCGGTTCCTAGGCCAGTCCGGGCCGGGCCAGACCGGTTCCAATTTTTTTTAAGTTGAACCGGCCCGGCCTGCTAAACAGGAACCACTGGGCTGGTTCACACCGGTCCGGCCTGGTTTGGTCCGGATTTTTTTTTACTATTGCCCTTTTTAAAATTTTTTTTTTGTAACTCTATTTTTTAATTCTATTTTAGTTTTGTAATTCCATTTTTTTAACTTTGTTGTTATTTTGTTTTTTACTTTCTTGTAATGATTTATTTATTTATTTTGTTTTTTTAATTCATATTTTATAAAAAAAATAAATTAAAAATTAGAGATACAAAATTTTTAGAGTTGTTCCACCGAATTCGATGTACGTCCACTACCAAACTTATCATTTGGATTTTAAAATCCACTAATTTTTTTTATATTATTTTGATTTTTACATCACATTAATTTTTTTATTATATTATTATTATTTTTCTTCTTCTTCTACTTATTGTTTATCATCTTCCGAAATTTTCATGATTTTTTGTATTCTTTTTTCTGCATCCTTCTAATCTTTAATACAAATTAAGGGTTCTAAAGTGTCATCTGCTAAATTTGTACGTTTCTCGATTAACACTTGACCACCTGCACTAAAAGCACTTTCCGATGGGGTACTGTGGATAGCGGAGTGGTTAGTACATCTTTAGCCAATTGGGCCAAAATTGGATATTACGATACATTATTTTTCCACAAACCTAATATATCATATAAATCTGTATCATCAAAATCTTTTAATCTAGATATTTGTTTATATAAAATTAATTCATTAAATGATGATAACGAAATTTTTTGTTTTTTTCCTAATATGTGTAACGGATTAAATATGATTGAGTGCTACTACTACTACCACTACCTACATTATTAGTATTTAAATTATTTTTTTTCTTTTCATATAATTTAAATATTTGTTGTAAAGTATGAAATGTTTATTATTTTAAAAAATGTGGGTTAATAGACGCTTACGATGGAAAAGTTTGTACAAAATAATCTATTAATATTTCAATACCTTCAATTTTAACACGTGGGTCTAATGCACTTGCAATTAAATATAAAATTGAAATTTATTCATAATATTTTAAAATTTTTGTTTTCATAAAAAGAACAATTTCACCAAATTTTTTTTTCATTTTTAAATTTATTAAATAAATAAATAATTTTACAAAAATTTGGTAACATTAAATGAGTAGTTGAATAATAATATCCGGAAAATAAATTTGTACATAAATATAAAAATTTTTAATAATTTAGTAAGTGTAGATGCAAAATCGAAAGCATTATTATCAATAAAACCATATTCGTAATTTGAATTTTTTAATTCAATTAAAATATTTTTAAAAGGAAATACACCTTGTAACATGTCATATGTTGAATTCCATCTAGTGTCACGTTTCATTTTAAATTTTTTAAAATTTTTAGTATGTAACAAACATAATTGTCTAATTTTTTGGGTTTTTACAAAAAAATTTCTTATTTGATAAATTAAATCGCAAATAAGTTTTAAAAATAGTTTTTCCATTGCTAAACCATCCTTAACATATAAATTAATTATATCGCATGCACATCAAATATGAAAAAAGTTTCATTTAAAATTATATTTAAAAAATTTTTTAAACTATTAACCGTAATAGTATTAGTCGAAATATTATCAAATGAAATAAAAAAATTCTATCACTTATTCCATAGTTATAAACAATATTTGAAATTATTATAGCTATATGTGCATCGAAATGGGGAAATTCTTAACGTTAAAAAGTTAAAATTCTTTTTCTAAAAATTATGAATTATTTATCCAATTACATGTTATTACAATATAATATTTTTTTTTATGTTCATTTTTCCAACTATCTGAAATTAATGAAAATTTACAATCACTAGTTATAAATTGTATAATTATACCATGTTTTAATTCTCGATATTTATCTAATAATCTCCTCATACTGAATTTTCTACTATTTTTTTTATAACCGAGTTGTAAATATTTTTATACATATTTTTCAAATACGGGACATGCAACTATACTAAGTGATAATTCTTTTTTTGCTAACCATTCTATTTGTCTGATTTTTTCTTTTTCTGAATTATATTAAAATGTACCAGTTATATTACCTCCCCCTCTAGCAATCTATGTTTATCTTGTTCGTAATAATTTATCTGGATGATTATTATCTAAGTGTCTCCTAAGTGTATTTACCCCTCAACCTTTCAAAAATTTATATTTTTATGACAAATTTTACAAATTGTTTTTTGTTTTTCATTTTTTCTAAAAAAATGTCCATATATTAATATCATCTTTTTTAATCCATGTTGTGTTAGATACTATGTTACTAGGTTCAGTTTTTTCGAAAAAAGTTTCAATATCTATATTATCGGGAATTTCATTTTGAAAAAAATAGAGAAAGAGAAAATTGTTAAGAAGATTTGGAAAATTGTATTCCGATCATTTTATTAAAGATGCAAAAATTTAAGATTAAATTTTTTAAAAAAAATTTAAGATTTAATATTTTACAAAAAATAATGCAAATGCAAGAAAATAAATATGCAAAAAAATTAAATATACTGACTTGATGGATATGTAGTTGTTTTCACAAAATCTTGAATTTAAACTCCCAATCTTGAAATTTTGTCAAATCTTGATCAATGTTGAAGGTCGTGGAAAATTTGTATTTCTCCCTTCTCTATCCAGACCGTTCTGTAGTAAGAGTACCAGAAAAGTTCCCAGCTAAGAGATGGAGTTTGTCTGTTCTCGCTTAAATATCTCTTTCCTTCGACAATTAGTTGCCCCCATACAGAATTTTTCTAAACATGTTATGCCGTTGCATACTGAGTCAATATGTTTCACAAAAATTTGAGAATGTGTTTAATAAAAATATATTTAATAAAATGATAGAAATAAGGATAATGGTGGAAAATGTAGATAATGGAAATGTGGTGTAAATTGGTGGAAATAAGGATAATGGAAATGATATAGAAAATGGTAATGAAAATTGTATAAAAAATTGTAAAAATTGTGAAAATGAAATGATAATGAAAATAGTAATGAAAATCGAGAAAATATAGTAATATTGAGAGAATGTAGATGTGAGAGAAAAATATATTTTGTTGTTAAGATTTTGGAAATGAGGTGTAAGGTATTTATAGGAAAATTTTTTGATCTTATGAATCAAAATAATCTCAAAATTAATCGTTTTATAGTTGTCGGAAGGGGTAAAATTGGAAAAAATTCAAAAATTAAAAAAAAAAAGTGCTGTTGGAACCGTTGGAACCGGCCAGGCCCAGGCCGGTTCCCAGTTCCAAAATCTTGTGAATTGGCCCGGCCCGCTACAGTATCCCCGTTCGGGCCGGGCCGGGTTACTATAGCACATGTTCGACTCTCGGGCCGGGCTTTTTTTCTGGCTGGATAGGCCGGTTTTCGGGGCCCAAACTGGCTCGGGCACATGTCTACATTACCTCATGTGAGTATAAAGTAATATAAAAAGAAAATAATACTATGATAATTTCTCTGAAAGTTTTGCAAAGTTTACGAACAAAATTTAAGGAGTACAGCTGATATGTGGAATTCTTAAAGTTTAGCGAAGCCTACGAACGAAATTTGAAGAACAATATATATATCTATTTTTTCTACGATGGTGGAATTAGAAACATGTGAAGTATTTAAAGTGTTTAACCTAAAAAGATATAGAGTTCATTTCAAAATACCAAATTTTGATTTGATCTTCCAGACTCTCATACACTAACTTGACTCAATGATAATGTACAAATTGTCATTTTTATTGTTGATATTATGGTTTGATTTTGAATTGGTTAGTACCTTAATAATTGTTTTTATGGCATTTTTATTTTTAGGGATCAAAAATGGAGATTGGATCAAAATGAGCTTAAAGAGACATTGTTGGAACTAAATGATTCAAGATATCAATTGGGTCTACAAAGAAAAGGAAGAAGATCAAAAAGAGGAAGATTTTATTTTAGAAATTTTTACTTAAGTAAAAATTGTTGTTATAAGTAAAATTTCTAAATTTTCCTATTTTTGTGGATTTTTTTCTATTATTTTGGAAGAATCTTGGAGACTTAGAGCATTAAAATGACTCTTCTCATTAACCCTAGAAGACACTATTCACATTACTGTTCACGGCACTATTCATATATATTCACAAGTGCTGTGGTGGCTACATTCATCTCTCTTTAGGTTTTAGGTTTTATTTTTTCTTTCTTTCTTTGAAGAACATTGTTTTTTTCTTTTATTCTTTTTTTTTTGTTTATTCTCAAGAACATTGTCACCATGAGTGGCTAGTTTTTTTATTCCGATTTAAGGGGAATTTTAATCGATTGTTCTTCATTGTGAGGTTATGTATTTTATTTAATTTCTTGCATTTTTAATTCAAGTATTCGTCGATTCTTTGTTTATTTTTATGAAAGATTGGTATTGGTTAATCTGACAATTTAATTCAATATCAATTTTTCTACTGCATCCAGAATTTCAGTGATCCGTAATTGTCATGAATGAATGGTACAAGTAGCAAATAGGTTATTTATGTTTATGGGTCGTTGCCGATATTTATGTTAACCTAAGAAATCGATGGAATAAAATCAAATAATTATACGGTTATCCTGATTATTTGTATTTTGATTTAACTGTTTTCACAGAATTTAATACTGTCATTATTTGAAATGGAACGCTATCGTACTCAGTCGATTAATATTAAGTTTTGACTAAATGCTGGATTTGATCAATTATTTTTGGAAAACACAATATTTATTATGGCTATCCTAATAAATCTAAGGTTAAATGCTTGAATTATAAGAATAATATTTTTAACCAATGATCAATAAGACAATTGAATATATGAACTCTTGAATCGGAGTTTGGTGAATTGAATTTCTTCTTTAAATTTTAGTATTTTTGCATATTTGATTTGTATTTTAATTTTAGTTATTTAATTTTGATTTAGGAATTTCTTTTATAAACCCCTTATTTTATTTTGGCATTTATTAAGAAGTTAAGTTAATATAGTTCCATTGGGATTCGACCTGGTAACCACTATTACTACAATTTGTTGCATTGGGGAAATCAGTATTAATTTGAGAGTTTCGACAACCCGACCAAATTTTGGCGTCGTTACTGGGGAACTATTTTAATTTCTTAGTTTGTATTTTTCACTTGTTTATTGATTTTTGGAGAGGAAAAGATGGAAAATCGTGAAAGAACTCTGAATGAGTTAGCTGCATCAATTTTGAACCAACATCCCTTGTGCATCGAGAACCCAGCTCATGAGGTAAGTCACTCGAATCATGAAAATCAAATTTCTGAATTAACTGCTTTGGTTCGTCAGATGACTGTAGGGCAAATACATGCAACCAAAGTTTGCGGCATATGCTCGATACCCGGACATCCTACGAATGTGTCCATCTCTGCAAGAAGATTCTACTCATCAAGCAAACGCCGTAGGAGGATTTCCTGGCCAACCTCAAAAGAAGTACGACCCCTACTCTACTTATGATAACCTCGGATGGAGAGAGCATCAAAACCTGAGTTACGAGAATCAAAGAAGACAAACAAGATATTCTCCTCAACAATTCAATAGGCCAACACATGCACCGACACAATCATCTAATTCAAGTATGTCCCTAGAAGATATGGTGAAAGCTCTCGCGACTAACACTCAACAATTTCAACAGGAAACGAGAGCTTGCATTCAAAATTTAGGAAATCAAATCACTCAGCTAGCCACTTCGGTTAGCAATTTGGAGGTTTGAATTTTAGGGAAATTATCTTCACAAATGGTAGTAAATCCTAAGGAGAATGATAGTGCAATGGTGTTGCGATCAACCCCACCATCGCCCAAGAAGGTAGATGAAAAGAAAGATGAAGAAGAAGAGGATAAGGCCATCGATGAAAGTCCAATTAAGTTTGAGGAATCCAAGATGGAAGAATACGAGAAGGAAGTAGGGAAAATAAGAGATGATGAGATAGGTGAGAATGTGTCTGATATAATCAAGAGAACTCTATCCAAAAAATGTACAGATCCAGAAGGGATTGTTGAAGATGTTTTGGTGCAGGTTAACGAATTAATTTTTCCAACTGATTTTTACATCTTGAAAATGGAAGGAGACACTATCACAAATTTAGCTCCACTTCTATTAGGACAACCATTCATGAAGACAATAAAGACCAAAATAGATGTGGATGAGGGTACTCTCTCCGTTGAGTTCGACGGCGAAATTGTAAAATTTATTATTTTTGATCCTATGAAGTACCCAAATGAGTGTAAATCACTTTGTTCTACTGATATATTTTATTTAATTGTGTAGAAAATTTGTGAAGAAAAATGTGATATTGATTTTGAATTGAATGCACAATTAGATATGGAAGGAAAGTATATGAGCCTCACAAAGTAAAGTTGAAACCTTCTTGAAGAGAAACAAATGAAAACCGTCGAGCATAACGACGTTAAATACTTGCGCTTGTTGGGAGGCAACCCAAAATTTTTTAGAATTTGATTTAATTTTTAGTTATTTCATTTTTTCAATTTTAAATGTTTTATTAGTGTTATTTATCTCTTCTCTTAATTTTTTGCATGTGTTCAGCAATTTTCTCAAGTCACGACACAAATAGAATGACAATCAGCTTTCGAACAGAAGCGGTCTTGGCATTAGGGCGTGATCACGTGGTTTCCATAACCCAATAAAATTTTTGAGCAGAAGCACTCTCGTTATTAACAGATGATCACGCGGTTTTCCAAAGGAAGTGCAAACAACAACCGGACAGAAGCAGTCATCTTCATAAGGCGTGATCACGCGATTTCCGGCCTAAAAAAAATAAGGGGAGAGACGGTTCTGAAGAAATACCCAATATACAGTTCTCAGACGCAGTCATTCCCAATTTGGCCCCAAACCAAAACCCTAACTTCGCTTCATCACACATCACCATTCCGAGAGCTCGCTTCGTTCGTCCACCAATTGATCACCACCATCTCTTCGATCACACCCTACGCTTCATTCTGTGACTCTACCGCCGCACAACTCCGGTTTCCAGGGTGTCGTCAAGGTTTCGTATCGTGTATCTTCAACATTCGGTTCGCCTCCAAAAACCCCAACCACTGCAATCACTCCATCATGGGACAGAAGCGAACTCCCCAGCATCGATATGGGCTTCGAGATCGCCAGGATGCATCTTCCTCATGCGAAGCCTCATCCAAACGCATAAGAGCCACAAACCCTAGTGACGACCTGATCTCCCTCTCTTCAGACAATCAACCGTCGCCTTCAGCAACTTCTTCCTCACAATCATCTCCGCACCCGCCTGCGGCATCTCCTCAGCGCCCAGCATCACCTGTAGGGCCTCGGGTACGATTGCCCAAACCGAAGGCTCCACCGCGAAGGCCCCGCATGCTACTTCCGCAATCGACTACAACCTTTTCGAGTGCCACCTCTGACACTGCAGACCCTGAAACACCTACCACTTTGATGGACCCTGCACAACACGCACACCCCACTTCCACAGAGCAACAACAGCCTTCTTCTTCCCGAAGGTCCAAATCGCGATCTCGAATTGCAAAAGGGAAAGCAATCATCCCCTCACCACCTGCGAAGTTGGGAGGCTGCCTCAAATTCACTTCTGCTGAGCACAAACGCAGGTCCCTCTGCTGCTGCACGTTTGTCTCACTTTCCTTCCTTAGCTTAAATGGTCGACGACTTGCAGAAACACATCTCTCAATTGGAGCAGAACATCCAGGCGCTCGCGACTTTTGTGGGATTTCAACTTCTATTCCCACCATCACCTAAGGGGGGTACTCTCTTTTTTATCTTCCTTGTCATTGTTCTCTTTCATTGCCTAGCATTTTTCATTTCTGAGCTTAGTTTTTAATTGTGCTGGTTGTGAATTTCTTTAGCATTGTGTCTTAATTTCTCATCTTTTGCATACATTGAGGACAATGTAGTATTTAGGTGTGGGGGAGGATTTTCATGCCAATGTCATTTCTTCTATTTTTCTTTGGAACTTCGTACTCTTTAGATTTTGTCGGATAATGATTTTGAGTTAGTATACATTGTTAATTTAAGTTTCCAATACATGAAAGAGACAAGTGTGATTAGTTATTTTTTGGATAAATTGTTTTAAAGTATTCCATTGATCTTGATGATTGAATCAAATGAAAATGTGATAGATTTGATACAATATTGCACAATTTTTGTGAGAATTTGAACCTTAAAAGCATGTCATCAAATTTGCTCTAATCTTTCTTCATGAGTGTACATCAATCATAGCATGTTTATTCTAGAACTTGCTTTGCAATACTTTTCAAGACCACATTCATGAATTTAGACATTAATATGATGGGGCAATTAGGTTTACACACTTTTTCTATCTTAAAAGACCTTCCCATGCATAATATTTCCCTTAGTGAAACCCTTTGAGTTTATATCCCATTTCTTTGCTTTAACCTCATTAATTAACACATAACCTTCTTTTTACGTTTTACCTTCTTTTTTGTTCTTATATTAAAGAAGCATGTGATTTGAGTATATATTGAGTGGTTATTTGCAAAGGGAATGAGGTACTTCTATTATGAGATTTATTTTCAGGAAGTCGATTATTCACTTGTGGTGGATTGTATATGCGCGGCATTTTCATTGATCCTCATTTAGTTTCCTTATTCAAAAAAAATGGGAGAAAAAAAAAGGACAAAAAAGAGGGGAAAAGAAAAAAAAGAGAAGAAATTCCCAAAAGTTGAAATTGAGGAATTTGAAGAGAAAATGTAAAAAATTTGATTGAGAAATGATAATGATCTTGATTGGAGTATCTTTCTTTTGGCTTGATTGTATTTCATGATATGAGATATAGGAGATATGTTCTTGACATGCTTTTTTGATATATTTATTACACGATACATTTATCCTTTTATCCTACCTTTACCCAAACCACGTTACAACCCTTACAAAAACCTCTGAATTTTTGTTTTGAATTCATATAAATAGTGGTGGAGATTTGATAAATAAGCAAGTTTATGGTAATAACATACATTGATTTGATTTGAGAGTTATTGATAAATTCCCTTAAACACTTTGAGTATATAGAGTGAAATCCTTGTGAGAGTATTGAATCTTTATATATTGAATTTGATGAAATTATCGAGTTTGATGGGATGCTTATATTTTCTTTTAAAGTTTTAAAACTATGATCACTTGCTCTCTAAATTGTTATTTTTGCTTGAATTTTTCGATATGTGCTGCTTTGAAATTATTTGAAAATGAATTGAAGGAGGGGAAGGAGTGAAGAAGAGAATACTTGTGTGACATTAATCTAGTGAATGCTTGAGGGCAAACATTGATTTAGTGTGTGGGAATTTGATAATGCACAAATTGTCATTTTTATTGTTGATATTATGGTTTGATTTTGGATTGGTTAGTACCATAATAATTGTTTTTATGATATTTTTATTTTTAGGGATTAAAAATGGAGATCGGATCAAAATGGACTTAAAGAGACATTTTTGGAACTAAATGATTCAAGATATTAATTGGGTCTACAAAGGAAATGAAGAAGTATCAAAAAATGTAAGATTTTATTTTAAAAATTTTTACTTTAAGTAAAAATTATTGTTCGGAGTAAAATTTCTAAATTTTCCTATTTTGGTGGATCTTTTTTCTATTATTTTGGAAGAATCTTGGAGACCTGGAACATTAAAAGAAAGACTCTCCTCATTAACCCTAGAAGGCACTATTCACATTACTGTTCACGACACTATTCATATATATATATTCACAAGTGTTGTGGCGGCTACATTCATCTCTCTTTAGGTTTTAGGTTTTATTTTTTCTTGCTTTCTTTGAAGAACATTGTTTTTTTCTTTTATTTTTTTTGTTTATTCTCAAAAATATGGTCACCATGAGTGGCTAGTTTTTTTTATTTTGATTCAAGGGGAATTTTAATCGATTGTTTTTCATTGTGAGGTTATGTATTTTATTTAATTTCTTACATTTTTAATTCAAGTATTCGTCGATTTTTGGTTTATTTTTATGAAAAATTGGTATCGGTTAATCTGACAATTTAATTCAATATCAATTTTTCTACTACATCTAGGATTTCAGTGATCCGTAATTGTCATGAATGAATGGTACAAGTAGCAAATAGATTATTTATGTTTATGGGTCATTGCCGATATTCATGTTAACCTAAGGAATCGATGGAACAAAATCGAATAATTGTATGGCTATTCTGGTTATTTGTATTTTGGTTTAACTATTTTCACAGAACTTAATACTGTCATTATTTGATATGGAATGTTATCGTGCCCAGTCGATTAATGATAAGTTTTGACTGAATGCTGGACTTGGTCAATTATTTTAGAAAAACACAAGATTTATTATAACTATCCTAATAGATCTAAAATTAAATGCTCGAATTACAAGAATAATATTTTCAACCAATGATCAATAACACAATCGAATATATGAACTCTTGAATCGGAGTTTGGTGAATTGAATTTTTTCTTTAAATTTTAGTATTTTTGCATATTTGATTTGTTTTTTAATTTTAGCTATTTAATTTTGATTTATGAATTTCTTTTATAAACCCCATATTTTATTTTGGCATTTACTAAGAAGTTAAGTTAACATAGTTCCATTGGAATTCGACCTGCTAACCACTATTGCTACAGTTTGTTGTATTGGAGAAATCAGTATTAATTTGAGGGTTTCGACAACCCGACCACTCGACATTCTATTCATTTCTTTAAATATCAATTTCAAATTGGAATAACAAAGATAGAAAATGATAATGAATATATAGTAGTAATTGTATCTATTTTTTTTGAAATTATTTGAGATACGTATGTCTTTTGTATACTATTCGATTTCACGCTATTTGCATACTAATATTAATATTCGTATATCTGATTACTTGTTATGAATGCTATTGGTCCTTAATGTATTTGCTCAGTTTATGCTCACCCCAATATTTTTGTTTTTAAGTGATCAGAGAGACGAAAAGAAATCACAGAGTAGAGGCCTTAGAACCAAAGGATTTCGATCTCTACTGATTTTTGACCATTTATATTGTTAAGATATGTTGTTCTTGTATTTCTTTTAGATTTGCACATGTTATCTGTTATATGTAAACGAATAGTTAAACGTCAAGGAAAACCTTATATGTATAACTTTATTTAAATTGTGTGACTATATATCATGGTGTGTCATTGGATGGTTTGGAGAGCTATTAATACCTGTTTGTTTGATATTAGAGATGTTATATTTATTTTATCAGATTTTATATTAATTCCACGTGACTAAATAGTCACTTAATGGGGAAGATTTTATCGTTATTTTATTTGAGAAGAACAAATAACTTTTTTTTTAATATAAATTTCCTTACATTATTACACACGGGAAGTGCAACTGTCACGATTCCAACGTCACATTTTAATCATGTTTATTGTTTATGCATTTACTTCTATGTTCCCTTTTGTTAGGGGGTGCAATATCTGGATAGTGGGTTATCACAATTTAAATCTTTTACGTGCTTAATTTGGACAATTTTTTGCTTTACGTGTCTAGTTATCTACCTGCTTTGTTATTGCAAAATTTAAACATTATTCTTGCTTGTTTTGTTCTTTAATTTCTCAAATAAAGTGACAAAAAACCTTTTGTTCTTTGGTTGTTTAGTTCTTTACGTGCTTAATTTAGAGGATTTTTGTTTTACATGTCCAGTTACCTACCTACTTCGTTATTTCAAAATTTAAACATTTTCCTGCTTGTTTATTTCTGACTACACACACACACACACACACATATATCATCTTAAGGGTGCAACATTGCTAAGCTTCGAAGCTTGTAATGGAAGGAGAGAACAAGATTGTAATGGTTGTTACATATTCTTGTTGTAATGGTTGTTTCCAATTGCATTTTTGGAACTATATATATAATGTATTTGATGGTTATAATAGTTGTTATGGACTTGTGATAACTGTGAGCTACTTTATTAGGTTAATTTTTAACCTTGTGATGGATTACCAAGTTGTTATTGCGATGGATTTACTTGCTCTTTACCGAGTTGTTTTTATCATGGCTTTTCTTTACATGTGAATGAACCTTTTCTTTTCTTGTCAAAGATGGAATTTTCGTTATTAGGTTATAGGTTTCTAGACATGGGCTTGTGAAATGCACCCTCTTTTATTGTTTTATATGTGTTTTTTTTTTTTGGTTAAATTTGAATATGTCAATTTTATTTTCATTCAAAACAAAGTGTGACTCACCCGAATATGCAATCTGACTAACCTAAATCCAACCAAATCGACTCCAACCAACCAAAACAACCCCGACTGGCAGGCAAAGAGGTGTAATTTTTCCGACCAAAATTTTTACAATTCATTGGATACTAGTCTTAGTTCATTGCTTTTAATTGCAGTTTGTTTCTTAATTACTAGCATTTTGTAGGTTCTTCTTCATTTATTTAGCTCCAATTTCCTTTTTATGTGGATGGGTGTAGGTAAAAAAATTAGTCTATAAAGATAGGATTTATCTAATCATTTGAAATATAGGATGCTTAAAGGTAAGTTAAAAAAATAAGAGAAGTAATGTCAAAATGGAGAATTAATATTATATGTTTTCAAGAAACTAAGTACGTGGAGAAAAGACTAAAATAGTTTACGATCATAAGTTTTTGTATACAAGTAGCGATAGAATTAAAAATTGAATAAAAATAATTATCTATAAAAATTTATAAGAGAATATAGTGGAGATAAGAAAAAAAGATATAGAATTTTATTTGTCAAACTAATTATCGGAGAAAACGTAATTAATATAGTCAATATCTGTACATTTCAAATTGGTGTAATTGCAATTAATAAATAATAGTTTTAGGAAAATTTAGATAAATTTATACAAATCATACCTAATGAGAAGAAATTATTTATCAGAAGAAATCTAAATAGACATGTAGGTGAGAATAATATGAGATTTAAAGCCGTACATGAAAATATTGGATTTAATATTAGGAATGAGGTAAGAGTACCATTTTAACGTTTGTCATACCATTCGATTTGATACTCTTAAAAACTTTCTTTAAAAAAAATAGAGTCGTACATAATTACATACAGAAGTGGATCGAATGCCAACTAAATAAATTTCTTTCTCACCAAAAGAAGCAATAGATTTTTAATTTTGGATATACGTATGCTTAAAAGGCAAAAAAAATATCGTAAATCTGTGAAGTCAAGAATTAAGTGATAGAATCTAAAAGAGAAAAAGTGACAACTTTTAAAAACAAATTAATTCAAATAGAAACATGATCTGTTAATGATGATTCAAAAATCATGTGAATAGAAATATCTAATAATATTTAAAATATAGGTAAAGAATTTCTTGACGTATCTGGGGAATAAACTCCAATAATAGATAAAGAGTTATGGTGGTGGAATAAGAAATTCCAAACTATTATATGAACTAAATAAGAGTGTTATAACAATTTTAAAAGTAAGATATGTAACGATAAATTTGAAAAGTATAAAATTTCAAAAAAAAAAGATGAAAAAGATTATTCATGAATCAAAAAATAAAATTTATAATAAATTATATAAAAAAATTAGAAACTACGAATAGAAAAAAAGAGATATACAAAATTACCAAATTAAGGAAGAGGAAGGAAAAGAATTTAAATGGTGTTAGGTATATTAAAAGTGAGACCATCCTATAAGGAATGAGAATCTAAAATAGCATTTGACAGATTATTTTGATAATTTTTTCAACGTTAATGGTATAAAAGATATCAGCAATATTACAATACCTGTAAAAATTATCCATAGGGATTTTAAACGTAAAATTCATTTTTATAAAATAAATGATATTTTAAAAAAATAAAAAATAATAAAGTCATAGGCAAAATAATATCCTATTGAGATGTGAAAATGTTTGACTGAAATGAAAATAGAAATATTAATAGATTTTTTTTTAACAAAATTTGGCAAATAAAGAAAATGTCCTAAAACATGGAAGGACAACACACTTCTTTCATTATATAAAAATAAATGAAATATACAAAATTGTTTCAATTACAAAAAAATTAAATTTATGAGTCATACTATGAAGTTATGAGAAAAATTAATAGAACATAAATTAAAATTGGAGATAAATGTGTCTCTAAATCAATTTAAATTCATGTCAAGACAATCCATCATCGAAACCATTCACTTGTTAAAATATTTTACGGAAATATTTAGAATATAGAAGAGAGATTTACATATGATATTTATTGATTTAGAGAAAACACTAATGATAAGGTTGTTAGAGATTGTGGTGGGAGTTGACAAAAAAGAGAATCACCTTGAAATATATTGATCTCATCAAAAATATTATGAGGGAGCTATTACCAATATGAGAAATTATAGGGGGTTTAAGTGATAACTTCCCAATTAATATTAGGTTTCATCAAAATTCGGTATTAACTCATCTCCTTGTTACATAGTGATAGATAAAATTATAAAGAGTATTCAAAATAAAATATCATGGTATATGTTTTTTTTGCAAATGATACAATATTGGTTGATAAAACTATTGAGAGTATCAGTGTTAAATTGGAGTTATGAAATGTCACATTAGAATGTATATGATTTAAATTTAGTTAGTCAAAAATTAAATATATGATATGTACGTTTAGTAACAATCATTAGAATGATAAATAAACGATTAAATTAAAAAAATATAAAATATAAAAAATATGAATACTTTAGATATTTTGGATCTATCATTCGAAATGATGGTAATATTGATTCGAATTTGAATCATAGAATTCAAGCTGATCGGATAAAATAGAGAAATACATTTAAAGTTCTTTACAACTGTACAATGCCATTACAATTGAACGGGAAGTTCTATAGAATTATAGTAAAATATATATTATTAAATGGTATCGAGTGTTAAACTATTAAATAATAACAAGAGTATAAAAATTACAATAATTGAAATGAGAATATTCAAATAAATGTGTGGTAAAACTAATTAAAAATAAAGAGATACGTATTAATTTAGAAGTAAATTTAATTGTGAATAACATACGAGAATATTGTCTCAGGTAATTTGCACACATGTAACGAAAACTTAAAAACGCACAACTTATGATGAGGGAAACATTAAATGTAGAAAATTTAGTGAAACGTCAGATTAGATTATTGAAAATTTAAATACAAATTATCCGTAAAGATACAAATTATCCGTAAAGAAATAAATGTTAAAAAATTAGTTGAAAAAATAACTTTTAATAAGAATGAGTGGCATGAAAAAATTGGGAATAGTTAAATCAATTCTCTTATTATTTTAAGTTTTTACGTATAGTTTATTTTTATTTTTCTTTTTTATTGTTATCTTTCTTATTTTACTTTCAAATTTTAATTTTATATTTTTAAATTTATATTATTATTTTTTAAAATTTTAAAATTTTTCTACATTATATTTGTTTCTCATACGGTGGATCCAGAATTTGAAATTATTATTATTGTTATTGTTTCTTTTTAATTATTTTATATTTTTATTTTTCTCATTTCAACTTGTTACCGTTGCAGGATTTCATTTCAATTTTTTATTGGTTATATATTTTTAAGATATTTTTCAAATTCAACGTATAGCCGGTATTTTATATTCATTTTTATACTAAATAAATCCAATTGTTTTTCTCATTGATTTATTGTGCGAACCTATTTATTTGTAAATATAGTTTTTTTAAACCCAATTGCCAATCTACGAGGAGTATTATAATATATAGTTGACTAATCTGCTAATCCACCCAATCCAATGGACCAGGTAAAAATTAGCTATCAAAGATTAATAATACAAAACTCTATTATCTTTCTCTTTTAAGGAATATTGAATTGTGTTGTTTTTAGAGTGACAAGAAAGCTTATTTATAGGAATCAAGAGTATCCATGATGTAACTCACAAAATTATGAATAAACAAATGAACCACAAGCCCATTAAAGCATGAACCATATAAAAGAACTATTCGTGTAATATATTAAAGCATGAACCAAAAAGAATGAGATCCATGAACTTGCATCAATGCACAAAGAAATTACATAAATGTTCATAATATATATTTGAAAAGTCATATAAATATATAAATGAGATCATACATGTTAAATCTTTTTTTGTAAGGTAACACGTTAAATATTTAAAAAGTCAAGTTTGATGCTCTAAACCCTAAATAAATTATCTTTTATGTTAAAATGTAAACTATTATAATAGAGACGATGGTTATTTGGTATGGTAATATTAGTTGAAAAAGGAAAGGTTTAGCCGACTTAATAAATAAAAAATAAAATAAAATAAAAAAAGGAAAAGGAGTCGGTTGTTGTGGAACTGGGGGGCTTGGTGAGCCGGCTTTGGAAGGCACGTGCGAGAGCCATTTTAGACCTGCTCCACGCGTACGATCGTCTTCTCCTCCGTTGACGTCTCTAGACTTTTGAAAAAGAAAAATTAAATTACAGTGACCAACGGAAAACAGCAAGAGCAATTCTCATTTCTCAGGGAAGAGAGAGAGAGAAGAGAGAGAGAGAGAAAGCAGAGCAACTGATTAAAAAAGAGAAACAATTATCAAATTTCAGTTTCTCTCTCTCCGTCTCTCTCTGCAGACGTCGTCTCTCTCACCTTCCTGACGATCAAAATCAACCATGTCTTTGAACATGAAAACCCTAACGCAAGCCCTAGCGAAGACGGCAGCAGTAATCGAGAAAACGGTGCAGACGACTGTGCAAGAAGTGACGGGTCCCAAACCCTTGCAGGACTACGATCTCCTTCACCAGATCGGATCTGCAGGACCAGGCCTCGTTTGGAAGCTCTACTCTGCCAAATCTCGCGGATCTGCTCAAACCCACCAGTATCCTACCGTCTGTGTCTGGGTTCTCGACAAGCGCGCTCTCTCCGAGGCTCGTCTTCGTGCCGGTCTCTCCAAAGCCGCCGAGGACTCCTTTCTCGACATTATCAGGGCAGATGCCGCCAAGTTGGTGCGGCTTCGCCATCCTGGGGTGGTTCATGTGGTTCAGGGCTTGGATGAGAGCAAGAATGCCTTGGCAATGGTCACCGAGCCGCTGTTTGCATCTGTTGCTAATGCTACTGGGAATGTCGATAACATTGACAAGGTGCCCAAGGAGTTAAAAGGATTGGTGTGTAATGCTTGATTCTTTTTTTTAATCCTTTTGTTGTTCTTGTTTCATTATTCACTTATTGATTGTTTCTAATTCTGATTAATTTACTATCTGAATTAGCTTGTAGATGGCATATCTCCAGGTTGTACCTTTATTAGAATTTCCACGTCTTGTTACTATTTGGATTCCTTATTGCATCTTCAAGTTATAATTGTGGACCTCTTTTGAAGCTGGTTTTATCCATGGCATAGTCAGATAGCATCAAAGGTAAAAGAAAGTACACGATGGCAGAAAGGAAATGCAACATGAGGGAAAAAAATGTGAGGCCAAGTGGAAGTACTAATATTTGGCAGAATCAGAATTATCCAAAATATATGAGAATCAGCATGGTGATGACTAGTGTTCTTTTTTTTTTTTTTTGGGTTTCCCTCTTTGCATCTATAGAGCTGATATTTCCTAGTCTTTTTCTAATTAGGAAGCTTAGAAGCTAATTTACCTAATCATGCATGTCAGACTCAGTGTATTGAGTGTGGTAGAGCGCTCTATTATGGCTTGGTCATTCTGGGTTAATAGAGTGGAATCCTTTTTTTTGCTTTGGGTGTAAGGCTACATATTGATAAAGTTGATCTTCTTAGAGTTCGTTAGAAAGAGTTTTAGGCATATGCTTATCCTCATACTCTGCACGGAACTGCTGTTACATTTGATTGAGATCTATCAGGCCAAGAAAGGGAAACAAGAACTCAGTTTTAAACAAAGAGAGATGGTTGGTTATTACTAATTTCACAATTTAATTGTCTCTTGGATCACTTTCTCTCTAAATAGCAAACAACTTTGTGTTTAGGTTTAGGTGACTATGGGATAGGAATGCTAAAATGGGACATAGACATTGCATGGTACATATGCAATGACAAATTTTGAGACTCAAGAAAGTCTTCAAAGGAGAGGCATTTGAAATATGTGTTTGTTACATAAAAGAGAGCCTAAGTGTCTTCTTGACTGGGAAAAATTTTCTCTCTTTTGCACATATATTGGGTGATGTGATTGTCTGTATGGAATGAGTTGCATGTAAAATGAGTTGTAGGCTTGGAGGGATTCGATGGTTTGTACAGCGAATAGGAGGGTTAGTATTAGTAGGATGCTCCCATATAGTTGTGCTAAGGTTGGTTTGCAGCAAAAAGAATAAAGAGTTTATAGGGTGTGGAGAATTCCTTGATAGCTTTTGTGGATAATTTTATGAAGTGTTTGTGCTATTGGTGGATTGAGTGAAGTGATTGTGCTCTTGGTTGATTTCAAAGTGCTATGAATCTTTTGTAGATGTTTTTGATTCTAATTATATGTAAATGGTTCAATGAGCACCTCCTTGGTGCTCTTCTTCTGGTATATATTTATTTCATTGTGAATAAAATACCTTCTTTTCCACAAAAGAAAAAAACTCTGAAAAAGGAAATGAGATGATATGATTAGAGTAAATGTTGAAATCCTTATTTTTTATTTATAGATATTTATTTATTGATATTTCTAACTTAACAAATAAGCAATCTACATAGTTTGTAAGTGATTCATTACAACATTTACCTTTTAAATCAAACTATTGCTGTCAAATTGATAAAGGTAACATTTGGAGTTTATGCTCACAGGAGATTAGCTGAAGAATTTTACTTTACAGGTGGGATCTCTACAGAAAGTTGGCCCTTGTTGGCATCATTACTAGACCATTAGATTATTACCTGGATTGCTAAATCATGTCATCCTATACTAGACATTGTAACATATGGTTTCTGGACTTGAGAGATGAATTTTGAGCATTTGTGGGTCATCAGGGGTGTGAAATTTGGTAACTTCTGTCATAGGAAAAGAACATGGTTTGCAGTATTTAAATATTGTATCACTGACATGTTTATATAGTATCTGTTTCATTAATGAATATGATTATACCTAATAATTCTGCTTGAAGTTTCCCTAGAGTGTCCAACTAGGTTATTTATTTTTATTTTTATTTTTATTTTTTTTCTTTTTAAATTTATTTGGGCCTAAAAATAATTAAGCCACATGATGGAGGATGACACTTTCCCTTACCCATAAACCATCCTAACTGTGATATAGATGGTTGGATTTAATTCTAGGATATTTGAAACTACCTCAAGAGTTTGCTACTGTTTAAGTAGCAGACATCTGTATTTTTAACTAGTATTCGAGAAGTATATGATGTTAGAAAAAATGGATGCCACAAGCAGTGACTGGATGTACAATTAGAATGCAGCATGATTTATCATTGAAAATGCATTAGATGTGAAAGTGTTCTAGATGTGAAAATGTATTAGGTAAAAATACAGTTCTCACTTTAAGTAGCTATGCTCCGTAATTTATTGATGATGCCATTGATACATATCAAGATCATAGTGGCTTCATGTTTCACATTACATCCATGTTTTATCCATTTTTGATCACTTTGGGATAATTAGTGGTGGATACATTCCCTTTTCAGGAAATGGGATTGTTAGAGATTAAGCATGGTTTGCTCCAAGTTGCGGAAACCTTGGACTTCCTGCACAACAATGCACGCCTGGTTCATCGAGCCATATCACCTGAGGTGGTATCTGTTTCATTTCTAAGTTGTTATGGCTGTTTTGTTGGCATACTTTTTGTTTTTGACTGTAATATTTCTCTGCATTTCCTTGCTTGGGTATTCCAGAAGAAACAATAGGAATGATACTCTCATAACATGGATTATACACTTTGTATGGCTTGGATATTCCAGAAGAAGCCTTAAAAATGATTTGCACATTCATGTGGATCATCATGGTGGTGTGCATGTTGCATGCCGTTTAAAGGCCATAGGCATATTTTCTTTTATTCTTTTGACTTCTTTAAAAGATTTAGATCAGCCTGTCCTCTATGTTCTGGATGAAACATGCTGTCTTACTAGTTGCTAATTGTGGCCACTGCTTTTTTCCTTCTTGTTATGCTGGCTATGTCTTGTTTGCCTGCATAGGCTTACTTTCATTGATGTTCTTATCCTCAACCAGACATGATACCTTAATTTTGATCCTTGTTCTGAATCATACAAACATCCTATTCATTTTCCACAAAGTTGCTTATGCTTTGTTGGATGTTAACTATCTGATATACGTCAAAAGCAACAGATTGAGAGTATTGGAATTTGCTGCTTGGTATATTTGCTTTGGACATTCATGTGGATCATCATGTTGTTGTGCATGTTGCATACCATTTAAAGGCTATAGGCATATTTGCTTGATTCCTTTACTCTTTAAAAGATTTAGATTAGCTTGTCCTCTATGTTCTGGATGAAACAAGTGTCTTACTGGTTGCTAATTTTGGCTGCTGCCACATCTTATTATGCTTCGTTTGTCTTGTTGCCTACATACTCTCACTCTCATTTATGTTTTTATCCTCTACGAGACATGATACCTAAATTTTGACGCTCGTTCTTAGCCATACCATCATCCTATTCCTTATGCTTTGTTGGATAATAACTATTTGATTTATGTTAGAAGCAACAGATCGAGAGCTTTGGATTTGATGCTTGGAATCTTCTCATATTTAACATTTTAATTTGGCTTATTGTCAAATATGAGACTGCATGAATTTGCAGTTTGTTCACTTTTTAGGTTATACTACCCAGTTTGTTGAATGAACACAGATGTTGGTTATGTCAAGAGATGCTATGGATTTATGAACTAATTACATTTTTTTTTCAAGTGTTTGATTTTCCGACGAACAAAATGTAGAATCATGGATTTTGCTTTATTTTGAATTCAGATTCATTTACAAGATTCCACGAGTAGCCTGGCTACTCTATACCTGATTTCATGCTATATTAGTTTTGTGCTTTTTATGGATTTGCTTCTGACCAAGTTGGATGTTGCATTAATCTAATTCCAAAAATAGAAGGCTCTCATTTAGTGGTCTGTATGTTTCTTGTTATTTTTGTGACGTGCATGCAAAATGACCAAGTATCAGCTGTTACAGACTGTTCTTATAACATATAGCGGGGCTTGGAAGCTTGGTGGCTTTGGTTTTGCGGTCTCTGCTGATCAGACTTCTGGTGATGCAGCTAATATGCATGCTTTTCATTACGCTGTGAGTAAGCGCATGCATATAATTTGGGAGATTAAATTTTCTATTCTCAGTTATTTAAGCTCAATCTTCTTATTGGGTTCTGTTGATGTCCTTTTTCGGTATGCTTATTCAGTGACTATATATCTATCCTGAGTGAACTTTCAACAGCCCTTTACCATGTTTCAGCCTTTCTTCTTATCTCTTCAGTATTTACAGTTTACAACTCTTTTTTTTTTCCCTTGATAGAAAAAAGAATGATATATTAGATGAAGGAAGAATATACAAACACTTAAGGTTATGTTTAGAACTCTTCTTGCTTGACAGAAAGTGGTAGCCTTTCTGAAAACTTGTGCCACAGTTTCTTGAAAATAATTCATAGAACGCTAACTGGTTTTTCTTTCTTTCTTCTACTTTTTTTTTGTGGTAATCATGCATGAAAAAAACTTTTAGAGAGAAATGGTCATGAATTTATGAATACAGCAGTCAATCTTCTTGGAAAGTCCATCTTTGCAAGTGAAATATGTTTACTGGTCCCATATGGAATTTCCACATTTTACACCAATAATATGAAAAATTACTTTCCTGGAAAATTGTTTTGGTGAAAATTGTTTTCATTATTTCAGACTAGCTGGATTGCTTTTGTTCTAACTTATCAGATTTTGTTTTCCCCATTTCCTGCATGTGAATGCCAGAAAGTAGCCTGTTTAATTGAAAATGTCTTCTAGTTGATCTAAATGATGAAGAAAAATATAGAAACATGTCATTTTCCTCTTCACTTGATCTTAGCAGGCATATTGCCGGTGGCTCCTACATTTCAAGGAAATAATAGTACTTAATATTTCGCTGGATATTGTAAAATGTTTCCAAGGAAATATGTTCTCTTAAGGAAAGTACTTCTGTAAAGTTCTCATTTATTTATATATTTTCTGTTAGTTCAAAATGAACAGTATTGTGGACTTTGAACCTGTATTTCCTTCTATACTGTTCCTGACTGAGATGTGTTTTTGTTGTTAAGTATTGGTATTAAGAAGAATATTTGTTTCTGAAATTGCTTATCTTGAAATCCTATATGTAGCTTCTGCAATTCTCTAGATGATAATGTTATTTTCCTGTAGTCTGCAAGTGACTTTCTAAGCACGTTTCTCTTGGCTTGGAAGGATTCCATGATTGCTTTGCTTTGAAAATTGCATTAAAATATTTTGCGTAACTGATTTATTTGAGTTCTCAGGAATATGACGTGGAGGATTCTTTATTGCCCCTTCAGCCATCCTTGAATTATACTGCTCCTGAGTTGGTCCGAAATAAAGTATCTTCAGCAGGATCTTATTCCGATATTTTTAGTTTTGGATGTCTTGCCTACCACTTGGTTGCTCGGAAGCCTTTGTTTGATTGCCACAACAATGTCAAGATGGTATTGATTTGTTTCTAGTTGGTGTTAAAGTCTGTCTGTTTTTTGCTGGTGCTTACTGCAACTTGGCTTTATGCATTTGTTTAGATAAATGAAGCATTGTGTCATTAGTTTATCTTTGTTATTTTGATGGCTCCTACTTAGTTTAAAGTTTGTTACAGCCATGTTGGCTGAACAAGTTGCTATGAGATAACAAGAAAGAAATTTGTGAGGCGACAGTTAATAGCTTTTTCTTTCTTAAAAATGCTATCCAATATTTTCCCTTTAAATCAGTGAAGAGCCTAGGTTCATATGAAGCAAATCTTGGTTCCTGTATTTGTACAACTCCCTTTTTACCTTTAAATAGAAGAACTATATGTTAATAGAGAGAAAAATTACAATCAATGGTAGGAGAGGATAAAAAAGTATCTCTGGAACAAGTCAAAGAGAAAAATGCAAGTACTGGCAACAAAGCCCAATCATGTTGAATGTCTCAAAGAATGTCCTCTAAATGCCTCCATCCACAATCAGTGGTAGGAGAGGATAGAAAAGTATCTCTGGAACAAATCAAAGAGAAGAATGCAGGTAATGGCAACAAAGCCCAATTATGTTGAATGTCATATAAAGAATGTCATCTAAATGTCCTTGTCAGCCGAGGTCCAAGATGCTTATGAGAAAGCATATCATGTCCAAGAAAAATATAATACAGGGAGAAATTGATCCTTCAAGGTCCTTGCATTTCTTTCAACCAAATACACCAAATCACTGACATAGGAGTACATTGCCATTAGATTTTTGTATTCTTGGACAATCTACATCCTTTGAACCACAAGAGATCTCACCTGGTCTGTGTAAGTTGAAGCAGATTATTCCTAAATGACCGTGCAGCCTTTTTATGTAAAAGCAGTTATCTCATCACATTCCCAACGCATTACACTGACATTTGAGTATGGTGGTGCCATGTGAGGTTGCTTAGCATGTAACCAGGTCTTGTTGGGCAAAACGGTCCAAAGAAAGGCCTTCACTTTCACCGTAAGCTTCCCCCTAAACCTGCTGATGCCAAAAAACAAGCAAAGGAATGGTTTTTGCATGGCAAGGTCAATTGCTTTCCTCTGATGGCATTTGCATATTGGATGCCAATGGTAAATTTTATTTTGGGTTTGCTAACCATTTAAAGAGCCATATTCTTCAGAATGCTGCATTGCACCTTTGTAGGCCTTTTCATGAAAGTGTGATGCTTCCACTCCTGTATAATATTTCATAGAATGATCTTAGGTTGAACATTCTAACCATTAAGTCATATTGTTGCATCACATTCTAGGATTGAGTATGTATGCTCATCCAACATTTGCAAAATCTTCAACTAATTTTAACTACCAGTTTTGAAAGGGACAATTAAATTCAGATCCCAAAACTCCAAATACTTAGATCCAGAAATTCAGGGTGATAATGGCAATTATGATCAACAGAAAAAGGTTGTTAGGGTTGAGGCAAGATCTTTAACGCCTTTGAGCGATGGCAGCTCCCACTGAAACCTTTAGAGTCCTTAGTTTTTGTAACTTTTATGTTGCCTCTATTCATGTCATTGAGTTGGCCCCACAAAATTGAAGAAAATATCATTTTTATGTGAGTGTTCACACTTAAAAATTTCAAGAAGAATAACATGTTTACTTGTTTAAGACACATAAATAAAAACTAATCTTCATCCAACATTAATGTTGTTATTTAAGTATTTTCTTTGTTGTGCATGCACGGATGTACACAAAATCTAGTGCATATTTGCATGGGTATGAATATATATGTTCTTGTGTTTTCCCATTGGTAAAAGTTTCTGTCTGCCACTGCGTTCGAGCATATTGCTTTTTTCATTTTCTTGTGCTTATCTCTTCTTTGAGGCATTATATAAGGTCAAACCACTTCTATAACATGAACTTGGAGTTTTGGTTGGAGTCAAAAAATTAATCTCTCACCCCAACACCACACTCGCGAAGGCATGTTTTTCCAATTTATGCTAGACTATTTTCTCTTGACTTTGGGATTGCCTTTTTGAGTCCTATAACAAAAGTTGCCTTACTGGATATACCTTTGTTTCTTTGCAGTACATGAATAGTTTGAATTACTTAACCACTGAGACTTTCTCATCTGTTCCACCGGAATTAGTTTCTGATTTGCAGCGGATGATCTCTGCAAATGAGTCCTTAAGGCCAACAGCCTTGGATTTTACAGGTAAATATTGAATTCCTTGTTTTCTTTGACTTGTGCCAGTAATTCTGAATGCTGAGAAAAAAGAGAAGCATGCATTAATGGGGACATAATCTTCTAATTATTTGCTTTAGATCTCCTTTATAGTTGTGGATTCAACCTGTGAATAAGTTTTAACCAGGTTGTCTATGTGAAATAGAGGCAAAATTATGTCTGCCAAATTTGAGTATTTGTTGTGTCTTTATTCTATCTCAAAAGTGATACGATAGGATCCATAGTGTCATTTGCAACATTTCACTTTTTTAACCTAAATTTTGGAGGTTTAACAATCTCAGATCTGGAAATTCCAGTTTTGCTAGATCAGAAATATTGGTCTGCTTTTCCATGGTAATTTCTCAGCCTAATTTCTATATAATTAACCATCTAATATGAAGCTGTCAAAAATTCATTTAATTGCAGGGTAACTCTTATTCTTCTATTGAGTTTGTCTCCTCAGTTGGGCCAAGTCAAATTAACTTTTGTGTTTGATTTTCCTTGTATGGGGCTTACTTTTCTCATTTATGTTTGATTTTTTATTTTGACAGGGTCTTCATTTTTTCGGGATGACACTAGGTTGCGCGCTCTTCGTTTTCTGGACCACATGCTTGTATGCATTTCCTTTTTGCTTGGCTTCACTCCTTTCTGTGGTAGAGTTCCCCAAGAGCATATGCATGGGAGTGTAATAAGAAGGCTGGTGGAAAAGGGAATACTTTTATTAATTGCCTCAAGTTTTCATCTGCTTGCAGGAAAGAGATAATATGCAGAAGTCTGAGTTTCTAAAGGCGTTGTCAGATATGTGGAAAGATTTTGACTCTCGTGTTTTGCAGTATAAGGTTTGAATCACTTCTAGGTTTGCTTGTTCTATTCATGAAACTTCTCACTGCCACTCTATCTATTTACTTGGCCGTTTTTTATTGGAAGCTTAGAGACAATTATAGGCTGTTAACATTTCATTTAGTTCCAGTTATTCTTAACCTGTCATATGTAATGGTCAATCAAAGGCTGAAGGTTAATATCTGCTCCCCTTCCCATTCCAGTGAAAATCCTGACTCAACAATGCTTACATGCAATTGTTAAATATGGCATGTTTCGTAGTATGTGCATGGTTTGAATACTTTCTTGCACTATGGTTTGACTGTCTGCCACCGCACTCTAGAGATTGGCCATCTTGTCATTGTGTGCTTTATCATTTCCATTTCTATACATTTACTAGCCATGAAGAATGGTTTGGACATTGGAGCATGACATAAGAGCTACATGTTAACCCCAAAATCCATTATTATAGGGCAGAGTGTTTTGTGCTTGTGCATGTGCAAACAAATATTTGTGAGTATCTAAATATAATTATAATTTGCTAGTTAAATATAAGTTGCTAGTTAACATGTTGGATGGTTACATGGCATGGTACGGAATTTAGAGGTTAGGGGAGCCTCAGGGGTGTGGAAAGCAACCTAATGAATGGGGAGTTTCATTACCCTAATACAATGTAAGTGGGAAATGGATCTTTTTTAATATTTTATTATTTATTTATTTTTTTCTCTGTGATGCTTAGAGAAGTGGTTTCATGGAGGCTTGAATCCTTGACCAAAGTCAGGGAAGGAGCCACCAAGGACCACTGAACCCAATAGGTTGGCAGTTGGCAAATGAATCTTTAGTGCTCTTCTGATTGGATGTTTGCTATTGATGTAACCATTGAAGGAATTTTACCCAGACTTGTGATGTACTGCCAGCATGAAATGGCTAGTCTTACAGGAGTTTGGGACATCAATTTTATAAGGCAGCCAACAACTTGGGGCTATTATTATTATTATTTGTTTAATTTGAGATATGGTAATGGGTGGATGTTTGCCTCCGTAGGGTTAGTGAGATGAAGTGATAAGTCATGCCACTAAGCTTGCACCTTGGTGTCCTCATAATCCTTCTGTAGTAGCAAGCTTGCCCTTGAGCTACTTTTTGTTTGTTTGAAGGAAGAGTTACATGGTGGGGAACGGGGGAAGGGAATGGAGAAGAAGTAGCCCTCTTATTGTGTTTGGGATTGAATAGCTAAATCATCATCCATCCTCGTTAGCAAGATTTATTTTTTGGTGGGGGAGCAGGGTTTTAGAAGGTATGAGAAGGTGTTTATGATTTTTTTTAACTGTAGTTGCAATATTAACCATACAAAGATCTCTATCTCTTCAATAGAAAGCATAATGGTAATTTTCCTTCCATCCTATGACTGAATGAAGGTGGTATCTCTGCATCTGTAATAACCTTTCAATTAAACATTCAAACCAATGGGAGGTGCTTATCCTTTCCTCACCTTCCTGTACCCTTGTATCCTTATTTGAAATGCCACCTCCCTTCCCTTGCAAAATTCCTAAATAAGGTATAATATGTGTCCTTTAGGAGCAGAATGTTCTTTCTCATGCATTTTAGGTTTTTCGCTAAATTTGAAATATTTTATTTTTGGTTTCTTTCCTTTTCTTCGAAATTCGTGAATGTAATTTTTTTGTATATTCTCTTTTGCTTCTGGATGCCCAGAATCATCCTTTTTTCGCGTTTCTATTCCTTTGTTTATGCATACGTATGTGCATAGACAAACACTCGTCTTACTAAAGGAAATGCAAAAATATGTGTTTAGTGCAAACGATTCTACATAATTATATATGGTATGTAACTCTTGACCTCAGTATAGAACAATATCATCTTCAACAAATTGGCAAAGTGGCTGCCTCGAATTTGATCAAACGCAGTCTCTTGAATAGAACTACATAGATTAGCCAAATAATTTGATCAAATTAACAAATTCATGAGGAAAAATTTGTTCATTCGCCTCTCTCCTCACTTTTTTCTTTCCAAATGATACATGAAAGCCCATGATCTTACCTTATGGCCTTTCATTGTTTTGCAAATGTAGAAATATTTTTGGATATCTGTTATTGTTCATTCTCATCTAAATTAAATGAGGAGGGAGATCATAGAAAAAAAAATGCTCCCTGTACAACATGGATTTGTATTTTTGTTTGTGGTTACAATTGCAGTCATGATCACATAATGTGGCTGTAACTGTATTGGGTAAACATGCTTCAAATCTTAAAACCTTTGTGCATTTGTGGTTAATTTCTGTCTAATTCTGAGTTATGGACTGCATTAATTTTTAAGTTATTCGAAGAAAAGTGCTTGACAAGCTTATATATTGGTTCTTCTTATCAAGACAATGGAAAAATAGAAAGTTACATATTGGTTCTTTATCAAGATCTTTGCTCAAGGAGGATAATATTGATTTATATAACATGTGGACAATTAGCATTTATGCTGATACTCCAACATAAGCAGCCTCTGATTTAGGATGTTGGGAGTCCTTTAGAAGCTTAAATTAATGCTGAACAAGTAAATTTGTTAATTAATCTTGAAGTAGTGCTAAGTATGAGAGTCTTTTTGTTGTGTTTCTCTATGTTCTCTAATTTGTGTCTGTTGCACACAACTGAGTTTTCTCTTTATCTTATGTTCCATTGGAACAAACATTGCTTTCCTCTAAATAATTTTATCTTAATTTGTTTTGAAAAACAACTGATCCATGACAAGAATCAACGAAGCAATAAGTGTACATTGCAAATTAAGTTTTTGATGCTGATAGTACATATATGTTAAATATTTATGCACATCAACATGTGTATAAATCTGTTAAACTATTTAAACTCCCTTTTTGATGGCAGCATTTCCTCTGTTGGGCCCAAGTGTGCCCAGGGTTGGGGGGATATAAAGCTTTCATATTTGTGACCCTTGAGAACATAAATAGATTGGTAAACATATTTTCCCTTTGTGTTCATACAGGTACTCCCCCCTCTTTGTGCAGAGCTTCGAAATATGGTTATGCAGCCAATGATTTTGCCAATGGTTCTCACTATTGCCGAGTCTCAGGTACAGTTTAGGCCTCATATCTCTTTGATGAACTCATTATGGCATGCTCTAGGAGGCATAGTAATTGGCAAGAGGCGCGCCCTTCATGATGGGTCCTTGGCGTGACTTGTGCCAGGGTACATTGTTAGGTGGGGGCAGGCAAACGCAAGCCCCCAACAGGGAGGATCAGGCATCTGCTAACATAAATGGAAACACGGAAATTGTTTTATTTCAGGAAATCCTGCATTCTTGAACTTTTAATAAAATTGATGTTTCTTAAGATATCATTTTGATTTGATTGAATATGATCTGCTGTAAAATTTCAGTGTTTCTCATTGCAGTAATGTCATTTGTACAGTTCTCTTTGGAATTATTTTCATGGTTGATGATGTTTTTCCGGTTCAATTCATTTTGTCTGCTGAATTATTCACGAGTAGTTTTGGCTGCACTGTGGTGGACATCTCCATTTTATCACCCTTTTCAATGACTTTGAAGCTCATAATAATCTGTGTTTTTCTGAACTTGCCATAGGAAAGAAGTGATTTTGAGTTGTCAACACTGCCTGCCTTGGTTCCTGTCTTGAGTACTGCTGCTGAAGAGACACTTTTGCTGCTTGTGAAGCATGCGGAGCTTATTATTAACAAGGTATTCCTTTGTATCTACTCACCGGCCATTCAAAAGTCATAATATGACTTTCTTCAAATTCACGCTGTTGAGTTATTTGTAGATCATTGGAACCATGTTGGCATGTAGTTTTCAATGGTTATTACAAGCCGCTGTCTCTAGTCCCTGCGGTGTAGATAGCACAACCGCATGTTTTAACATGTATCAATCTGGCCTCTAAATTTAGGTGTTCCTTATTGGTGACAATGGCATCCTGAGTCCCTTTGCAATTAAGGTAGAGAAGTTGGAAAGCTAATAGCCCAATTGTTCTCGCCCTGCTTCTCTATTTCGTTTGTCCTCTCTCTTCTTTATTTCCTTCCATATTTTTCTATTTGGCTTCTGCCTCCTTGTTTCCTCTTTCATGCTTATATCCATTACTTTTTGAACTTCCACTTGAGTTTTCTCTGTGCTTTCATGGCTGTAAAATTGCAAATTAACCAAGTGTAACAGATTTTTTATGAACTAAAAGATTTTTATTTTAGAGTCTGCTTCTATTTTCCATTTTAAAGCTATGTGGACATATGGCTCAGGTATGTGATGCCCAGTGGCTGTGTCTCTACTTTGTTGTATTTGAACATTAAGATAACTTTAAAATGCACTACACATTTTAGTGTTGTTGCTGTTGTTTTTATTTTATTTTTATAAATGTTCACTGAAGTTTTGAGAAACCTTTCTTGATGTCATAGAACCATGATGTTCAACCATGTACATGTTTACTGGAAATGCAAGTCATGATCAAGCTTAGTGTCTACCAAAAAGTAGGGAAATTGATTTTTAACGTAATCTGACTTCTCTTGTTGGGCCTTTGATCTGGTTGCTTTTGATATACCCATTAAACGAGTGGATTTGTTGCCAAAAGCTTTTTGAAATGTTCTCACAAGTTGTTCTCTGGTTTTCCTAAATTTTTGATGATTTGTTAAATTGTAAAGTAAATTAACCATGATTCTCAACATTGGGCATATTGTAGACAAGTCAGGAGCACTTAATTGCACATGTTCTTCCTCTGCTGGTTCGAGCTTATGATGACACTGATCCTCGTGTCCAAGAGGAAGTTTTGAGGAAAACTGTGTCTCTTGCCAAGCAACTTGATGCACAGGTAATAACCATAACTTGATTGTGTCAACAATTTGTCTTTAAATTTTTTATCAAGTAAAAATATTTTAACTGACCACAAATTTTTCATAAGAGAATAAATAATATCTACTAGAGAGAGTGAACATATATGCTTCGTGTTCAACGTAAAGGGTACTTCCATTTGCACCAAGGGAGTTCAATGTCACGGCGGAAAAATCATCTGAATATGGTTTCTTGATTTTTAAGCGTTCCCATATCAATAGAAACCAGAATAGCTGTGTAAACTCTGAGACCGTTGAAGCACTATAATCTGTCTGGTTATATTTTCATTTCCTGCTTCCCTCGTTTTATAAGATCTCAGCTTATTTACTTGTTACAACTCACAGTAATAATCTGTAGATACTATATTTTGTTACCGTCTGCTTTACAATTAATCTGCTATTGTGGATTCTTATGGTTTTGATGTCAGTAATTAAGTCATGCTTCTTTGAGATGCTTTTTTGCTGTCTAGAAATCTATGGTAGCAATTTGTTGTATTTGACATTCTCACGCATCATAGACTGATGGACATGGAGGTACTATTATCATCAGCAATTGTTGCCATTAAAGCATTCTCAGTATGGGGATAGATGTTACCATTTGGCCCTTTTCCTTTAATTTCCCTATTTCTCTTTATAAATTCGATTCATCTGCTACATGTCACCCTAAGGTTTATATATTTATTTTAATTTTGCATTGTCATTATTGGGCTTTATAGTGGTGTAAACATTATCAAGACTCAAGTAGTCCATTTGGATTCAACATTGTGTTTGTCTCTTATCCAAGTTTGCAAAACCATGTTATCTGGGTGTTGTGTCTTGGGTGGATAAAGTGGTTATTGCGACTATGGAACAGTTGGCGACTTTTATTATATGATTCAAATATGTGGAACATTGTTTGAAACTGAACCTATGTCTCTAATTGCTTGGGAAGGCATGCTGTCATTTGGGGACTTGGTGGCTGAAGCATAATCACTTTTATGAAGGATGTTCAAGACAGCTCATATGGGGTTGCTATTTGTTTTTTTTTTTTTTTTTTTAAAAAAGGTATATATTGATAGGAAAAAACGAAAATATATCAGTATCTTTTGAGTTGATCACTGCTTTTTTTCGTTTCTATCTACATGATACCAAAGCTGCTGTTTCTCTTTATTTTGATTTGTTTCAGCTAGTGAAGCAAGCTATCTTGCCTCGTGTTCATAGCTTGGCTCTTAGAACAACAGTTGCTGCTGTAAGTTTCATTTATTTGCCTTTTGATATTGTTTTTTGTTTTTTGTTTTTTGTTTTTTTTTTGGTTTTTTTGTTTTTTTTTTTTTTTTTTTTACTTTTGTTGCATTTATATTGAATATCTTTTTTTTTTCCCTACGAATACCATCAGTTGGAGCATGAAAGCTTGTTTTTTACTGATGGATCTTCGCAATCGAGTTTTCTGGAAAAATCCAAAAGTACATAGTTGTTACTCAAAACTATTTTTTTTTTTTTTTTTGAGAATTGTGTTGTGAGTGTGAAACTTACACTTACACTTGAGCAAGTTATAACTTTAAGGTTGCATCCTTGTGCCACATTTAGCGAGGATTGAGGATTGAGGATCTATAATTTTGTGCATGGAGTACTTAGAATAGCTGAGTAGTTATAGTGAAATGACAAGCTTATTCCTGGGGAGTATGCTCAAATGCCTATGCTGTTTGGCTATTGTCATTTCATTTTGCTTGGGGTTTGTTTCTTGTTTAGAGAGGATCTATTGTGTGCTTTGAGGTATACTAGTAGATATGTTGAGATATGAGTTCCACATTTGGACCACTTAAGCGTGAGAGAGTGGGCTTCACTCTCTCATTCGAGTTCCCCATTTTGCAAAAGTAAGATAAACCTTTGTTTTCAAGGTGAAACATCCATCTCATGAAACAATTCAAAACAATAACAAATTGAGCATTAATATCAAATTTTAGAGTCAACGTTTGAGACCAATGTACGAGAAAGGAAAGGAAGAAATTCTTAAATTTATA
Organism: Dillenia suffruticosa; assembly: GCA_033439265.1. Classification (NCBI taxonomy): domain Eukaryota; kingdom Viridiplantae; phylum Streptophyta; class Magnoliopsida; order Dilleniales; family Dilleniaceae; genus Dillenia; species Dillenia suffruticosa. The sequence goes on along the minus strand of JAVTVX010000017.1, from coordinate 13,985,641 downwards.
ATAATAAGGATTCTCCTACGCCACTCATTTCTATTTATAGTTATTTTTTCAACTAAACTTTTGACACTCATATCTTTACGGATAATTTGTATTCACGTGTTCAATAGTCTACTCCGACATTGCATTAAACTCCCACATTTAAAGTTTTCCTCCTCCTAACGAGTGCATTTTTGGGTTTTTGTTGCACATCTTCAAACCTCCCTCAGGTGATATTCTATCATCTTATCCGAAGTAAATTCATTCCGAACTTAGTACTTATTTTTTCATTTTTAGTCTATCTTTTCTTGTTTAACAATATATCCATCTGAAAATTTTCATTTCAACTATAAGCATTTTATGTTCTTTGTTGTTTAATGGTCTAACATTCGGTACTATACAATAATATAGTTCTTACTGTGATTTTATAAAAACCTTTTTTTCAACTGCAATGGTATCGTGTGATCGAAAAAAGAAAAAGAAAAGTCCAGATACACTTTATCATTTCATTTAACCCGATTGGATTCTATGATTTACATCCCCGTCTAATTGCCATCACTTTGAATGAAGAATGTATCTAAAACGTTTACTCTTTGTTATATCCTATTCCCTTAACTTAATTGTTTCTCCATCATCCACTTCAATTTAGTGATAATTCTCTCCCTAGTTTTGTAGAACAACATTATATTATTGCCAAAAAGTATACACTATAGTACTTCATCTTGAATACTTTTCGCTATTTTATCTGTCACTTAAAAAAAGTGGGGGTTTAATGTTGAGTATCGGTGAAATCCAATGTTAATTGGAAAACTATCATTTAAACTTGTTTTAATATCGGTAACAGCTCTCTCATACATATCTTTTAATAAAATCAGTGTATTTTGAAAAAATCCTCTTCTTCATCAACACTCACCACAATGTCTCTGAAACCTGGTCATGCGCTTTCTCTATATCAATAATATTATATGCAAGTCTCTCCTGTGTACTCTAAAGTCTCCATCAAATGTCTAAGCACATGAATGGTTTCAATAGTGAATCGTCCTAGCACGAACACAAATTGATTCTGAAACATCTTTCCAATCTCAATATAGGCTTCATTACTCTCTTCCACAACTTCATAGTATGACTAATAAGTTTAATTCTCCTATAATTGTAATTGAAACAATTTTGTATGTTACTTTTATTCTTATATAATGGTACAAGTGTGCTCTCTCTCTTCACGTTTGAGATATTTTCTTGATTTGTCAAATTTTGTTAAAAAAATCGGTCAACATTCTCATTCGCAATTTAGCCAAACACTTCCACACCTTAATAGAGATGCCATCAGGTCTTATAGCCTTATTATTCTTCATTTTCTTTAAGGTCTACCTTATTTCATGAGTACGAATCTTGCGTTTAAAATCTTTATTGATCTCCTTTATAGGTATCATAATATCGTTGATATTTCTTATGCCTACAACGTTAAAGAGGTTATCAAAAATAGTCCGTTAAACTTTTTCTTATGTCCTCATTCTTTCCAAGTACACTATTGGTTTCACTTTTGATACACTAACATTGTTTAGTTATTTTCCTTTCATATCCCTTAGTTTGACAATTTTGTAAAGTTTTTTTTCTCCATCTTTAGTTTTTAGTTTTTAGTTTTTTATATAATTCGTTATATATATAGCTATTTGATTCGGGAATAATTGTTTTCATTTCTTTTTTGCAATTTTGTATTTTCAAACACATCACTACCTCTCTTACTTTTAAAATACCTATAACACTCTTTTAGTTCGTATAGCAATTTGGATTTTCTTATTCCACCACCATGACTCCTTGCATATTGGCTTTCGACCCATGTATACGCTAAGAACTTTCGTATCTCATTCTTTAATATTATTAGATATTTCTATTCACATAGTTTCCGAATTATCATTAGTAAACCAAGTAACTTTTTGAATTAATTTCTCTAAAATTTGCCACATTTTTGTCTTCCGCTTAATCCTTGGCTCTATAAATTGACAATCCTTTTACCTTTTAGGCACATGTACACCTAAAATGCTATGTTGAGTTGTTACACTCACCTGGTACAACCTTGCAATTCTGACATGTATTCTACCAGTCTTTTTGGTGAGCAAGCAATCAATTTGGTTGGCATTTGACCCACTCCTATGTGTTACCATGCTCGACTCTCTTTTCTTAAAAGAAGTGTTTATAAGTATCTAATCAAATGCTGTGACAAAATTTAAAATAGTACCCTCGCCTCATTCCCACTACTAAAGCCAAAGATTACATGTACAGCTTCGAAGATTTCATTATTTTTCCCTAAATGCCTATTTAGATTTGATCCAACAAATAATTTTTCCCTACTAGGTGTGGATTGTATAAATTCATCTAGACCTTCCCAGAACTATTGTTTTCTAGTTGTATCTACACTTATTTAAGGTTCATACACATGGACTATATTAGTTACGTTTTCTCCGCTAACTAGTTTGATAAGCAAGATTCAATCTCCCTTCCTTCAGATTTCCATTGCATTCTCTTGTAAATCTCTGTGGACAATTATTCTTACCTCTTTCTTAGTTTTATTCTTACCCATATACCAAAACTTATGGTCATGAGACTGTACTTCTCTGCCCTTCTCCCCTACGTACTTAGTTTGTTGGAAACATAATATTAATCTTTCGTCTAATCATTACTTCTTCTATCTCTCTTATCTTATCGGTTAGGATTCCTATGTTCTGGGTGACTAAGCAAATCATATCATTATGGACTAATTTCTTTAGTCGCATCTTTCCATATAAATGCGAGAACCCCTGCTTGCTTGTCACCACATTCGGGTGGTGATGTGGTGCATTACTTTCGGGCGACGCCTTAGTAGTCCTTGCTATTTTTTCACAATGCCCAGGATCCGATGCAATGTGTTTGAGAAGGGAACGCCTCAACGAATTTTCTATGTTGGTCTCTCATGGTATTACGTTAACTGTTAACATACCGCAACCCTTCTCCTTTACCAGGGTTTGGGACAAGTTGTGTTAAAAATATGCTTACATTTTGAGATCTAATACAAGTTGAGTTATGGATAAATTTGGAGAAAAACCTTAATAAGAGGGGAAATTATTGTAACGGCTAATTACAATACAGGTCACATATATTGTTTTATGGAATGTCCCTTGTGGCTATCAAAGCCCTTTGGGTGTATCTAATCCAATTTTTTTTATGTTATGAGGTCAATGTTTTCATGTGGATTTTAGTTATCTCTGCTGACACAAGTTGGCATTGAAGTTTTGAGAGTTTAAAGACTGAGATAAATCTGTTGATTAGATGAGGAACAAGTAATTACAGTGTAATGTATTGCTCAGATTGCTCTTTTGGTTTTAAAATAGAGGTAGTAAAGAGTGAGTAGAATGGCAGAAGAACCAGTGTACATGTTAATTTGGAGGCGTGAACACCTGGAGCAGTAGGATCACGTTCCAATCCTATATCCAGGGAGGAGAGATTGGGCACAGGTTTTTGAAGGCGATATCAAAAGCTTTCCAGGGCATGAACCAGAAAAAAGCTATGCCTTAGTTTACTCATTTTTAAGAGCTCCAGCACTCCCGTTCTTAGTTATTGAGTGCCTCTCGTGAGTCAGGCTAAGTGTATATAAGTTGCATACTAGTGTTTGTAAATGGATTTTAATATTCAAGGGATGTCAAGGCAATAAGGTCCAAGATGAGGAACTCAAATGAGAGAGTGAGCTTTCTCTTACTTTTGCCTAGCTTGAGCATTGCTAGGTGTTTGGGCGAGGCCAATAGGATATATCAACGAATAAAACAGATTTCCGGGCAAGTCTTCGTGCCGAGCCTGGGATTAATTTCAGATCAGTGCTTATTTTCTAGAAGAGACCTAAAAGTTCAACCGGAGCCCAGGCCAATGCATGGACAGGTGCAATGCATGGACAGGTGGACAGCTAGTCCATGCATAGGTCTTTTGTTAGATTTTTTTTCAATTTAAAAACTTAATAACTGATGTCATTACTTGAATCTATTTAAATGATGTATTTGTTTGAATAAATTTCTAAATATTATCTTATGTCGCTTAGGGCCTGATTTAGTCTAAAATGAATTTTTGAACCAAATAGGACATTTGAATTGTATTCATAGTAGTTAAAAGCAAAAGGTGCAAAAAAGGACAGGCCCTCCCGGGGCTTAAGCATAAAACGCAAAGCGAAACGCAGGCTTTTTCATATAAAGTGCAATTAAGGTACAAAATCAAAATATATATATTTATATATACAATAATTGCATAATACTAGAATATCAATATGCATAAGAGTCAAGGCTTTTAATGACAACAAAGTGCACTAAAGACCAGAAAACTTAGCAAATAAGTTCATATAAGAGTTAAGACTAAAATTCAAAACAACAAGAAGCAGAAAATAAAATAAAATGAAAAAAGAAAGAGAGAAAAAGTAATAAAAGATTATGAAACTTCTAGTTACTAATCATCTTTATATTCCTCCAATTCAATCTCATCATCCTCATTATCATGAGTTTATTCGTGGTCCTCCAAATTCTCCTCTTCAACATCATCATCTAAATCTAGCTCTTCATCTTGTATGTGAAAGATAACAATATCAGATTACAGAAAGAAGTAGCAGCATCAGATTACAGAAAGAAGATATAACTGGAAGAGGCAAAATAGACGAGGTGTAGGCAGAAAGAAAAAAAATAAAAAAAGAACACTTATTGCCTTGACATCCCTTGAATCATTTAAAATGCATTTTGACAATTCATAGCGCTCTTCTTTTATCTAAGTTAGGACTTTAGTGCATATATGATGTATGAGCCAAAACCTCCGACCCCCTTTGTGTGCTTCATTCTAGATCAGTGTTTAGTTTAAATTGGAGAGGCTTTAAACATTATAAATATTGATTGTCCAACTTGGTATGCAAGTGGATTGGGGAATAGACTGTGATTCTTATGAATGGACCCTCTATATCAAAGCTTCATTATGTAGCTATCATTGAGGTATTTCTTGGTTTATCCAGATCCCAGCTTTGTTCTTAACTGTGAGGTCTGAATCAGTTTCCTCTTTGCCAGTCATCCATACCTAATTGTTTGGATACAGCTTAAAGGACAGAGAAAACAAACTTCTTGTCTGGACAATTCATAGGGAATTGTAGTTAGCACAGTTTTCGGGTTGCTTTGTACTGCTGATATAAATTTGCTGATTGCTTTTATTGATTATTTTTTCTTTACAGCACAAGTTTTTTGTTTGTTGCTCTATGTAAAATCTTAAATTTTCAATCTGTATTGATGTCATTGGCAGGTTAGAGTAAATGCTTTACTTTGCTTGGGTGACTTGGTGCCGGCTGTTGACAAACAAGCTGTGCTAGACATCTTACAAACAATCCAACGATGTACTGCGGTGGACAGATCTCCTCCAACCCTTATGTGTACTCTCGGAGTTGCAAACTCAATTCTTAAGCAGGTAAGCATTTCCTCTCTAGTTTTTATATCAGTTCATATATCTTTCATGATTGCCAGCACCTAGAAAGATGCAGCAACGGAAGGCACTTGTTTTTCCAGAATGGAGTAGAATTTGTTGCAGAGTATGTCCTCCCTCTTCTCATGCCACTTCTTGTTGCTCAACAATTAAATGTTCAGCAATTTGCAAAATATATGCTTTTTGTGAAGGATATTCTTAGGTATGATTACTGTCTTAGTCATACTCTTCTCTCATCTCCTACCTTCTAGTAAGCGTACACTTTGTGGATGCTTGCACATTATGTCTGATGAACTTTGTGGAGAATTTTATTTATGTCCTCTCTCTCAATGCTTTTCCTGTTTGGCATGATTGCAGGAAGATAGAGGAGAAAAAGGGTGTTACAGTGACCGAATCTGGAGTACCTGAGGTGAAATCTTCTACTCTAGCCAATGGCTTGCAGTCTGAATCTTTGAAGAAACCAAGTGGGTCTCACTTTTCTACACCAAAGAGCAGCCCATCATGGGATGAGGATTGGGGTCCCACAAAGAAGGCTTCTGATTCTTCTCTTCAGCATTTGATCAAGGACAACTCATTCCCAAGTAATCAAACAATCCAAGTTTCCTCCGTGCCATTAAATTCTTCCTCTCTATCTGCTGTCTCTTCTAAGCAGGCACCATCATCTAGCCTCCCAGTTAAGATAGAGTGGCCTCCTCGACTATCTTCTGGTGCTACCCCTCAAATGGGTGATAATCAGAATCAGAAGCCAAAATCAGATGCATCTTTAACTTCTAGTTTTGATGACTTAGACCCTTTTGCTGATTGGCCTCCAAGGCCTAGTGCTTTATTAGGCAATGCTGGTCCTCAGAACAATGGTACAATAGGATCTTCTGCTGAGAAGAGTGTGTCCGATTTAAATGCAAATTCCCTCAATGGAATTAATTTTCAAAACAACAGCAACAATACATGGGGGGCCTTCAACACTCCAGCTGTACCATTGGGACAGAATCAAGGAAGTTCTACATCTAGTCCTAGTAGCCTGAACAGTTCTCTTCAGGTCCAGCCTCAGAACTCACTTGGATATTTGAAACAGCACCCGGGTTTTTCAAATTTTGGTTCTAATTCTGATAAAAAGCCCATGGATCTTGGATCTATGATCTCAAGTAGCCAGAATGAGAAAACTGCACCCAGACTTGCTCCACCTCCATCAACTGCGGTTGTTAGAGGAAGAGGTAGAGGAAGAGGCATGGGAAATGAAGTGCAACCTGCACGATCTTCAATGTCATGGGCAAGCCAGGCAAAGTCAACATCTGAACAGCCACCCCTTTTGGATTTGCTGTGAGCCTGGGGTTTGTATCTTTGAAACTTGTTAAAATCAAACGGTATGCAGGAACCCTCTTGTAGATCAAGGCCATCACACTGCCCAGCCAAAAAGTGCTATAAATTTTCCATGCATTAGAGAGGGAAGCTACAAAGTTCAATGCACGGGGAATGACATTAGCTTTCTTGGAACTGTGTGGTTTGTATCATGATAGAAAACAAAAATTATTATTGAGTTTTTGCATGTAAAATTTTGTCATTAGCATCAATATTCTTCTTTTCCTTATTTTTTGCCTGCCGATATTGTCTGAATTGTATGTTGAAAGTATCTCAACATGATAGTGTATTCTTTGCGACGTTCAAACTCAGAAGAGAATAAAGGAAATTTGAATTGGTATATGAGCATTTAAGGGTGGTTCAGCTGTTGATCTGCATTTGGTTTGTAAAGTGAGGAATGAGATATTGACTTTTGATAACATGAAGACCATTCCCAAGAAGGTGGACAGACGTCTTCAAGCCAAACTGAGAAGGCTCCAGATGAAGTTAAAATAGGGGTGTGACCCCTCAATATGCAGATGCAACCCTAGATGCAAAGGAGAAACCCCTGTTGGGTAGTGGTAAGTTAGTTGTGCGTTGAGTCCCTCGGTAGACACGGATACATTCCCTTGTCTGTTTCTTGGAGATCAATGATAACGCTTTACGTTACAGACACATGTTTATCTCCATCATGCAAGGTACGACACTTTTTGTGCTCTCTGTGGACTACTATGGAGTGGCTAAAGCATCTTTTCATTAGTGAGTTATACCACGAGGACTAGCTTATTTTGTGGTGATCCAATTCACAACTTAAACTCAAATAGGCAAGATGCAGCTATACTCGTTTATCTTTTCTGAATGCGGATGGAGCAGGTCTCCCTTTGTAAATGATTCAAAAAAACCAAATAGAATGAACCATCGGGTAAGAAAATAGAATGAACCATGATCATTCTATCACTAATCTCTGGCATCCTGCAAGTGTTTTCTGCTCCTTAGATGTGGTATTCACTACTTCCCTCCATTCCCCCATACCTAAACGATGCTTGTCCTCAAGCATCCTTGTTCAGATAAAATGCAGATTGTTCTAACCATTATTATTATTATTATTTTTCTTCTTCCAAGCTCCAAAGCTAATTAGCACCATAGAGTCAAGCCTAGAACATAATCGAAACGACATGTACTACAAGTGCTTTGCACGAGAGCAACTACTACAAATCCCACTAGATTCTCATACAATCAAAATAGCAAAATTCAACATTTCTCTCCAAGAGTTCACTCAAATACACTCAGCAAGAGATGAAGACTATGTCAATATCACTCAAATCAACACTTTGGAATTGACATTACCATATGCTTGCAAATATATCAAATCTCCACCACTTAAAAATTAGAATTTCATGCAAAAATCAAAAGGTCTTTCTTTTGGTTGTAATGTGGCTGTGTTAAAGGGTAGGATAAAAAGGGATATTAAGGGTTAAAAGATACCAAGGATAATATGCAACTAACCACACGATTCTTTCTGCGATAACACCTTTGCCCCGCATAAGTAGCACATCAAAAATTCATGATCTTGTCACCCACATGTGCTCAACATAGCCAACATTCCAAATCACCTAAATATGTCAACCTTTTATTTTCTACGATCCATGATTGAAATGAATTTATCAAGAATGCAGCTTTTTTTCTCTTTTTTTTTATTTTTTATTTTTTATTTTAAAGAACATTTCAGCTCAAAGATGAATAAAGTCAAACTTTTTTCTTTCCTTTTTCATATGTAGCAAATATCATCATCAAAACTCTAATCAATAAATATCTCATGAGGCAATCATATAACTAATATCATATAATTAACTATATATATCCTTGGTATAAGGGTCGAAACGCCAACCAAAATAGGGTTATAGTGTTGTATTGAAGGGTTTTGAAGAAAGAAAGGGTCTCAGCCTCAATTTGGTTCACTAAGGGGATTATAAATCAAGGTACGAATTTTTACGCAAGCCAAAGTGGGGTAAAATCTAGGTGCCTTTGTCATTTCAATACATAAAACCCTAGATGTGATATCGAAATGTATAACAATGCAAGTTCTAGAATAACCAATCCAAGTGTGATATTCACTCAAGAAAAGAAATTCCGAGCACAAAGAATGAATTTGCTCGTTTTAAGCTCAAAACCTCACTTTTAATGGGGTTGTGTCAAATCTCACATGTTTATCATTCAAATAAAACTAGTAAAGATATGAATAGCCACTTCCAGTATAAAGACCATTGATAGATGCCATTCTTCATATGTTTTCAGCTAACCAAACAACGCACATTAACTAAGAGAGCTCGAAAGAATTTTTTTTTTTAAATTAATCCCTAAATCAAGCAAGATTGAAATAATCCTATCATCAGGCAAGAATTACTACTTCTGCATTTTTTTTTTTTTGAAAAATCACTCCTAAAGCAAGTTTAAAGAAGGAAAATAAAGAAAATGAATAAATAAATAAATAAATAAATAATAAAAATAAAAATAAAAATAAAAATAGGACTATTGGGTTGCCTCCCAATGAGCACCTTTGTTTATCGTCTTTAGCTCGACATTGTCTTCTCGTCTTACTCCTTGTATGTGGGATGTGCCAAATGAACTTCCTCCACTGTAGAGACATCAAATCTGTCAATAAATGGTTTCAATCGTTGTCCTCCCGAGGCCGCAAGCCATAACGTTGCTGGGCTGAATGTTTCCACCCCCATGGAGTTCGACGGCTGCACAAAGAGGATGGTCCTGCAATGGCGATGAGCAAGTGAGAAAACCAAAGGCATGGGAAGAGGTTTCAGGTGGAATTGCTTCAATGATCTCTCTGATTGATGATGAGACGAAGTGTGAGATAAGGGGTTGACGAAGAACCCCTAATCAATTTCCTACAATTCGGGGATGAAGGACCTGCGATGCAGAGAATAAAGAAACCCTAAAGACAAAAGGGGAAAATGGTTAGAACAATTTACAGCAGAGACGTGAAACTCCCCTTCTTTTCTTTTTTTTTTTTTGTGTTTATGTTTTTTTTTTTTTTTTTTAGGTGACAGAATGCGAGGGACTTTAGAATGTGGGCACGCCCTAAGAAAGACCCATTACTGTGAGTTACAAGTGCCTTTCTCTTACGTAGGCAGCAGTGGACTTTGGTTAAGGCGTGGGCACGCCCTAACTAAAGTCCATTTCTGGTTATAAAAAGCATATAGGCAAAAATAGGCAGAATGGGAGACCTGTTAAGGCGTGGGCACGCCTTAACAAAAGAGCACATCTGTCAGATTTTTTATTTTTTTTATTTATTTTTTAAACAAATGTAAAGTTCAAACCTGACTAAACTAACATAAATGAAGAAAACAAATTATAAAGATAAATTTTTTTTTTGGATTGCCTCCCAAATAGCGCTTTTGTTTAATGTCGTTGGCTCGACATTGTTTCCTCAAATCATCCTTCAACGTAGACCGGGTTTGTTAGATTTATCTCCTCCACCATAGATAAATCAAAACCTTCGACAAAAAGTTTGAGTCTATGATCATTAACCTGAAAAATTTTGTTAGTTTCCAAACTGTGAATTTGAATCATACCAAATGGAGAGATACTTACAATAACGTATGGTCCCGCCCAACGAGATTTAAGCTTACCCGCCATGAGTTTCAATCTTGAATTGTAAAGGAGAACTTTTTGCCCTACCGAGAATTGTTTCCGATATAAGAATTTGTCATGAAGGTATTTTGTTCGTTCCTTATACATCCTTGCATTGTCTTACGCCTCCAAACGAATCTCTTTCAACTCTTGGAGCTGTAATTTCCTTTCCACTCCAGCTTCCTTGGCATCTAAGTTGCATTGCTTAACTGCCCAAAAAGCACGATGTTTAATTTCAACTTGTAAATGACATAACTTACCGAAGACTAAACGATACGGTGACATTCCAATTGGGGTTTTGTATGCCGTTCGGTATGCCCAAAGTGCATCCTTCAATCGTAAACTCCAATCCTTACGACTTGGATTCACCGTCTTCTCTAGAATGTTTTTGATTTCTCGGTTGGAAACTTCCACTTGCCCATTGGTTTGTGGATGATATGCGGTAGCCACTCGGTAATTTACCCTATACTTTCGCATTAAAGCCTCCACCGTACGGTTACAAAACTGTGTACCTTGATCACTAATAATCGCCTTCGGCACTCCAAATCTACTGAAAATATTAGATTTAAGAAAGCCTACAACAACCTTAGAATCGTTAGTACGGGTGGCTTTTGCTTCTACCCATTTCGAAACATAATCTACCACAAGCAAAATATATAAACATCCACATGAGCTAGGGAATGGTCCCATGAAATCCATACCCCATACATCAAAAATCTCACAAAACAAGATAGGAGTTTGAGGCATTTCATCCCGAGAAAATATGTTAACCATTTTTTGACAATTTTTCACAACTTTTGCAATATTGGTAAGCATCTTTAAAAATGGACTCCCAGTAGAAACCACTATCAAAAATTTTTCTAGCCGTCCTCTTGGGGCCAAAGTGTCCACCACATGCATGACTATGACAATAAGCAATTATGGAATGAATTTCATTATTAGGGACATATCTACAAATGATTTGATCAGACCCTATTTTTCACAAGTAAGGTTTATCCCATATATAATACTTAGAGTCATTTCTAATCTTATTTTTCTGTGCAGTGCTTAAGCCATGTGGTAAACTCCCCGTCACTAAAAAATTAACAATGTCAGCAAACCAAGGCTCTTTACCGGTCTTACCTTGTAGAGAAAACAAATGCTCATCTGGGAATGTTTTGGATATTGGAGAGGGTTCTTCATCGTGCACCAATCGACTCAAATGATCAGCCACAGAATTTTCGATTTCTTTCCGATCCTTGATCTCCCAGTCAAATTCTTGTAAAAGCAAAACCCATCGAATGAGTCGTGGTTTCGATTCCTTCTTCGCCAAGAGGTATTTCAGAGCTGCATGATCTGAGTACACAATAACTTTAGATCCTAATAAATAAGACCTAAATTTTTCAAAAGCAAACACAATAGCTAAAAGCTCCTTCTCTGTGGTGGTATAATTGCATTGAGCCGAATTGAGTGTCTTAGAAGCATAATAAATTGCATGAGACTGTTTTCCCTCCCTTTGTCCTAGAACGGCTCCTACAGCATAGTGACTAGCATCGCACATCAACTCAAATGGAAGTTCCCAATTGGGTGCCTGCAAAATTGGAGCTGAAGTTAGCAAGGTTTTCAATTTATTAAAAGCCTCCTTACACTCATTTCCAAATTCGAATATAACATTATTTTGTAACAATCTCAAAAGTGGTTGAGCTATTTTTGAGAAGTCCTTGATGAATCGCCGATAGAAACCTGCATGACCATGAAAACTACAAATTTCCCGCACATTAGTAGGATATGATAAATTGGCAATCAAATCAACTTTGGCTTTGTCAACCTCAATGCCCTTAGATGATACTACATGACCTAACACTATTCCTTCCTTAACCATAAAATGACATTTTTCATAATTAAGGACTAGGTTAGTATCGATACATCTCTTAAGAACTTTACACAAATTATCTAGGGATTGATTGAAGGAATCACCATACACCGTAAAATCATCCATGAAAATCTCGATGCAGTTTTCAATTAAATCAAAAAATATACTCATCATGCATCTTTGAAATGTTCCCGGTGCATTACAAAGTCCAAAGGGCATCCTACAATATGCAAAAGTTCCAAATAGACAAGTGAAAGTGATCTTTTCTTGATCTTCTTGAGCTACAACTATTTGGTAATAGCCCGAATACCCATCCAAGAAACAGAAAAATAATTTACCCGCCAATCGTTCTAGCATTTGGTCAATGAAGGGTAAAGGAAAATGGTCTTTCCGAGTGACGGTATTTAATTTTCTAAAGTTAATGCACATTCGCCACCGGTTTGAAGTCTCATCGGTACTAACTCATTATTCTCATTCTTTACCAATTGAAATCCACTCTTTTTAGGAACAACATGAACCGGACTCACCCATCGACTATCAGAAATAGGACATATAATTCCTAACTCTAACAGTTTCAAAATTTCCTTCAAAACATTTTCTTTCATGGCAGGGTTGAGTTTTCGTTGAAGTTCTCTTACCGGTTTGGAATCGGGTTTGAGCAGAATTCGATGCATGCATATCGATGGGCTGATACCTTTGATGTCTGCTAAGGTCCATCCAATGGCCGTTTTGTACTCCCTCAATACCCGCATCAAGTTCTCTTCTTGATTTTCGGTCAAGTCCTTAGCTATGATCACCGATAGAGTTTCGTCGTCTCCCAAGTACGCATACTTGAGTTGTTTAGGTAGAGGCTTCAACTCGAGCTTTGGGGCCTGCATTGTAGAAGGAAGGATTCTCTCGTCAGAAAGGGGTAATGGCAAAAAATTACTTACATACCTGTGGGGTAACTCTGGTGTGGCCTGCAAAGCCATGATGGCTTCCTTCGTTTCTTCGTCTTGAGTTACCTCGATTTGTTTATCTGTCCACCCCTTTTTCAGCACAAGATCAAGTTTATCAAGTACTAAATTTTGTTTAACATTCTCATGTATAATGGAATCGACAATGCTAACATGAAAAATAGATTCCGAATCATTCGGATGTTGCATGGCATAAAAAATATTAAATGTGACAATCTTGCCATCAAATTCAAACGATAAGGTTCCTCTATCAACATCAATCTTGGTTTTTGTTGTTTTCATGAAAGGTCTACCAAGCAATATGAGCACAGGGTTTGGTGAACAAGCATCATCCATGTCAATGATATAAAAATTAACCGGAAAAATCAATTTATTGACCTTGACTAAAACATCCTCAACAATTCCCTCGGGATTTGACATGGACCTATCGGCTAATTGTATGATCACATTAGTCTCCTTCAAAGGTCCCAAATTCAAGTACCTAAAAACAGTTAGGGGCATGACATTGATTGAGGCACCTAGATCAAGCATTGCCTTTTCTATTCTTTTGACCCCTATGATGATTGGTATGGTGAACATACCGGGATCTTTACATTTAGGAGGCAATTTTCTTTGGATAATGGCCGAAATATTCTCATTAACACAAATCTTATCATTACCCCTTAGCTTTGTCTTCCTAGTGCATAGTTCTTTGAGAAATTTTGCATACCTTGGCACTTGTCGGATCGCATCCAAGAGTGGGATATTGATTTCCACCTTTCGAAAAGTCTCTAAAATTTCCTTCTCCTCATTCTCTTTCTTTGGTCTTGCTAATCTGCCAGGAAAAGGAGGTGGAATTACAATTTTAGTCTTAGAAGTTTTGGTTTCTTTACTTACCTTCGTAGCCGATTCATTCAACATTGGTGCCTCGTTTTGTTTGGCTTCTTTATCTTCTTCGGTTGTCAATGAGTTGTCTTGCACTTTTCTTTCATTCTTGACCGCCATAACACTCACGTTTTCTCTCGGGTTGATCTCTACTTGAGAATGTAACTTCCCATTACTTTTTTCCATTCGATTCACGGTTGTTGCTAATTGCGACATCTGATTTTCCAAGTTTTTTATGCTAGTTCTTGTCTCTAGTTGAAATCGTTGGCTTTCCTGTTGAAGCAATTGAGTGCTGTTAGCCAAACTTTTAACAATTTCTTCTAGAGATATACCTTGATTTGAAGATGGTTGTTGTGGCTGAATTTGTGATCGGGATTGTTGTTGAAACCCTTGTTGTCGATTCCCATAACTAAAATTCGGATGATCCCTCCATCCAGGGTTATAAGTGTTTGAATAAGGATCATATTTCCGTTGAGGTTGTCCTGGAAATCCCCCCGCTGCATGGAGTTGTTCATTCAAATCTTCTTGAAGGGAAGGACACAAATCCGTAGGATGACCAAAATCAGAACAAACTCCACATGTCTTAACATGTTGTGTTTTTCATACAATAAAATTACGCACAAGAGAAGTTAGTTCTCTTAATTCCTGAACAATGGAAAGATCACTTACCTCGTTGCTTTTTGGAATTTCTTGCCTTATTCCAAATTGTTGAGCATTGGCTGCCATGTTCGAGATTAAATTTTTCACTTCATAGGGTGTCTTGTTCACCAATGCTCCTCCACTTGCAGCATCTATCATGTTTCGTTCCATTGGGGATAGACCTTCATAGAAATATTGGATTAACAACTGTTTTGGGATCTGATGTTGAGGACAGCTAGCACATAGTTGTTTGAATCTTTCCCAATATTCATATAAGGGTTCCCCGTTGAACTGCCTTATTCCACAAATTTCCTTTCTAATAGTGGCTGCACGGGAAGCTAGAAAAATTTTTTCTAAAAACATCCTTTCCAAGTCAGTCCAGGTAGTAATAGAACCAGAAGATAAATAAAAGAGCCAATCGTTAGCCTTATCTACCAATGAAAAAGGAAAAACAACAAGTTTAAGTTATTCTTCGGTTACCCCCTGTGGTCTCATGGTAGAACAAACAATGTGAAACTCTTTAAGGTGTTTGTGAGCATCCTCCCATGCAAGACCATGAAATTTAGGCAATAAATGAATCAGTCCAAATTTTAATTCAAATGGAGTTGTAATATTGGAAAAATTAATGCACAGGGGTTGTTGATTAAATTCTGGGGTGGCCAACTCCCTTAAAGTTCGTTGGGCTGCCATATTTATTTCTTTGACTTCCTTTTCCTCAACGTCAACGTCCGAGTCTATGAGCTGGTCGGCCAGATTGTTTTCAAGTGATGAACTTGCTACCTTCTTTGTTTCTTGAGTCTTCTTTTTCAATTTTTGGACTGTTTTCTCGATCTCTGGTTAAAGACTAGTTCACCTGTACGAGAAGAATGAGGCATAAACCAGATACAAGGAAACAAAAATTAAAAGAAATAAATCTTTTGACACTTTTTCTCCGGCAACGGCGCCAAAATTTGGTGTGTCATTGAACAACCAAAAATAAATTACCTACTTTGAAAAGACGAGTCTAGGGCAAGTAGGGTTGAATCCATAGGGAAAAAGGAGATTTATTTCCTTTAAGGTAATAAAAATAAAATTTGGGGGTTTTAAATCGACTAAATTAACTACTAAATAAACAAAGAATTAAAATCGAAATAGCAAAATGACAAATTAAAATCGGGCAAAATTCAATGGATAAGAATCAAGATAAATTGACCTAGTTGAAGGGTTCGTTTCCACTTTGATTCAATCGATTGATCATTGATTCAGGAAATTTTCAACAATGCAAAAATAAATTGGTTATAGTCGCCGACAATCGTCCAACGACCAATCTCTCCTTATTTCGTAGATAATTAAGAGAAACTCATTAATTATTTCCCTAATCGAGAGTCAACCCTAGAGAAACTCTTAGGATTGAAGGTCTCAACAACATTAAGATTTAGAGAGATCCAATTCTAATTAACAAACACACATCGGGTTCATTTAAATTAGATCATTTAATCCCATGACACGAATGTCATTCCCATGACACGAATGTCATTCCCATGACACGAATGTCATTCCCATGACACGAATGCCAATTACCACTTTATTAAAACCAACAAACAATTACGGATTTGCCATTTTAATTAGTTGTAAATTCTTCTAGATCTATTAAATATTGGCCACTATTCAATAAACTCTAGAAAATCATGATCCATGAAGTACATAAATTAAATAAATGCCTATGATTGTTGAAATAATTAGCACATTTAGATCTCATAATTTCATAAATCTAAGTTTCAACTAACCTTCAACTAGAAAAGAAATTAAAATGAAGACATATAAAAATTAAAACTTACTAAAATAATGAATATCATTGAAAACAAATGTTCAATAATGAAGAAGTGTGGTTGCACCCGTGAGAATCCTCCTCCAATGCACAGCAGCCGTCACCATGAAAAGTAAAACTCTCCTCCTTGAGAATGTAGCCCTATATATATACTAATGAAAACTAATTCCCAAAATTAACCTAAGGGGCCCACTTCTATTTTGTGACTTCCCAAAAACCAACTAAAGATCCCAAAAATATGGGATTACACCTCTCTTACCCAATTTAAACTAAAGGTAAAAATTCTAAAAAATCTAAGTTACCAAAATAAAGAAATTTTGTAAATATTTTTACAATCCCAAAGTTAAATAAATACACCAAAAAATTCCTAAATTCCCAAAATCCAATTAAGGCAATAAGATCTTCAATATTCACATTTCCAATTTTGTAGTCCAACTCCCTTGAAATTGGCATGCCCATGTACTGACGGTCAAGTATTTCTGTCCGGATTTCCTCTTGTATGCTATATCACCAATTTTTGCTAAATTTTTCCACATTCCTTCATAAATGACTTCCAATGATTTTAGCACAACAAACACTCAAGATTAGTGCAATATTTACCTAAAAATAATATAAAATAAATCACGAACATTATACTAATTTTATCTCTATCAGTAACTCAATAACTGCAGCATGTTCCCCAACAGCTTTCTTCAATTGCGAGACATGAAAAATTGGATCTATTCGAGCACATTCAGGTAGCTGAAGCTTATAAGCTACCTGCCTAACCTTTTGAATAATCACAAAAGGGTTATAGTAACGAGTTGCCAGCTTGGATGGAATGATGCTGCAGACTAAGGTTTGTCTATGGGGTCTAAGTTTCAAAAGAACCTTATCCCCTACATATAGTGAACTTTCCTTCGGTGCACATTAGCCACTTTTATCATCCTTTGTTGTGCTTTTCTTAAATTATACTGTAGTTATCGCCATATCTCATCACGATCCAACAACTCCTTGGCTACCGATTTTTTATAGTTTCCCCTGGTAGAAACGTTTGAATTGCAGGAGGCAGACTTCTATAAACTACTTGGAAAGGAGTCATACCAGTAGCTATATGATGGCTAATGTTATAACAATTTTCTGCCCATGGCAATCATTTTGCCCATCCTTTAGGTTGTTCCAAAGAGAAACACCATAAATAAGTCTCCAAGCCTTTATTTAGAATCTCATTTTGTCCATCCGTCTCGAGATGATAAGGGCTACTCATTTTCAGCTGGGTTCCTTGTAAGCAAAATAATTCAGCCTAGAAATTGCTCAAGAATAAGGGATTTCTATCACTCACTATCGATCTTGGGACCCATGGAGCTGAACAACCTCACAAATGAAGGTTTCAGCCACTGTTTTGATTGTGAAAAGGTGTCTTAGCCCTATGAAATGTCCATATTTAGAAAGTTTATCCACCACAACCAAAATGCAGTCTATCCCTTGCGAGCATGGCAGCCCGTTGATGAAGTCCATTGCTATATCTTCCCAAACTATAGTCAGAATTGATAGAAGTAGTAACAACCTAGCCAAAGCTTTGGCTTCATACTTATGCTGCTGGTAGGTTATGCATGTAACCACAAACTGTAAGACTGACTTCATCATGCCTTGCCAATAAACATTTGCTGCAATTTTTCGATATGTCCTCAATGCCCCAGCATGACCAACCCCCGGAATTTCATGAAATTCAGCCAAGAGCAAAGGGATCCATATTGAAGTTTTTGGAATCACAATTCGATACTTGTGCATTAGTTTTCCATTTTTCAGGGAGTAGGGCGGCTTTCCATTAGGGTCTTGTTCCAATTGTTGCTTCAATTTCAAGAGTTCGGGATCTTTAGTTCCTCCTCAAGTTCTTCCCATTTCACCGATCGTTGCCAGGTGATTGTGCTACAAATGACCTCTTCTTTTATTCTTGACAAGGCATCAGCTGCGTGATTGGAAACTCCAGCTTTATACACTACTTCAAAATCATAACCAAGTAGTTTCGAGATCCAATCTTGTTGTCTAGGGGTGATTACTCTCAGTTCCAGCATGTGCCGCAAACTTTTTTGGTCGGTTCAGACTTGAAAATGCTTGCCAACTAAATAGAGCCGCCAATGTTGAACCGCTAGGACAGTGCCATTAGTTCTTTCTCATAAGCTGATTTGGACAATGATTTCTTCGAGAGGGCTTTGCTGTAATAAGTAATAGGTCCTTTGCCATGTATCGGGATAGCTCCCACTCCACGATTTGAAGCATCACATTCTACTACGAACGGCTAACTAAAATCTGGCATAGCAAGTACTGGTGCACTAACAATTGTTGTCTGCAGAGTTTCGAAAGCTCTTTGAGCTTCTTGAGACCAAACAAAGTGTGATTGGACTTCCTTATTTAATAACTCCGTAACAGATCTTGCTATCTTGCCATAATCGCATACAAACCGCCTATAGTACCCCATAAGTTTCAAGAATCCTCGTACCTCTCTAGTTTACTGTGGTCTAGGCCAATTCGTGATACACTTGACCTTCATGGGATCTATTCTAACCCCATCAGCTGAAATGAAGTATCCCAAATATTCTATAATTTGACATCCAAAATGACACTTTTTGCGGTTTATCACAAATTTGTTGTCCTTTAAAATCTTTAGGGTGGATTATAAATGAATCAAATGCTCCTTCCAAGTCTTGTTGTAGACTAGTATATTATCAAAAAATACAATGATAAATTTTCTTAAAGAAGGGCAAAAAATATCATTCATCGTTGCTTGGAAAGTTACAGTTGCATTCATTAACCCAAAAGACATCACAACAAATTCATAGTATTCTGAGTATGTGCGGAAGGCAATTTTTAATATGTCCGATTCTTTCACACGTATTTGAAGGTAACCATATTGTAGTTCAAGTTTAGAGAAATAAGTGGCTCCTCCTAATTCATCAAGTAACTCATAAACCATAGGAATTGGGTACTTATCTGGTATGGTAGACTTATTGAGCTCCCGATAATCTACGCAGAACTACCAGTTGCCGTCTTTCTTCCGCACAAGGAGGACAAGGCTTGAGAATGGGCTGGATCTTGCCTTGATGACTCCAGTTATAAGCATTCAACAACCGGTCTTTCTATTTCTGATTTTTGATGATGTTCATATCTATAGGGTCGTACACTAATTGCTCCAACCTCTGGTCTTAGAGGAATTCGATGATCCGTTGGTCTTGAAAGAGGCAGCCTTGACCATTCCCTAAAAACCTCTGCATACTTCATCAAAACGAGAGATAACTGCTTCTGTTGGAACTCAGTAAGGTTAGACTTTGATCCCTGTCGATAGTTGTCTTCGACTGTCATTTTCCATATCCAAACCCCAAAATCCACATCCACCAATTTGCTTATGGTGTTCAGTGAAAAGAAAGCCCTCATTAAGGAATGATCTCCTTCTAAACGGATGGTTGTTCCCTTTGCAGCAAACTTATGGTTATGCGTTGCCAATTTACTCTCACTTTTCCAAGTATCTCTAACCAAGTTACCCCTAAAATTATATCAATGCCACCCAAAGGAAATACATAACAATCGACCTCAATTTGGAGGACTCCCAAATCCGTTCTTAACCCCTGACAGACTCCAGATGATTCAATCCTCCTTCCATCTCCCAGACGTACAAAGAAAGGTTTAGTTGCTTCAACCACTAGACCTGATTTTTGAACTATTTCTTCTGCTACAAAATTATGACTAGCACCACTGTCTATCATTATTACTAATTTTGTTCCATTAATATTACTTGGCAGCTTCATTGTCTTTGGTCGACTAATTCGTCCAATTGAGAATAAAGATAGCTCAAGCACCGCCAGTTGAGCTTCACGATCCTGTCCTGCTGCTTCTATGTTGAACCCTTCCATGGTTTCCGGCTCATTGCCGAGAGTAGGGTCTTCATCGTCACCTAGAATCAAAGCTCTCAGCTCTTTGTTCGGACAAGTGTGTAGATGATGGTAGGGTAAGCGACATTTAAAATAAAGCCCCTTCGATTTTAACTTCAAATAGTTCTGATGGGAGAGTTGACGCGTTCCCCTATTAACTGTTGTGGTCGATGGGCGATGGTTGGGTTGATGGTTTCGATTGTTTACAGAAAGGTTAGGTTAGTAGGAATTTGGATGGTTTCGGTCGTTTGTAAAAATGTTAGGGTTCTAGGGATTTAAGTGGTTTCGATCGATTGTAGGGAGGATTGGGGAATGGTTTCTTTTGTTTGTTGAGAGGTTAGGGCTAGAAATTTGGGGCTTTGGTAGAAATCGAAGGATGATACTTGGAATTAAAAGTTCTTGGGTCGAGTGTAAGGATGGGTAGAAAATGGTTTGCTCCAGACCCACCCGATTGGTTTGCTCCGAATGAACCCGATGGCCATGATTCTCACCCTGCATTCATCTCACCCACCATAAATTTGAGCTCTCTTTCAATTTCTCTCGCCAATTTCATTGCTTGGACAAGATTTAGGGTTTCATGAGTTTGAATCCTAAACCTAATTTCCTCCTTGAGTCGATTAAGAAACAACCCTAGGTAGAGTTGGCTATTGAGTCGCTTCACCAGAGACGCTCGAGCCACCAATTCAGTGATGTATTCTTCGACATCAGCGAGTTGTTTAGTCGAAGCCAATGCTTCGTAAGGGTTTGCAATCAAACCATTACCGAAATAATCCAACGGCTCCACTGTCAATTTTGTCTATATGCTGTTCGGATTTTGCTCATGTAGCCATCTCACCCAGTGCAGAGTTTATCCATCCATACACACCAAGGTCAAGGTTACCTTCATCTCCTCCTTGGTTTTTTGAATGAAAAAGTATTGTTCTGCTCGAGCAATCCATGCCGCAAGATCGTTACCATCGAAGCTCAGGAGTTCCACCTTCTACGCTGAAATTGGATGATTATCTACGGGTATCATCCTAACCGAATTAAGGGCTGTTTCATTTGTTTCCATCATTGGTATGCATCCCACTTTTATAGCTATCCCATTATCGATTCCGTTTGTAGGAGTTGTTGAGGCACAGACTTCATCCTTCTCCGCTGGCCTTTGCTTTAACCATGTCAAAATCATATCCTCCGATGTGTCGAGCTTGTCCAAACGTGAGCATTGGTGGAGCAATTAGTCCAAAATGCCTGCAACACTTTTCTCAACAGTTTCAATCCGAGACTCCATTCTGGTTTGAAGCATCAACACACATTATGCTCTCTGTTTCTCAACAGTTTCATGACTAAATTCATAACAAAATAGCATTTAATTTTTTCTGTCACTAAAAGCATATTTTATGTAGTGTTTTGACACCCCCTTTGCTTGAACAAATCACAAACTATATTTTACTTTCATTTATTAATTAATTTGCGATAGCTGTGAGAGCTTGCACTACCGTACTGTATGTACAGGTAAATCCATTAAAGTATGCACGGGTAAATCATATGATTTTTTTCTTTTTGTACAAGGAGATATAATTACTCAAGATCAAATCGAAAAATGAAAGATAAAAATAAGAGGAGTCTTCCACGCTTGAGCTGTCCCTAACAGACTCAATCATATGAATTTAACCAACCTGAGAGTGCAATATCCTCAAAGTCAGGTTGGTTTACTCTCAATTCCTCTAGTGCAATTTAATGGTTGGTGCATGGTCTGACGACCCTGCTATTACGCCACAAAAAACCTAATGCATTAATTATGCATGAACCACCAACTTTATGATGGAACGGCCATCAAATGTTTTCTTTCACTTCCAAAGTCGGGAACACCTGCATGTCAAGCAACAAATACATTATCCGTTAACGCGAGATAACCCTCTGGTGGACACGTCCGAAGTCGCAGCTTATAAACATAGTGGCCTTTATTATACATATAAAAAATTTATAGCTCTAGAAAACATAAAACCAATAACAATATAGTAAAAGTCAAAACATACAGAATAAGAGAAAATGTCAATATCTATGGTAAAGAACCAAGAAAGATAAAAACTTATCGCATTGAAAATGAAGGCTGTGTATTTAAAATCAGATACTTAACTAGTTTAAAGCACCAGCGCCGAATATATTCCTCTTGCAATACGAAATTCTAAGACTATGACAAGACTTTTAGGTTTTTTTTTTTTTCCCAAGTATATATTGGAACAACAAGAACGGCTTATTATCTCACCATTAAATTCTAGGCCGGCAATTTATTCAATTAGTCCTCTTCTGTTTCTGAATCTTCGGAATTAGATTGCTTCCCTCTTTTACTCACGGTACCATTGGCAGTAGAAACGTTATTTTTATCCTTCTCATCAGCCTCATCTTCACTATACTCACTGTCGTAATCATCATACTCTTCTTCTTCCTCTTCATCTTCCTCTTCAGCCCCATCCTCCAAAGCAGGACTCTCCACTGTTGCAACAAAACCACGGGTGCCAGCACGAGTTCGTTTCAAGATTCTGAGCTTCAAGTTTGTCTTGTTATCACAACCAATCCATGAATCACACAAACAGTAACCAGTCAAATTATAATTTCCCTCTGCTGGAGCCGGGAATTTGCCCATTACTAATCGTGAACCAGACTTCACCCTCTCAGCTGCTTCTCTGGCCGCTAAACTTGTCTCTTTTGCATCTGCCCCAGATCCTTCCATGGCATCCTCAATCGTTTTCAAAGCCGCAGTTACAGCTGCGGCTTCATCCATGAAGCTAACCTTATGAGAAAACCACACATTGTTGGATGAGGGATCAGCAAGCAAAAGCCAGAAATTCTCCTCCTTGTGAAATGGGTAATGAGGGGCATGTGGTAGCGCACCAATTAGGCCATTAGGACGTTTAAGTGTAATCCAAGCATGAACTGTGACAATGTCACCCTCTTGAATACCCTCTTCACCTTCAGTCTCGCACTTCATTTCCATTGTTACAGAAGGCATCATTCCGAGCACCATCTCCACATCTTGTACTTGGTCAGTAGAAAAACCAGCTACATGAGTAAGCAGTTCAGTGCGCTCAGGTTGGGGCATGTCCTGCAGCTCCTGCAAGGTTCGCACTTTCTGCAAATGAACAAACACAGAAGGTTTAAAAGAGTCGAGGTCAAAAACACATAATGTACAATGAGTCTCTCAGTTGTTATGGAAATTTTCTCTACAATTTCTTTGAGGTACATGTCATATGCAGGCCTGTAAAAATCAAAAAATAGATAATAAAATATACAAAATAGAATGTCCACAGAAGATCAAGAACTAGAACTATAATACAACTGACAAGAACATGGGAACCAGAAAATAGAAGAAAAACCAAATAGCACATGGAAAAGATATTAGCTGAATATTATAGGGGTGGAAAACAATTGAAAGGTAAGTTTATAGGAAACCATCAACAGAGTATGCCCTTCATTCATCAATTTTGATTGCAGCAATTGTTAAATTGCAAACTGATTAGAAAACTCACCCTTCAGAATACATGGGATTGGGGCCCTTAAAAACAAATAGAAATAATATATGGTGCAACATTCCACAATCAAGAATATATATGGTTGCAAAAGGAGCCTAATTTACGCTACAATCGCAATATCTGGAAAGAAGGCAGATAAAGTTCCAGGATAAGAACGGTCAACAAACACACACTTTCATACCTTGCGAGCTATCTTTTTAAGTATGGCCTCACTAAAATGTGGCAGCTGCAGAAAAGGTGCAATTCCTTCACTAGGCCCTCCAGCTGCCTTCCTTGCACTAAGAGGAACAGCCTACATTATAGTAAGCATAGAATTAGAATAGTGAACAATATAATTAGCAGTTTAGCTAGCAAAGGAGTTGTGGAAACAGTGGAACATATTGTGTGGTGGCCTGTTTGATCTATTTTTAAACAATATTTGCACCCAGATCCATCTTTGAACCAAGTTTTTGAAGTAATTTGCATAACTTAAAGGAGTGCAGGCAGGAAAGAATTAGTTCCAGAGTAGGGGGGATGCACAACCATGTATTTACATATGAACAGTTCATAAAGCATGTGCTACAAAATGACAGAAGAATGGAATAACTTGCAAACCAACAATCTGGTCATGGATGCTGTTATAGATCCTCAAAGAAAATGCATATAGTGCGCATGAACTTGCTTCAGTGGAACAAAGGAGGAAGAGAATTGCAAATTCATGTTACCAAAATCTCATTAGTTCGTAATAGAGAAACAAAAAAGAATAGTTAATATGAAAATTCAAAAGTTTCATCCACAGTAAATTGTACAGATAATAGTATTAAGTCTGTCCATAAAAGCACCTGAATAATACACTGAGAGAGTTCGATAACCCCAATAGCTGGCCTCAGCCATCCATATCCTTGAGCATTGCGTGGAATAACAGCCATCTGTAAATGAAGTGAGACTTAGAAAGCTACCATAACATAGAAAGAATCATGATGCTGTATTAAATGAAGAAAAAACAACATGATTTAAAAATGATAACTAGTGCAATAGAAGACAGACAGCACTAAATTTCTTTAGAATGGACGCATAGACACTGATCAGCAGCAGAAAATTTGTAAGAAGCTAAAGATTCAAGATAGCTGAAAAAGAAAGAGGGGTAATGTAAAAAGGTAAATTTAATCAAGACAGACAATGGGACAAACTGATAACAAGGGTAAGTACAGGGTGGTGCTTCGACAAGTTTTAAGCCACAGTGACAAAGTGATTTTGGGCCAAACTGAAGGGTGCAAACTGATTTTCTTCCTATTACTTAAATATTCTAGCTTTGACATATTCCATATTCCAAAAATTGTGTGTCATAGTTATTAGTCCTGTCATCGTGTCATCTCCGAATCCCACATGTTCATGCTTGATCATCATTCTATCAAATTCTTTTAGATTTGACTTCAATATATAGAACTGTCATCCATTATAAAGTTCATGCTTCTCCTTCATAAATAATGACAGATTACAGCACGAAAATGGTAAAGCTTCTTGCTGCTCTCAAATCAAATGTCAAGCATGTATTCTACCCACCAAATGTTTTCAAGAACCAACACCAAATATTTACATTCCACCATACAACCCATATTTAAGAATGTTGTGTAACATAAGGAAACTCACAGAAAACATTCCATCAGAATTGCCTCCAACCATACGTTAAGCTGAGAACATTGATGCTGCTCTTAATTTCAAACAACAAAACAAAAACAATGAAATTTGAGAGTCAATCAACCACTCTGCGGGCCTGTTATTTCTATATCTTTTTTCTCATTGTGGTTTTTCAAGATCTTGTTACTTAAATGCAAAGCCATGATTAACATAAGTCATCCGCCAAATATAGAAAGGTCCCTCAAGTTTGTATCGGAAGCCATCAAATGTCGCAGAAACATGATAATGACACAGATTTTAAAATTGCAAAGCCATGATAACATAAGTCATCTGCCAATATAAAAAGATCCTTCAAGTTTGTATTGGAAGCCAAATGTGGAAGAAACATGATAACGATGCAGATTTTAAAATCAATAATCTAATTTCAAAACTTGCATGGTCAAAATATTTGCAATTCAAAAGAGTAAGATGAGAGGTTCTAAATGGCCACTTTCTGTTCGTTATTAGGAGGTTCTAAATCAGTTGTGAATGCTTTTCATCCCCCTCCAAACAAAGGGGCCAGAAAGAATAAACACATTATTTGACACAATGCATGCAGCAAATGTGAAAACCCATAATGCCACCCTACCAGGACTTCACGTCTAACTGCAATTACTGTAAAAAGGATTGTCTAAATCACCTTCAGTAGTTCTTCAAGAAGGCGAGGAGCAAGCTCTAGGATGCGTCTACAATCAGCTTGCAGAGTAGGAGGTAAAGTTGCTGATTCATGAGTTAAATGGGCCTGAATTAGCAGTTCTGTCTGAAGAAAAAAGGGAAAAAATATAGGGAAATTTATATTTAAAAACATCAAAGCAACCTGATTGAATGTGTAATAAGTGATAATTGCAGCCAGTAAGGTTAAAACTACCTTAACTACGGCAGGATGTTGCTTCCAAAATTTAGCTTGCTCTTGCTTAATGTTCTTGAGATCCAAGTTCAACTCACTTCTGACCAACATAAACAATTTCTGAAGAGGTTCGCCGTCAGGCCTACGAACTGGAATTTCCACATACTCCGCAGCCTTAACAAAGACATCCATAACTTTGCTGTAAAATTAAGGAGCACAAACATGAGGAAATTTTCAAGGAGAATAACATAAGAAAGACATGCTACTCCATATCTCTAGACCAAATGCACTAACTTTGTCCTAAAAAATAAACGCCGAAGAATTAATGATTTTTGCTAAAGTAAGCACCATTAAGCACCATTGTCTTTTACACACAAATCCTAAGGGGGGGGGGGGACAATTCACAACTCAAAAGGCTCATGTGGTGATAAAAGGCAGACAAATTTTTAGATGCACCCTTATAGCCAATGAGGTAGTAGAAGGAGATTTTGGAGGCAGCCAAAACAGCCAATGAGGTAGTAGAAAGCATCAAAAGTAGAGGAGTCATTCTTAAGTAAAGTTCTACACACCCTATTATTGATTTTGTTGGGTTTCCCCCAATAAAGGATGGATAAAAAAGGCTTAAATAGATGCACAAGATAGTTGTGTACGACTTTTGTTTTCTCTATTACTGTAAATGGAGAACCCAATTCCTGCTTCTAATCAACTAAAGGGCATAAGCAAGGTGATAGTTTGCATCCTTTCCTCCATACTTTGGTGGCAGATATCTTCAGTAGGATGCCTAAACTGGTAGCAATGACATCTTAGTCTCTCCTTTCGCAGTTTCCTGATGATACTACTGGCTTTCACTTACCAAGTAATCCCCTGCCTAAAGATTAACATGGCTCAAGGAACAATATCTTGGGTATTAATATGAAAGACAAGTTTGTAGAAGATCAAACCTCTAGGGTGAGATTTAGCAAGACTAATAAGCCCATCATTTACCTTGGAGTTCCTTTGAGAGGGAAAATCCTAGGTTGAATTCTGTGGGACCCAGTGTGTCAAAGATCTCTAGGAGACTTTATGGCTGGGGAGGTGCTTTAGTATCTAGGTCACTGTATTAGTTGCATTCAATTGTGTTTATCAACTATTCCATTGTATTTTTTGACCCTCTTTGAGAAAATCCTCAAAGGTTACCAAACATATTGAGTGGAGGATGAGTTTCCTTTGCTCTGGTGCTTTGTTTGAGAAAAAGGATCAGTTGGGACCTAGACTATCAATAATCCCAATCCTGATAGACCAAGAGATAATCACCATAACAGAACTCACAAATATGCAATATGATGCAAGCAAGGAAAAACATAGTGTGAAGGACGTTCACCAAGCCAGGTGTCCTCCAAAAACCCGATACCCATTAACTATTTCGGATGAGATAAAGGAAAACAAATGATAATATGATAAGAAACAAATTTCAAGTGCTGGTATAGGTAACACTAGCTCCTAACATAACATCACAACATTTGAATGAAGGCCAAACTTACTTTATTTACCAAATTTTCCTCTAAAGGAATATGACACCAACATTCCCTAACAAGTGCAACATTTCTGGACACCAAGTTTCAAAGACCCAAACTTCATTACTTTTGAGTCAAGAAACAATAATTCAACTAACTAGATGGTGCTTTTTTCTCCATCCCTAAATCTGACCATAAGCGATCCCTCATCTAATTGACAATAAGAATTCACATGATCCAATAAACTAAAGGGACCCTTTAAGCATATGAATTGGAGATTTGGTCCCCCCCCCTCCGGGGCATAGAGAAAGGACCCTTCCATCCATAAAATATCTTAGAAACCTAAACCACAAGATCTCAAAAAGAGATAGGCCTAGGGTTACTCCCTCAAGGTATTCCTGAATACAAGAAGGGCCGATGGTACTAATTGCAATCTGCCAAAGAAGTAAACTATGTAAACTTATCCATGGTACTATCATTTAAATATTAGTTACAGGAGTAATGCTCCTAAGCATAACAATCTCAAGCCTCAAAACTCACTACAGAACCTTCCAGATGCCAAGAACATTCATACAGCCCCCTATGAATCACCTGAGACAAAAAGGACTATATTGTCAAACTAATAAACAGAGAAGACTCAATTCCCAATCTAGGACCAGAAAACTTCATTTTCTTATCCATGAGTAAAGAGATAAGGTGAGAAGAAAGGGAGAATAGGATCACCTTGTCTTTACTCATTAGAAGCAACCAAGGCTTTGGCTCTCCATTAAGCATATCGGAGATGGGAAGTGGTAATAGATGATAAACAACCCTTAAGCCATTTTCTTTTTCTCATACTAAGGACGTCTTCTCAAGAACCTTCTATAAAAGCCTCCTACTAATCCCATTATAGAACTCATTTAAGTTCAGATTTGATAACAACATCATGAAAGCTCTTTCTAATATCATCCATTACCTCATAGCAATTAAAGCAGCATCTTGAATGAAATAACCCTCAACAAAGCAGTTTGATGGAATTTTCTAAAAATTTAAATATGTATTCTATCCACAGTTACGGTTACATTACTGGCTTAAATCTTTAACCCTTAAAGATTAGATTTTCCAAGGATAAAAATGATAAAGGTGGAATTCATGCTCTTCCCTACAATGCCATTAGCATTAAAGCAATTGAAGCTTTCACCAAATCCTCTGTAACAATGCCTCAATAATCTAGAGAAAAGGCCATAGAGAGAACATCATGCCTACAGCATATCTGTAAATATTATTTGAGAGAGAGAGGGAAAGAGGGAAAGAGAGAAAGTGGCTCTCTTAAGTGTCAAATGGTCTGTGTTCTTCAACCAACTAGCTCATAAAGCATAAATAGATGCCAAAACAAACCCCTCAAACACAGGGAGGAGACAATCCCTTACAAAGTACAGGCCCCTTGACAAATTTGAAATTTAAAGAGCAATAGATCAAACATGATTTGACCATCTTCTTTCTCAAGAATTTTAGCAAAACTCTTTTGCTTCCTACCTGCAAATATTACAGAAAAATTAGAATAACAATCCCTCATATTATTCATTCTCAAACTAAACGCTTTGTCAAGGGCCTCAAATCATTTTTAAGAGCTTCTCTTCTATCCATTTGGTTTCGAAAGACCACAAGTTCTAACCTACTAAGAATATCAATCTCTTCAAACAAGATTCTGCTTTCTGATCCTAAAATCAGCATAGCGCTCAATAATTCCTGCATAGGATCTTTCTCTCATCACATAAGCTTTCGCATGACATGCTTCTCAGCCATCAACAGGTTTCAAACCAGCAGTCTTACGTCTATAGAGTGTGCCTCCATCTCACTTGATTTTCTCCAAAAGAATAGAGAAATGACCAGACACTAGCCTCAAAAAGAGCCACATGGGAAAGATTATAAACATAAAAATCCCCTTCAGAAAAATAAATAAGTAAAAGAAACCTACCAAGACAGGAGATAGTTCTCCAAGTCCTGAACCTATAGAACACATGCTAGAGGTCATAATAGATCTATCCAACGTTCTAAAAGAAAGAAGTCATCCACTTATTACCATGATGGAGGACAAAAGCCAGAAACTCAAAATACTTCTCCCAATCAATGTGTCTTTAACTCAAAAAAAAAAAAAAAGAAGTTGGTATACAGTCAAGCAATTCAGCTTGCCTAGCCATTCTAGCCAAGTCAAATATCTCTTTAACCAAGAAGATAAATCTCATGGACTAGTCAGTTGATCAGAGTCTTCTGCTCTGGTAATTAAGTAATCATATCTTTAATTCTGAAGATTTTTTCTACTTTCATACAAGGGCCCTTGATTGTGACAGGATACGCACGTTTCAAGTGGAATCAAAGCTGTTTGAGGCTTGTTTCATTGGTAAATCCTTTACTATCTGCCAATTGATGTAGAATAAGGGGGTAGATGCCTTGATTCGATTTCTTTTGGCTAGGACTGTACCCGGTGGTCGGTAGGTCCGTTGGATTAGATCGTAGCCAATTTGGGAACTCAGTTTCAAGTAGAGACACTTAAAGAACATAGCAGACTCATCAGAGTAAGTAGATGTAGCAAGTGACGTGTTCTTGGAACTCACCTGTTACTATGGTGGAAGAAATAAAGGCAAGTTGTGTTCACCTTGTAGTGATGGGTGTCAAGGTTTGTATGAGCTAAATTAGAAGCTCAAGGAGATTGCGCTGAGAGGAAGAGTTAAAACCTGGTGTCTGTGGCATCATTAGAGCTGTAGAAGTTAGAGAAAAGGAGAGGGAGGCTCCAGAGACAGATGCAATTCACATTCCATCAGAACTAGCACAGTCAGAAAAAGCACAGTCAACCAACGGACAGTTGGCTTAGTGGAATGTGGTGCTATGTCCCTTAACCAAGTTCCCGAATTCGACTCGCAGCTTGGGCATGGAAAAAACTACGTTAGGAGAGCAGCTCCCTTAAATGGGCCATTGCAAGTCTCAAACTGGATTAGTCGGAGCATGGCTCCGAATACCGGTTGGTGTAGTACCAAAAAAAAACAAAAGAAAAAGCAGTCACAGTGACAGCAAATTAGTCAAACTAGCACCCTCTGCCTTAGGTAAAAATGAACAGAGCAAGGAAAGTATTCGAGGTTCACCTCATTTTGGCAGGCTGAATCAAGGTTAAGAAAAGCACAGTCCATGGCATTATTGGGCCTCGTCCACAAAGGGAATACTAAAGTGACAAAGGGCCCACTTGCTCGGGTTAAGAAAGAGGACAGAGACCAATTACTTAAATGAACTTGATTCAGGTTATAACACATCAGCTATGTCTTGATTTGAGACTTTAATATGACCTGTAAAGGAAAAGACAGATCATATCGTTCTTCTTTGATGTTAGGAGATTGGAAAAATGCCAAATGGCAACTGAAGCTTGAAAAAAAATTTCTGCACGAGGTTTCAACCACTGAACACTATTAGCATAAATTCTCCAAGCCATCTACAAGATCCAAACAACTCTTTTCTTCACCTAAGAGGAAATTTGATCTACAGAATACAGGGGTCTGTCCACAGCCTTAATTGTGTGAATAGAGGGGTGAATTCTTTGGGTATTACAAAGAGGACCACAAGAAGCATCAAATAAGCATCCAGACTTTACACAGGTGGTTGCATAAATTCAGGTTGAGGATCAGTCGCAGTAGATGCCTTTTGCCAGTTTGTGTTGTGAGTTGTTATGAATCAGATAATGAAAGTTTCCACAGTGATGGGGTTGATGGGAGCCTATATGATGATTTGCTAAGAATCCAAAGATGACTGGCTGATGTTGGAGGAAAGCAGGGATCATGTGGATAAAAAACTAAAGGAGTCTCAGGTGGAGGCTGTGACTGAAGAGCTTGTATTGGTAGAATCAATATTTGTTTCATGAGTTTCAAAGAGATGATGCTTTATTTCAAGGTGATAGCCCTCAAAGGGACCAACAAGGCATGTGGATTGATAGTCAACGGACCATGGAGAATTTTTTTTTTTTTTTTTTTATATAAACCATAAAGGGAGCAGATACTCTCTTTCTCTCACTTCTCTATCACCTCAAAGAATTAACTTTATCTTTTGTCAAGATAAAACTAAGAATAACCCCATTTTATTTTGTCAAGATAAAGGGAGCAGATACTCTAATTTTTGGCATTCTACTAATGCAAACGGTGACCATATTGGTTGACATGGCCAAAATGCCACTAAAGAATTGGGTTCTTTAGATAATCCACCCATAGTTATTACCCAGAAAGTGAGAGGAACAGCCAGGAACAATCCATCCACAAAAAATTAGATTTGAGGATGTGTGAACCTACTCCTATCAAGGTAGAAGCCCATCATGCTTTTCCAGTTTTCACAACTACGAGGAAGAGACCTAGAAGGGCATTGGGGGAGGGGTGAGATTCTTAAGCATGAAAAGAAGAATATGAGGTTGTCTAATGAAGGTGGTTTGTTGGACAGCAGGGGTTTAGGGGGCAAAGGAAAGGAAAAAAAGTGAAAGATTCCATTCCCATAATATTGTTTTATTTGAGAAACTAAACCAGAGGAGGTGAACGCTAATATTGTCAACTCCATTTCAGGACTCTAGGTTTAAGGAAAATAGTACCC
The DNA here is from genome assembly GCA_033439265.1 of Dillenia suffruticosa. NCBI lineage: Eukaryota > Viridiplantae > Streptophyta > Magnoliopsida > Dilleniales > Dilleniaceae > Dillenia > Dillenia suffruticosa. The sequence continues at coordinate 13,953,086 of JAVTVX010000017.1, read as the reverse complement.
TCTTCCAGTGATTCTTCAAGCAGGAAGGTTGTTACAAGGGATGTAAGAACTTTACATCGTGTTGATAGAGTTCATCGATCCTTTTCCTATTCTATTCCCCTTTGGGTCACACGCTTCCACCATTGTTGGTCTATATTCATGTATGGTCCAAATATGTTTGGCCTTCATCATTTCTTTTGGGAGTTGTACAGGATTTTTTGTTTGTGCTTGCCGAATTAATCTGTAGGGTGGGGAAGAGGAGATTTTTATATTGCTAGATTACAGTTAGAGAAGCTTGATGGGTCTACCACTAGAACAACTTTGTTTTATTCTTTTATCATGGGTTGCTGAAATTTCTAAGACGCAGTATAGAGGTATGTGTCTGAGGAGCAAAGAGTTGCTTCCCCCATCGACCTCTTTCTCTTCTTAAACGAGTGGGAGTCTTGTTTCCTTATGTTAGATGCAGGACCCTCACCAAGACCACTTGAACCAATTTCCTATTCTTTTAGAGTCTAATCATTTCAATTGGGACCCAACTCCTTTAAGACTTCTCATTCAAGTGTTAGAAAAGTGAATCAAGATACCTGGAGTGATACCATGTAGAAGGAAGAGAGGAATTCCAGTTGATGGGAAATTTGAAGCATCTCAAAGAGATACTAGATGTTTGGAACAAAAAGATGTTTGGTAATGTTAGATGGGGGGAAAGCTTTATTCTTCATGATATTGATGACTAAGATAAGTTAGATGCTTTCTATCAAAATAATAAAAATTCTCTCAACTTGTAAAGCGAGTTCTAGAAATCATCTTGAGGAGGTCATCTTAAAAGAAGAGAAATTGGTGTCAGAAGACTCAGATGAAGTAGGTTAGAGAAGAGGATTGGAACACTAGGTTTTTACAGTGGGTTTCCATGGCAAAAGGCAAAAGAATTCTATGAGAGAACTTTTACGGAAAGCTTTATGCTGGGGAGGATGGAGAGTGTTCTATCATTGAAAGGCTTGATTGGTATCCGATAGCATTCTCATCTGAAAGACCCTTTGAGATACATAAGAATCGTGGGGCTGTTACCGGCTTTGATAGGGCAAAAACCCTAAGTCCTAATGGTTTTAAAATGATTTTTTTCAAAACTTTTGGGACGTTATTTGCAAGGATCCCCGATGGCAACCAAAGCTACGATTGATCATCTTTTCTTTGGGAGATTGATTAAGAGTTTAAGGTTTAACAATGAAGGAGTATTAACCACTTTTTCCAGCAGCAAAATCTTTCTTTTTAGAAGTTAATTACTTTAGTTAGTTTTAATTTTTTGTGTCTAGTTATTTATTAAGTAGTTTCTATTTTAATTATTGTTAAGAGTCATTGCTAAGACTATCTAGGAGTGTTTAAAATTTGAGTCTTAGTAGTAGTTTCTATTTTTGTTAAAGTTAATTGTCTATCTAAATACTTGTAAGCTTAGTATGAGAATGAAGAATAAGATTTGAGATTATGTTTTGAGTTCTCTCAAACTCTAGGTACGTTACCCTATGTGTGAAGCCTAAGGATCCACTAGGGTGACACTCATAAACCTATCTTCTTTCTTCTCATCTATTTTTTTGTTTTTCTTTCAATTTAGCCGCTGAATTTTATTTATTCTTAGCAGAACCAAAAATCTTTTCAAGAAAAACAGCTTGCTTAGATTAAAATTTCCGGTGGTAAACCCTAATTCCCTACTCCTAAACATTTTCCCTAATTCCTCTAAAGTCGTCTCATACTGGTTGGGTAACAGAGCTTTGGCTGTTAGTCATGTCAACTAGTTGTGGGAGAACTTCACAAGGAAGGTTTACTGATTTTCAGCAAGAGGAATTGCAGATGAAACTTTGTGAGGAGATTTCTGAACAATGAATGGTTGATTTTACTGATTCTTGATGGCTAGTGCAAGGAAGGATTATGTAGAGTAGAAGAAGTTAAGGGTAGAAGAAGTTCCCGACTTTGTTAGTAAGGTTGATCTTCAAATATTTTTTGATTGGCTTGCTGCTATGAATGATTATTTTGATTGGTATAAGATATCAAAAGATCAGAGAGCTCATATTGCTAGGATGAAGTCGACAGGTCATGCTAAAGGTTGGTGGAGGGGTGTTGACGAACGTTTAAAACACGTTGGATAACCACAACTTGTTGATTGGGAGGATATGAAGTCAAAGTTTAAGGAAAAGTACTACCCTGAAGATTACCAAGATCATCTTTATGGTCAATTGATGTCCTCGACAAGGAAGTATGAGTGTAGCTAAGTATATGAAGAATTATGTTGCTGAAAATTATGAACGTGAGGATGTGCATGGGGTCTTAAAAAAGAGACTCACAAAAAGGATGCTGCTACTTCATTCCTCAAATGTAGTAAGAAAGGTTTTGATGACTCCTAAAGCGGAAGAAAAGAGTAATTTACTGCACACTCAAGTCCAACATTGGGAGAAAATCTGCAAGGTTATTATTGGAGGGTTGAATGTTGTTTCGAGGGTACCACTAAAAGGCTTCAAATAGATGGAGGAACAAAGGGTGAAGGGGTTTTGCTTCAATTGTGATGAAACATTCTCTTGGGAACATAGATGTAAGAAGTTGTTTTGGGTAGAATTGGCAGTCCGAAAAAGAGGATGAGGAAGGAGGCTTCATGGGAGTTTCTTGACAACCCTATCCTGAATTCGAGTTTGAGGACAAGCTCTATGTTGAGGGGAGTGATGATATACAAGATACATTCATAGGAAGTATACAGTGAGATTAGTGAGGAAGTTTATCAATAATTGGTTTGTTTTTGTAATAATCTTATTTATGAAATCTATTATTTTTAGGAGTCTATTCTTAGTAGAAATCCTATCCTATTGCAGTTCTGAAATCTACTATTTGTAGGAGTCTATTCTTAGTATAAGTCCTATTCTATTGTAGTTCCTAAAAACTCTATTCAGTTTATTTAAAGGGCATCATGTTGAATAAGAAGTAAGTCGAATTTTCCTTAAAAATAGTTGGCAGGAAGCTTGTCAACGGACGAGTTTTCTAAACAGCAACCATAGGGTCCAAAAAGGGAAAGAACTCCATGAAAGGGAAAGAAGACTTTCCTATATGAGTCATGACTAGATCCTACGCACAAACACATATCACCATGTTAACCAATGTCTCAAGCAACAACACCTGGTACCATGACTAGCTCAAATTGTTAAAACCCATTCTTTAGCAAGCTTTGATTTGATGAAAAAATTAAACATCTATATCATAAAATTGGCATCTTGCATAGTATTAGTGATAGCATGAGGTTCAAGACAAAGAGGTAGCACCCATGACTGAATTTATAGCCTTACGTGGACATTTTACTATGAAATTTGCATTGCAGGCAGATTCAATCGTTACAAGGAACTAATACTCGTTTCATGTATATTATCTAAACAAATTGATAAGAAACTGCATTTGTTAGATATTAATTGACTAGTTCAAGTGAAGTGGCAATTAGCTGATGAAAAAAATCTCAAAAAAAGGAGTACACAAAGGAAAATACCTTGGGGCTAGAGAAGGTTTCATCAAATAATAGTAAGTAGACAAAGTGTGGTGCATAACATAATTTCCCGTGTATTTGGATGACCTTGAGAGATATACAACAGCTACCACCAATGGCAAGAGAATGCACACACCAACAATCCAAAGTAAAAGAATTCCACCAGATGCCCCATCAATATTAAGCAGGAATTCTGGAAGAGCAATGCCCATTTGAAATCCCTATGCCAATTTAGAAGAGAATATGAATTTCTGGCAATGTGCATATTGAGAGACAGAATGCAAGAAAAAATGGTCGAAAGATATATATTTACCTGTCTACCATCTGGATGGCCATATTTTTCAAAATTTTCATGGGATATTGGATCCGTCAGAGCCTGATAAGCCTTCGATATGTACTCCACAAAATATTTGTGGGCTTCTGGATCAAGGGAACAAACAGAAGTCGGTAAGGATCCATCATCCATAGAAGCAGTAAATCAAATAAGGACACATAATAAAGACCTAGAACACCTTCAACCTGGATCTGGATTTTTATCGGGGTGGTACAGAATAGAGAGTCTCCTATAAGCCTTCTTTATATCTGAGTCTGATGCTCCAGGTTCCAAACCAAGAATACTGAATGGCTCAAATACTTGGATCTGGGAAGGAATGGTTAAATTGAATCACCCTAGGGAAAATAAATATCAAAAGTAGAAAGCACTGACATTGATGAATGCTCCATCCATTTTCAATTTTCCCCCTCTTAAATTTTGGGAGATCCAAACAGATTCTCCAAGTTCATAAGTCAACATATCATTTTTTTCTCTAATTACTTCTCCTTAGTTCCCCTCTAATTTATCTTGATTTTGAATTTGTTGCATCTAGGAAATTTTTCCATGTGGTTAAAGTATATATGGTGATCCTTTTGTTAGGATGTTCAAAAAAGACAGAAGTGTGGGGGAAGGGAATAAATAAGCTCCAACCTGAATGTACCAACTGGAGCAATGAACAATTTACCCAATAATAGAGTAATAACATTACAACTTTTGGAAAGATCATAAAGAGATCATGCTGACCATCATTCATTCTATTAATATTCTACTAAAAGCAGGTTAACCTCACGACTCATATTTTTGATGTAATAAACCAGTCCAATCACAATGATCCAAAGCAGCACAATTGTCAAGTTACTGCAGGTTGAGAAGTTGGATATCTGCAAAAAAGTTGGTAAAAAAAGGGGAAATATGAGCAAATTAGCCGTTAAAATGAACACAAAGTAAATGGAATGATATCATATGAATGTGCTTACCTGCTTAAAAATTGATCTCTTATACTTTCCGGAACGAGTGCATACTAGACACTGGCATTGGATGCTTTTTTTTTTCTTTGAGGCAGCACGAAACAGCTTCAATATTGTATATGGCACTAATGGCAAAACCATTATTGTCAAGAAGAAAATAGGAAAAAGCATACTGTTTTCCTCTGAAGCCACCATTGCAGCCTTTAGACTTAAGCACTCTAATCAAATTTTTGTAGCTGCATAAAAATAACAGATCGGTTGGAGATGTGTTGGTAAATAAAAAAGATATGAGGCATCATGGCTTATGTTCATGCAGATCCAACATAAAACCCCATCCATGAATATTAAAGATCAGAAAACATTGGCAATTCTATTACCAAAACACCTTCTTTTTAATTGGTCTTTCCCTTTTCTTACTTCAATACCGCATCAATTGATTCCTTCATATACTTGGCATGATTTTGCTGGTAACTGAGTACACATTATGGAATTCTCTCACTTCACACTAAACCCTCAATAAAATCGTCAAATCAGATTTTCTCAGTTTCGTCAGTCCTTACAGCATTACCCCATGAACGATCTTTTTTTTGTCCCTGTAATATTTTCGGTCAATAAGACTACGCTTGCCAAAACCTCTGCTAAATCCTAAATTTTATCATACGCGTGCTTGTTAATTGCATTATCCCATTTTAAAAACTTTAGTTAAAAAATAAATAGAAAAGCAACAAAATCAATAACAAATCTCTTAACAATGTCCTGATTGAATGCTAAAATGCAATTTGATAACAAGAAATGTTAAGGCTTCATTTGATTCAGGAAATGATAATGGTAAGAAAACCCCCAAAAACTTCTAAAGTTCCAAGTTTTCACCCCAAATGCATATATCCGAAATCCCGAGGTATATAATAAATATTAAGATGGAGATTGTAACTACACTAATTTGTCATCTTTATGATCTAGTGAAGCTGCAATAATGGCAGCTCAAGGTTTGTCAGTTTTTAGAGAGAGAGAGAGAGATAGAGAGTACCTTGTTTGATCAAGCTAATATGGAGAAATGAGATCGAAATTGTGATTGCCACGATCAATCAGCGATGAGAAATCGTGTAGCGATCACAACCCATCTGAAAAACTCAATTTTGTTGAGAATCGAACAAAAAAAATTCAAATCATTCAAGAAGTAAAGCAGAAATCAGCCATATAATCATTCAAATCTGAGCATGTGGATCAATTTAGGGTTTGGCTGGTGATGAAATTGGAGAGGTAGGACCGGTGGACTTAATTAGATTTTGCTGCTTAAAACGAGCGAGCGAGCGAGCGACAGCGAGTGCTCGAGCGAGTGCGAGAGAGAGAGAGAGAAGAAACAACAATTCCCATTTAGGTTAGAGATTTTTCCTTGTTAAATTGCAAAATCGGATCTTTTGTCCGGTTGAGATGGCTATGGGTCGGTTCTAGTTTATCCGGTAGGCTATACCAAACCCCAGTAAACGTTATTCGGATCCAAATTTATCAATGGGAACGAGTGCCGACTCCATTTGCTTATTATTATTATTTTTTTTTACAAGGAATTGAACCCAATATCATCAAATTGGGAAAGAGAATTTGTACCACTAAATTGTTCGTTTGGAGACAAGCTTATTATTAACGATATAGATATATGCATGAGTAACTCCTGCCACCTTGGATTTCGTCGTAGTTGACAGGAGGTGATTTGTCCTTGCTCACTTGGATATCTGATGTGTTGATTTTGATTTTTTTTTTTATGAGAATGGGTTTGAGAAGGGAATGATCGCATAGATAAATAGACATACAATTATTGTGTCATACAGATTAATTGAGGAAAGTGATTGAGAGAAATGGTGTGCCATGATCTTAATCATGATTATGGCATATGGAGACCATTTATGTATGTTTCATGTGTCTCTCTTTCTCTCTCTCGCAAATAGATAAAGTAAGGTTGCACTTTATGTTCTCTCTCTATGTGTAAGTGGAAGATATTTTTCTGTTATTACGAAGGTTTGTATTTATTTTTTCAACTTTTTAACATTTGTTTTGTTTTAAATTTGTCTTACTACTTTTTGTATTTATTTATATTCATTTCTAGTTTCAAAGATATTTTTTTACTATTTTGGTTGAGGAGAGTTGTGTACCTAATTATGATCATAGTGTATGGAAACGATTTCTCTATTCTAAATGTTTGTGTTTCTGTATTTGTTTTGCTGCTCTTCGTGCACAGATGTAGAGGTAGTATATTATTTTTCATTTTCAATAATATAATATTATAATATTGTAAAAATAATATAGTATTGTGGTACTTATTATGAAAGTTATTCCTTTATTGTCAAGATTTGTGTTTGTCTTCTCTGTTTCTAAACATTTACTTTGTTTCACGTTTATTCTACTATTCTTCATATTTATTTCTAATTGGAACCAAAATCCAGAATTACTTATGGAGTTATTACAGAACTATCAAAATACAAAACTATCAAAATATAGAACTACATATAGACTAATGTAGAACTATCAGAGTGCAGGGCTAGTTATAGAGCTTATGCAAAGCTACCCAAGTGTAGAACTACTTATGGAGCTAATATAGAACTAACAAAATACAGAACTATTTATGGAGCTGTTGTAAAACTACCAAAGTATAAAATTACAAAAATATAGAACTATTAAAGTATAAAATTACTTATGGAGCTGATATAGAACTAATTATGGAGATATTGCAGAATTATCCAAGTGCAAAACTACGTATAAAACTTATGAAAATTTATCAAAATGCAGAATTATTAAAATGTAGAACTATTTATGGACCAAATTTTATTCATTATTGTCTTCTTTATGTCATGCGATTTGACTGTGATCCTTGCCCCTGTCTTTGTCTTTTATGAACACGTGTAATCCCCAAGTGTTAACTTGTCAAACTTTTTGCACTTTTGGGTTTTTTTCATTGTGACAATCGCTATGCAAAAAGAGACATGTTCCTAAATAACCCACAAAAAAAAAAAATTTAAAATAACCCCGACCCAAAAAAATTTCTCCGAATAACTCAAATTTATCGAGTTTCGGAGACGCGACACACTGTGTCGCGTCTTCAAAACGCGACAACCCAAAGTCCAGAGAGAGAGAGAGAGAAGGAGGGAGAGGAGTCCGCGGGGGGGAGGGAGAGAGGGGAGGAGTGCGGCGGGGGGAAGGAGAGAGAGGGGAGGATCGCGGCGGGGTGCGGAGGGGGGAGGGAGGGAGGGAGAGAGAGGGGAAAGGGCCGCGGAGGGGGGAGGGAGAGAGAGAGGGAGGGCCGTGGGGGGAGGGCCGTGGGTGGGTGGAGGGCCGCGGGGGGCGGAGGGGGCGGAGGGCCGCGGGTGGGCGGAGGGCCTCGGGGGGTGGAGGGGGAGGAGAGAGACACAGCGGAGGGGGAGGGAGGGAGAGAGAGAGAGGGAGGGCCGCGGGGGGGCGGTCCGCCCCCCGCGGCCCTCCCTCTCTCTCTCCCGACCTCCCCCTCCGCACCCCGCCGCGGTCCTCCCCTCTCTCCTTCCCCCCGCCGCCCCCCGCCGCGCTCCTCCCTCCCCCGCCGCTCTCCTCCCCCCCCGGCGTACTCCTCTCCCTCCCCCCCTCTCTCTCTCTCTCTCTGGACTTTGGGTTGTCGCGTCTTGGAGACGCGACACACTATGTCTCGTCTCCAAAACGCGACAAATTTAGGTTATTTGGGGAAATTATTTTGGATCAAGGTTGTTTTAAAAATATTTTTTTTTTGGGATCATTTGGGAACATGTCTCATGCAAAAATGGTAAAGACATCACATATAAGATAACGCTTATTAATTAGTTAAAATCAATTTTTGAAAAGTTACCTTTCTTCGTTTCATGAGAAATTGGTTTACTTGCTATTATTATGTCTATTCTGTTACCATTTCACGAACTTCTCAAACGTGAACATGAAACTAGGAAGGTGTAACTAATTCACTCAATATGCAGGAATAGTGTGTGGTGGCTCTTAATTACTAGAAATGTGAAAGTCCGTAATCACGGAGACTACTCGTTTCAAAATTTTATTAATGGCCCATACAAAGTAAATGATGGTTTGTTTACCATTGTTGTTCTTATTCTATTATTTAAAATGATTTGAGGAAAAACAGACAGAAGGAAAAAAAAAATATGGATAACTGGACCACCTACAATCCACATCATATTGGTCCTTCGAGAATTTATCATCATGGTACTTTCCCAATACTTTGACTGACTCACCTCTTTCCACACGTCTAACTGAATATTCTTGTATGATTTGCCGGTTCAAAAATATAATCAATTTTTGAAGCATCGCGTAATTTAGACAAAAGGCGAGAAAAATCTTTCTTTTTTTGTATGAGTGGGATAAAGGACAGACTTTTCCTCATTTACTCTCCACTTTTGCCTTTCACTTCCCTTTTAAATGTCATTTTTCTTTGCTAAACTGGGAACCTAAATTCAAATAGGTGTGTTAGCCAAACAAATCTGGAATGAGATTGTTTAGTTGAAATTCTAAAAATTGATTCAACAAAAGATAACAGGAGATCACTTGAATGTATGCATGTTTGGTTTGCCCAGTAATATGATTGTATTTGACCCATGATAAGTATACCTAATTGCTAGGTTCTGCTTTGGCCATAATTGATTTATACTGTCGTAGGATCATCCGTGATTCCCAAAAGTTGTAAGGAAAGCAAGTTATATGTTAGACAAACATAAAAATGATCACCAAATAGCACTTTGATATACAACAAACGGAGAAGTCATGCCTCAAGACGACCAGAAGACACCATCTTAAAAAAAGGGTACCTCAGCGGTTCGTTGGGGATGTCCTGTTTAGGCTTCTCATCATAAATTCTACCACATGTGACCACAAGGAGACTACAATTGCATTTTGAAGCCCTTTGAGAATAAAACATTGTTAATACACCTTCAGAGCTTCCCTCCTCCTGATCAAAGTTGCAGCTTCTTCCAGTATTCAAGAAATCCAAACATAAGCAAAACTCAACTCCAAAAACCCAAATCCAACCGAAACGGTTGTGAAATCTGCTACCCTTCAGCGGAAAACTCGTAAAATTGGGGGAGAAAAAAAATTCCCTAATACCCATCCTTCAGCAGAAACCCTAAATTTGAACTGAAAACACATCAAATTGAAAAAAAGAAACCTAGAAAAATCAACAAATCGTGAGAGAGAAGCATAAAAACTACACAATATCTCGCCTAAAAAGGAAAATTTTCAGAAGAAAAGACTGAATTTTTGAGGAAGATATGACAGGATTCTAGATGAGAGTGTGAGGGATGGGATTTGGGTTTAGAGAGACACAGAGAAGGATGAACAGCGAAGGGTATGGTGTGGAAGATAGGCAATTGTTCTGGAGCATGACAGACGAAAAAGAAAAAAAATTGGAAATAGTGAAATCAAAGAAAAAAAAGTGAGCAATTGCTACAGCACCTGTATCTTCCGGCAATCAAAATACATTGATTTTCATCGACCAAGGCCCATCCTTGGTCGACGAAGGAATCCTTTGGTAGCTACATATGGTGTTCCTTTAAGCGCAGATGATGCACTGTGCATAACGTTTCATTGTCACCCACGATACTAAAAACAATTAGCTGTGGCATTTGATATCTAATCAGCCGATTCTGCAGGAAATATGGCCCATCTAATGAACCATCTAAATCAAAGAGTGGTTTCCTTTGGAAATAAGTTCAATAAATGGACCTGAAACCAAAACTCTAAATCAATGATAATCGTTTTTTTTCTTATAACGGCGTTCTTGCAGAATCATGGCAGAACTATTTATCGAGCTGGCACTATCAAGGTGCAAAACTATTTATGAAACTGTTACAGAATTATCAAAATTCGAAACTATTTATGATACGATATTATAAAAACATTTTAAAAGATACTAAGCAAGTGATAATTTTATTATATTATAAAATTTTGCAATTTTATTCAAAATAGTTAAAAGTATTTGCTATGATTTGATTATATGCAAAATAATTGTTCGTATATAAAAATGCTTTAATTTAATATTGTGATATTAGGAAATTTTTAATTTTGTAAATATAAAAAAATATTTTACAAATATTTTTAGATTAAAAAAATATTTAAAAGTATCATATTATAATATTATATAATATAGATAGTTATTTTAAAAAAAATATTAAGTATAGGTATAATATAATAATGCAATTGATAATTTTATTATAGAATTTTAGGGTTATACTAAGTATAATTTTGTAATTTTACAATTATTTTAAAAATTTTGAAAATGTTTTATAATGATTTTAGTCTGTGAAAGTTGCTACAAAAAATTTGAGTGTTTTGTGTTTCTTGAAAGTGTGTTGGGGGTTTTGGTGTTCCTGAGGTTGTGTATAAGCAAATTGTGATGAAAGATTTGATAGCGATGTCAATCGATTGTTACGAGCTTTCTGATACAATGTCTTTTGAATGTTCTATTTACTTTCTCATATAGTACTTTGAAGTGTCCGATAAGAATTTATGATTTCAAAATCACTGTGATTTCGCATAACTGTGATTTCATAAAACTATGATTTTGTAAAATTGTGATTTCACATAAATCTGATTTCACACAATTCTGAATCATATCATAAAAACTGTGATTTACACAACTGTGTTTTTACATAACAGGTTTCCAGAACTGTGACTTTGTTTCTTTGTCTCTTATTTAGTTATTTTGTTTAGTTATTTTTTGTGTTTTTAGTATAATTGTAGAATTCTATATTGTTAACTATAATGATAATATATGACCTATTTTTAATATAAATCATTCGTTTCAAACATTTTTTTTTGTATTTTTTAATAATTATAAATTCATAGATTCTCCATCTCTCTCATGGAGAAAAAGGTAGATGCAATACAAATTCAATGCCCTTATCATTCAAAGAAAAAAAATTCAAGGACTATATAAAAAATATAAGAGCTGTGTTACTTTTTTATTAAAAAATAAGATAATTATAAAATCTAAATAACTTATTTTAGAGTTCATAAATTAATTTAGAAAAAAATTACCAAACAAATTTTAGGGATTTTTAAACTCTTAGATATCTTACTCTCAAATATTTTATAAAATGTTATAATCTATTTAAGTTTTAATTAATTTATGATAGATTGAAAAAAAAATTAACCTCTTAAAACTATCCGTTGCCAAAGAAAAGAAAACTATTACATTTTATATTTTCCTATAATACACACACACATGTATGTCTACATTTTCCTATAAACCCTCAAAACAACAATCCGATCTACGTAAATATATACCAACTATATCAAGCTCCTAGGAAAGTGAAAGCGTATATTTAATGTATCACAATCATAACAACCAAACAACTCCCGTCACTTCAATTTGCGTATAAAATTAAATTTGGCCGAAAAAAATATAAAAATGAATGCTTATTTAATTTTCTGATTTATTTATTTATTCAACAGAGAACAGTGATCCATGTATCCAATGTTGCATTACGTGTTTAGGATAAAAGGTCACAACACATGCGTGTTCAGAACAAGAGGCTACAACACAAACACCATCCACCTCGAACATCATTTATTTTTTATTTATTTAATAGAGAAGAGGGATCTTTATCTCAAATACATGATTTCCATTGCGTGTTCAGAACAAGAGAGGTCGCAACACATCCGTGTTCAGGACAAGAGGCCACAACACAGATACCATATCATCGTCAGTAACATCCACATTACTCCTGTGAAAGAACAAGACAACAAACTATTGCGTGTTCAGGATGAGACGACAGAACACACACAAACAATATAGGAACATTTATATCACTCTTTACCTAACAATAATCAATCATTCTAATACATATGAGAGAGATGACAACACAACCACTCCACGATAGTAACCACTCCCACCTAATTAACCGTAAGACTGGCGCAGAGATGTTGAGTGTTAGAACATCATTCCTGAAACCACAAATCACTGAAAATGCGAGATATGGAAGCTATATATCCAGTGATAGGTAGCTGCGCAGAACTACGTCGTCCTGTACACTGTAGAATACTTCAACCTACGCAGAACCACGTAGAACCACCCTTTTTTTTATCGACAAGCATGCAGAAACACCATTTCTCCCTTTTTTTAGAATGGCATATAGCACGACCACCAATTAAATGGGACCAATTAGCAAACGCAGTACAGTCAATTAGATGCTACATAGCAGAACCACAGATACTGCGTCAAAGGCTCTGTAACATGGTAAAACCCTCTCAACCTGCTATCCAGCTAAATGATACGGTTCTCCCAGCTCTGATAAAATACCACCCAATGTATAATTCTTCAAACATTAATATTCTTGTAACATCATTAATACTAATTCGCTGAACATTAATATTTTCGTAACATCATCTAGTTCCGGCACGTAGTAGATAAATATGTTGCTGGTGCGTAGGAAATAACTCTTAAATAGTTCTGCGCTTGTAGAACTACAATGGTGGATCTCAAAGGCTCTTCATGGGTTCTTTCTGGAAAAGGACATTCCATTCCAGTGTTAGAACTGTGAGAAAGCTGCAAAGGTAGCAACCACAAAATTAGCCTCAGCCTGAGGACGAAGCACTTGCAAACCCATCATTTTAAAAAATAAACATGTATAAACACTTCTTCTTCCACACTGTGTTAGAACTATGAACTATGTGTTTTTCCAGGAGACTGTATGAGCATGCATCAACATGCATGTTGCCGCAAAAACACTTCTTGCCATTATGTTGTCTTGATTCATCATTTAATATTTTCACATTGTACGTTACAATTTCATATATTATTTAAATAAAGATCAAAATAAATCCATCTTAATATTTTAAAATATTGGATATTGGAATAGTAAGATGGCATGCATAACTATGAAGCTCTACTATACACAGAACCACGTTGACAGAACCACGTTGACAGAACCACGAGGTTTTGCTACGTGCAGAACCATGTAGTTCTACAATGAAGCAGAACAACGCAGTTCTACCTAGCAGAACCATTTCTCATGATCCCGCCACATGGTTCTGCTAGGCTGCAGAACCGATCGTTCTCCTTCGGGTTCTGTAATAGAGCAGAACCACATTGTTTTCCTTCGAAAGGTTAGCTTTGCTAAGTCGCAGAACCTTGCTATCCTGTGGCGTAACACAACCACCTCGTTCAGTCACGCAGCAAAACCACATGGTTCTGCTTCGGAGGTCTTGCAACATAACATAACTCTCTTGTTGTACTATCCAGCAGAACCAAATGTATACAGTAGAAACTCACATTTCTGCTACATGGCACTTGGTGGATTTCGGCAACAAATGCCAAATAGCGAAGCGAGATAGTAAACTTGTATCAAAAGCAATTAACGAATCAAAACTAAGAACGCCAATTCTTTTCCCTTTTTTTAATATTGCTCTGAATGGAGAATATTTTTTAAATCTAACCTATAGTTTTTAAATTGTTGTCTCGGCCACAAAATTCCAGAAAAACGATTTCCCCAACACTAATGATACCAAAACCACATTCTTTAAATCGGAATACAATACAAAAGTTGTAAGTTTTTTTTTTGTTTTTTTTAAAATAATTTTCTAATTAACTTAATTCTTTTTATATCTTTACATTGATTCCTTCATGAACTCTTTTGCTCATTAAATATCTAATCCTTACAAGATTATTATTCTTGTAGCATTTTTAACACTATCGTATGCAGCAAAACCACACCACTTGCTTCGAAAGTTTTGCTACATAGCATAACCATTTGGTCCTACCATGCAGCAGAACCATATAATCCTGCGATGAGGCAAAACTATGAGGTTTAGTTATATAGCACAACCTCACACTTCTGCCATGTCGCACCCACATACCTTTAACAACAGAGGCTAAACAGTCGAAGAAGATAGCGAGCTTGTAGTATTAAATAATTTTCTAATTAACTTAATTCTTTTTATATCATTACTTTGATTCCTTCATGAACTCTTTTGCTCATTAAATATATAATCCTTACAAGATTATTATTCTTGTAGCATTTTTAATACTATCGTATACAGTAGAACCACACTGCTTTCTTCGGAGGTTTTGTTACATAGCAGAACCATTTGATCCTACCATGCAACAAAACCATATAATTCTGCAATGAGGCAGAACCATGAGGTTATGTTACATAGCACAACCTCGCACTTCTGCCATGTCACACTCACATATCTTCATCAACAGAGGCTAAACAGTCGAATAAGATAGTGAGCTTGCAGTAGAAGCAATGAACCGATCAACGGAGGGTTCGCCACCTAGCAGAACCTTCTAGATCTTCTATGCAGTAGAATGTTATAGTTCCACTATGTAGTAGAACCATGTGGCCAGTAGAACCACGAGGTTCTGCTTCAAAGTTAAGCTATAAAGCAGAACCTCTGGTTTGGCTCCTCGACAGAACATACGGTTTTGCTATGTAGTAGAACCATAACACAGCAAGAGAAAACCTTAGTGGCCACTTTCATTAGAACCAAAAGGCCGAGACCCAAAAAAGGAAAAAAGAAAAGCGGAAAAAGGCCCAAGCTAAACGTCTCCATTCGCCCCACCCAGAGAGGCAAACCTTTAAAAGGGAAAACAAAGACAAACCATCGCAACAAATAAGAAGAGAGAAGAGAAGAGAAGAGAAGAATAACTTCCATAACGTTTCCCAAAACAGAGAAAACGAAAACGAAAATAAACACAAACCCTGAAAGTAGAGGGTAAATATATTCGACACAGTCAGAAACACAACAAGAGAAAACCTCAGTGACCATCTTCATCAGCACCAAAGAGCAGAAGAGCGGATAATAAAAACAAAAAGAAGCTGAACCCGAAACCAAATGGCTCCATTCCCCCACCTAAACAGCGAGAAACAGGAAGAGTGCTTTCGACATTAATATTCATGCAGTGCCATTAATACTAAACATTTTTGTACTCTTACCACAGAGCGGCAGAGTCCTGCTATGCAGCAGAACCATGTTGTTCTCTTTTACAAGGTTAGTTTTGCTACGTCGCAGAACCACGCGTTCAGCTGCATAGCAGAGCCAGACAGTCTTGCTACGCACCCAAACCACACGGTTCTACTTTGGAGGGCCCGCCACATAGCAGAACCTCTTAGATCTGCTACGCAGTAGAATGTTATAGTCCCACAACGCAGTAGAACCACGTGGCTAGTAGAACCACAAGGTTCTGCTTCGAAGGTTCAGCAATAAAGCAGAACCCTCTGGTCCTACTCCCCGACAAATTGATGGTTTTGCTACGTAACAGAACCATGTAGGTCTTCTCTAATGAATTTTATTTGTTATTAAAAATCTAAGTCTTTCGACATGAATATTCTTGTAGCGCCATTAAAACAAAACATTTTTGTATTCTCACCACATAGCAGGGCAACAGTGTCTTGCTATGCACAAGACTACGTTGTTCTCCTTCAGAAGGTTAGTTCTACTACGCCACAGAACCATGCATTCAGCAGCATAGCAAAACCAGACAGTCCTGCTACACACCCAAACCACACGGTTCTACTTCGGAGGGTCTGCCACCTAGCAGAACCTTCTAGAATTGTTACGCAGTAGAATGATATAGTTCCACTACGCAGTAGAACCACGTGCCAGTAGAACCACAAGGTTCTACTTCGAAAGTTAAACTATAAAGCAAAACCCTCGGTTCTGCTCCCCGACATTTTATTATGCAGCAGAACTATGTACTCTCCTACATAGCACAACCATACAATCCTCTTACACAGGAGGAACTCATATTTCTACCATGTGACACATGCACGACTTCGTCGACGAGCACCAAATACCCGATGCAGATAGTACACTTGTATTGGAAGCAATAAACCAATCAATATTAACAATGAATAATTTTTTTTTTTCATTCCTTGCTTTCTTTTAATAATTTTCCGAATAGACAATGTTTTGATCACAAATCTTGAGAACAACAATTTCCCGAACACAAACAACGCTAAAATCACATCTTTTAAATCCGAACACAATATCAAATCCGAACACAATCAACAATGACAAGAGCAATGATACTATAAGATTACCGATAAGATAACGCACTGGAGAATGGAGCCGATGAAGTCAAGAGGTTCAAACCTATTGATTCTATGAGGATTGCTTCTGATAGCTAGTTAACCTACATTGATTGAGTTTTGACGTTGCTTACTACATGCGATGAAGAAAAATCATACCCCACTGCAACGTTGTGTCTTTTTCTTACTCTTGTTCCTCATCACATGCAACAACCAATATCGAAACCTAATCAATGTAAGTTAACCAGCTATCAGAACCAATCTTCATAGAATCAACATATCTGTACCTCTCCACTCTGCTGGCTCCACGTGGTTCTCCATTGATAGCCCTCCATCAACATCCGCACAATGGCTCCAAAAATAGCTCTGCACCTTGGCAGTCCTGTGCCAAATCCACAAGCAGTTCCTCATTCCGGTAGTTCAGCATTAGACCCATACGTATGCCTTTGCTTTCTTAGTTTTGCATTCTGGTGGTTCTCGAAACACCCTATCAGCTTTGCTCGTTTGCTTATGGGGCTATAAACAGTTATGTACCCTGATTTCTATGAACCCGCCAAGAGACCTACTCCATAACACCAATCAATACATACATACAAAAAGTAGTCAAACAAAACACAATTAAAATAAAACAAACATCCCAAAACAACAAAAATAAACACAAACTACCATTATCAGAACCAAAAGGCCGATACCCAAAAAAAGTGAAAAAAGACCAAAGCCGAATATCCCCATTCGCCCCACCCAGAGAGGCAAACCTTAAAAAGGAAAAAAACAAAGACAAACCATCACAACAGAGAAGAAGAGAGAAGAGAAGAAAAGAGAAGAATAACTTCCATAACGCATCCTAAAATAGTGAAAACGAAAATGAAAATAGACATAAACCCTGAAAACAGAGGATAAATATATTCAACACAGTCAGAAACACAGCAAGAGAAAACCTCAGTGATCATCTACATCAACACCAAAGAGCGGAAGAGCGGATAATAAAAACAAAAAGAAGCCAAACCTAAAGCCAAACGGCTCCATCCCCCCACCTAGACAGCGAGAAACAGAAAGAGAGTACCTGTCCTGCCTTTATGTAGAGAAGACAAGAGAAGAGATAAAGATAATAACAAAAGAAAAGAAAAGAAAAGAAAAGAGAAAAGAAAAAGAAAGAAAGACACAAAAAGCACATAGGGATGGCCCCATATATTTTTCCCCTAAAAAAAAGACAAAACACAAAAGTCCAATCGCAAT
Source organism: Dillenia suffruticosa (assembly GCA_033439265.1). NCBI lineage: Eukaryota > Viridiplantae > Streptophyta > Magnoliopsida > Dilleniales > Dilleniaceae > Dillenia > Dillenia suffruticosa. Next base: position 13,935,047 of record JAVTVX010000017.1, on the reverse strand, counting down.
GAGTACCAAAAGAATGGCCTCACATGCCTTTTCCGCCAACCACTCCAAGCACGTCTTCCATGAAAAGAAATGAAATGAAATCAACAACAAAATCTACCTCATTAATATTTCTGACAATAGAGAAAGAAAGAAAAAGAAAGAAAGAGAAAGATAAAGAAAAAGAAAGGAAGAGAAAGAAAGAGGCAAAAAGGAAAAGAGGAAAAAACACAATAATAAAACGACGAAAAACCCAACAAAAAAAGGACAAAAAGGAAAACGGGCCACATAAGCTCCACCTCACCGACGACCAATCACCATGCGCCAATTGGAGGACAATGAAATCCAAATGGCAGGGGATCTTTCACGCTTATATCTATATGGTTAATTAGGAGGTGTGCATCACGCGTAAAGTTTTGATTTTGGTTACAAAATAAGGGAAGTTGTCCGGTACGATTTAGTTAAATTTATATTAGTTTCAGTTTTAGAACACGTATAATTTTTTTTTATAATACCAAAGAAATAAAACAAAAAAAAGACCGAGAGAAATATATTTTAAATATATTCATTTAACATTAAATATATTATATCAAAATAAAAAAAATGCATTAAGATTGAAAAAAAGTATGTTATATTTAAATATATTTAGATTTAACTTGTTTATTTAAATACGTATGAATTTAAATGTATATATTAAAAATATAGTGTGCGTGGTGTGTGTGTTATATATTAAAAGTTATACATTAACTCCAAAAAAGTGTTTAAAATAGAATTAAATATGCTTCTTCATTTTTTTCTGATTTTTTATCGGTTTTAATTTTTTAAAATAGTTCTGCGCTGCGCAGGACAACAACGAAATTTTGCGTTTCATAGATCCATAAGGTGGTTCTGCATTTTAGAGAACCAGAAGGTGGTTCTGCGATTGACAGAACTACATGCGATATATTTAAATATGTATATTTAGATATTTAAAATTGTATTAGAATATTAAATTGAAATAGAATGTGATAATATTAAATAATAAATAAAAACTAAATTATTATTTAATATTTAATATAATTCAAGTAGAGTTATACACATTTTTATCTAATCTAGAATCGTATAAGGAAAAAAATACGAAAATATTTAATTTAAATAGTTAAATTTTCATTTAATATTAAATATATTATATGACAATAAAAAAATACATTAGAATGAGAAAAAAAATTTTATATTTAAATATATTTAGATCTTATTTGTTTATTTAAATATGTCTGGATTTAAATTTCTATATTAAAAATGTATTGTGCGTAGTCTGCATATTATATATTAAAAGTTATCTGTTAAAACAAAATTAAATATTATTAGTTAATTTTTTTTATATTTTTATTGTTTTTAACTTTTTTAGTAGTTCTGCGTTGAGTAGAACCACAAAAGTTTTGCTGTTCTCGAAACTATAAGCTGGTTCTACATTTCGTAGAACCACATTGTGGTTCTGCGTTTAGCAGAACGACAATTCGCAGAACCACAACATGATTTCACGCAGTGCAGAACTATAAAATAATTGAATAATCATTTAACGATAAATATCTTAAATTATCTATTAAATTATATTTTTTTACTGATTGTATGTATACTATACATACTATTTAAATATTTAAATAATTATTTAATATTTAGTATTTTAAATCAAAAGGGAAAAAATATCTGGATAATATTAAAATTTAAAAATTTATAAAATATTAAATTGAATATAAAATTACCTTGGTAGTTACGTACTTGGACAGAACTATCTTGGTAGTTCCACACTTGGCACGTAATTCTGTAAATTTTGGTACCTATATGTATTTTTTTAATAAAAAAATAACTGTGAAATATTTTTTATTTAGTATTTTTAAAATTATAATTTTTCTAATATCATAACTGTTGACCTAGTAGAATTTTGATAAAAAAGGTTAGAAGAAAAATAGTTCGAGAAAATAAAAAAACAATTAGAAAATTCAAAAGTCTATAGTATAGGTCGACCTGCTTTGAAAACACATCGACCTATGATACTTACACACACACATCGACCTGTTTGATATTCTAGTCAACCTGAGCTAAATGTTTTCTATAAAAACATATATTTGAACATTTCGACCTACACAAACATATATCGAGCTGAACAATAAATGTCATATAGATCAGACATTCTAACACATCGATCTGAACACAAATCTTGTCGACATGAAACTATAGGAACAGTGACACATTGACCAATTCACCTCCACACATCAACCAATTGCTTTTATGAACAATGACATATCAACCTGTTCTCTATACACATCAATGTAATTTCTAAAAACAGATCAATATGATTTGCAATACATCAAGCTGAACAGTGTCATGTCCACCAATTTCATACTTCATGTCGACCAATTGAAAGTCCAAATAGAAACATATCAACCTGTTGGTTAGACACATAAACCTGATGATACTTGAGTCAGAAACATACACTTCAATCTGTTACTGTGCTTGTCGATCTAGCCAAAACACATTAACCAATTTACTTAGATACGTTGACCAATTCAATAAATGAATAGTGATACATCAACCCTTGATAAACACATGTTGACTCGTCTATTATGTTTCAGAAACAAACGCATATCGACATAGTAAAATTCTTGTCGACCTGTAGTAACACATCGATAAATTAAATTACTTAGATCCACCAATCAAAATTTACACAATAGCATGTCGATGTATATTATCAGATATGTTAACCTAATGAGTGTCTGCTTATTAAGACACACATCGACCTATTATCATCTTGTCAAAACAACATATGCATATCGACCAATTGATTTCCACACGTCGACCAATTTATTATTTGAAGAGGAATATGTCGATACGCTTAAATGACCTGTCGACCTACTCTTCACAAAGTTTGAAATATTACACATCGACACAGCTGAAAACTTGTCGACATATGTAAACACATCGACCAATTAAAAATCACATGTCCACCAAATTTGTTAAGCACAGTTCCTTGTCGACCTGGAATAGTATCTTGTCAACCTGTTCGCATAGAAATACACTAAGAATGATTTAAATTCAGGTCAATATTCACAATAAACTTGTCGACCTGTATGTGTCAAAAACCAGATCTGGGAATATTTTTGAATCTAACAGATGTCTTATTTCTTCGATTTCTAAAATGTTTCATTTTTTATCAAATCTAACATTCGAATGCAGTACAAACAAAGTCTGATTGGTTTATTTAAAAGAGGCACCTGTAAAAAGAACTAAGATTCAGCACCAACGAAGGAACAATTGCAGAAGCTACAATGGCGGAAATTAAATGCGTAATGTTCGAATGCAACAATCACTACCAACCCTCAACAGATCTATTCAATGCCTTAATAAATACTGAGAAAAAGAAAAACAGGGAGGGTTACGAGACACGACTTGAATTGAAAGCACTTTTTGAATACTTACATTTTTGTGCACTTTAAAATTCTCAAAATTATATTAAGTGTCTTAATTAATTTTACACATTGTCAAATCTGAGTAAAGCAAGCCTCAAATTCTTGACTTCATTTCATCGATTAAGTCAAGTATTAAAGACTAAAGAGTGTGTGACATTGTCTTAAATCTAGAAGAGTCAAAATTCAGTCTGAGTAAGATTGAATTGTAGTATTTAGGGATAACACTGTATGGGGTTGAACTTGAACCTGTAATCAAGTTTGTAAACTAAGCATTTAGTGAAAAATTCAGGAGGAGCTTCGTACACTGGATTTAGTGAAACTACTATAAAAATTCTCTGTGTCCTTTGTATTTGTCTCTCGTTTACTGTCACATTGTTTTTAAGTTTCAAAAATCTTTAAAAAATCAATATTCAACTATTTACCCCTCCCCTCTAGTTGAATAACAATTGGTATCATAGCAAGTATGTTGTCAAAAGGTGTAACAACTCAACACCAAATGGCAATCAATGGAGACAATGTACCAGTTGAAGTTTGCTCAACTAACCGTGCACCATTCTTCAATGGAAGCAACTTAAGCTATTGGAAGCAAAGGATGCAAACTTCATCATTGCACAGGACCTAAAGGTATGGGAAATTATCAAAGAAGAAGTTGAATTCCCTATTAAAGAGATAGATGGAGTTCGTGTGCTGATAAAATTGAAAAACATGATTGTGGAACAAAAGAAAGCCTATCAAGCCAATTGCAAAGCCATCAATCTTCTTCACCTTGCACTGAGCGTCAATGAATACAATCGAATCTCATTTTGCATAACAACAAAGGAGATTTGGGAAAGACTTGAAGCCACCTACGAAGGAATTGATCCAGTACGTAAGAGCAAAATCAGATTGCTGAACCAAGAATACGAAGTTTTCAATATGAAGGATGGAAAAACAATCAGTGAGATGATTACAAGATTTAACAAGATAACTAATGAGCTCAAACTACTTGGAAAAGGAATCCCTCAAGAAGACATGGTGGACAAAATTCTTAAAAGTTTACCAAAGTCTTGGGAGCCCAAAGTGACTGCAATTGAGGAGTTCAAAAATCTTGAGACTATGACAATGTATGAACTTGTGAGATCCTTGATAACCCATGAGATGAAGCTGAACAAGAAAACATTTGTTTCATGGCAAATGAAGAATCTTCTGACAGTGAGGTTAACTCCACACTCTATTCATCATACTCTGAATCTGAAAGTGACTTTTCTATCTCTGAATTACGTAAGACTTTAGTAGAATCACTAAAGGAATTAAAAAGACTCAAAAGGAAAAATAATTTGCTAAGGAAAGAGCTGGTTGAAAATGTCAAAGTATCAGAGAAATCAAAAACTGAAGTAAATGAACTAAAAAGAAAAAATACTAAATTGGATCTGTCCATTAATGAACTTAAGAAGAAATTGAATGTTGAATGTTCAGAGAAAGATAATGACACTCTTATAAATGAAAACATGCTTCTAAAGAAAGAACTGGATGAACAAAAAGAAAAAACAATAAGTTGAACACTATACTAATAAAATTCATCTCTGGCCAAGAAAAACTAGATGCCATGCTAGGAATCCAAAGAATTGTGTTTGGTAAGGCAGGATTGAGATTTAACTCTAACCAACTCATAAAAGTTATATAGATTTTTTGTGTCAAGCTCTGAAAATGCTAAACTAGAAAGATATCATACGTGCATGAAAGTTGGGCACAAATTTGAAATTTACAAATTTAAAATCATAGCTTCAAATAACACTGAGAAACCAAGGGCACCTAATAGACACTGCACCTATTGCAAGAAGAATGGACATTCAATTTATGATTGTTGGTTTCTAAACTCCTCAAGAACAACCTTAAAATGGATTCCCAAAGATAAATTCATAGTTAACTTAGCCGGACCCAAAAAGATATGGGTACCAAAGGCAAATGCGTGATTGTTCTTAACTACAGGTGTGTTTAAAGTCAAGAGAATCTCCCGGCAAGTCTGTGTGGTGCATTGACAGTGGATGCTCAAGACACATAACCGGAGACGCATCGAAATTCTCTCATTTTGAAAGCAAGAAAAGAGAAAAGGTCGCATTTGGAGACAATTCAATAGGAAAGGTTGTCGACATAGACAATATTGAAGGTAAATATTCTGAATCTTAAATTCAAAATGTGTTACCTGTTTCTGAATTGAAATTTAGCTTACTGAGTGTTAGTCAACTATATGACAAAGGCAATTCTGTACTGTTTGAAGCTGATGCATGCTCCATTATTGATAAATCTTTGGACTTATAAAATTTACTGGTCATAGAAGAGGAAATATATATGCAATTGATCTAGATCTCTTAGAATTCTCAAATGAATCATACTTAGTTGTTGTAAATAAAAATTCTTCATGGCTATGGCATAGAAGATTAGGACATGTTAGTATTGACATAATTTTAAAATTAGTTAGGAAAGATATGGTTAAGGGTCTTCCAAAATTAAAATTTGAATATGATAAATTGTGTGATGCATGTATGAAAAAGAAGCAAACAAAAATATCTTTTAAATCTAAAAGTTGTGTGTCAATAGGAAGTCCTTTAGAATTTCTTCATATCGATTTATCTGGACCTACTAGAACACAAAACTTAGGTAGAAAACATTATGGGTTTGTAATCATCGATGATTACTCTAGCTTTACATGAGTTTTGTTTCTTGCCAAAAAGGAAGAAACTAGTGAGGCATTCATGAGATTATGCAAGAAAATTCAAAATGAGAAGGGAATGTCTATTAAGACCATTAGAAGTGATCAAAGTAAGGAGTTTAAGAACAAGACCATGGATGATTTCTGCAGTCATTATAGGATTGACCATAATTTTTCAGCTCCTAGAACTCTTCAGCAAAATGGGGTTATAGAAAGGAAAAATGGAACCCTACAAGAAATGGCTAGGACAATACTTTGTGAAAATAACCTATCTAAGTTCTTTTGGGCAAAGGCCGTGAACACTGCATGTTATATTTTGAATAGAGCCCAAATGATACCAATCCTAAAGAAAACTCCTTATGAACTTTACAAAGGAAGGAAACAAAATATATCATACTTTAAGGTATTTGGATGCAAATGTTTTGTCTTAAATAATGGAAAAGATGTATTAGGAAAATTTGATGCCAAAAGTGATGAAGGAATTTTCCTGGATTTTTCTTTAGTAAGCAAAGCTTATAGAGTCTACAATAAAAGGACCATGATAGTGGAGGAGTCAATTCATGTAGAGTTTGATGAAAAAAATGATATCAATCAAAGAATATTGGATGATGAAGATGTATCTGAGAAGTTAAATGATATTAGTTTGTCTGATGAAATAAACAATCAAAAAAAGGAGTCAAATGATCTCACGGTACACGAGGAAAGAAATAAAACACAGTTGAAGCAAGAGATCAAATACCCTCAGATTAAAAATGACGTAAATTTAGAGAACATAATTGGGAGCATTAGTTTAGGAGTAAGAATCAGATCTGTAATCCAAAAACAATGCGGGTATGTAGCTTTTATCCCTTAGAATGAACCCAAAATGTGGATGAAATTTTAGGAGATGAACATTGGGTTATGGCAATGCAAGATGAGTTAAATCAGTTTGAGAGAAACAAAATATGGAATCTAGTTCTTAAATCTATAGATCAATCAGTGATTAGAACTAAATGAGTTTTCAGAAATATACTTGATGAATTTGGCACAATTATAAGAAACAAAGCAAGATTAGTGGACAAAGGTTACAGTTAAGAAGAATGAATTGATTACAATGAAACTTATACACCAGCAGTAAGATTAGAATCCATAAGAATGTTGCTTGCCTTCTTCTGCTTTATGAATTTCAAGTTTTAACAAATGGATGTCAAAAGTACATTTTGGAATGGTTACTTGAATGAGACAGTGTATGTTAAACAGTCTCTTGGATTTGAAGATTCTAAATGTCCTGAATATGTGTACAAATTAACCAAAGCCTTGTATGGTCTGGAGCAAGATTCTAAAGCTTGGTACGAAAGATTAAACAACTTTTTGATAGAAAATGAATTTAAACGAGAGAAGATAGATACCACTCTATTTATCAAAAAGAGATGATAATTTCTTGACCATACAAATATACGTAGATGACATAATATTGGGAGGAACTAGCTCGAGAATGTGTGAGAAATTTGCAGCCAAAATGCAAGGAGAATTTGAAATGAGTATGATGGGTGAGCTGAACTACTTTCTTGGTCTGCAAATCAAATAATCAGAATATGAAATCTTTATAAATCAATCAAAATATGCAAATGATTTAATTAAAAGATTTGGGTTTAGTGACTGCAAGGGAAATGTAACACCAATGAGCACAAAATCAAGCTGGACAAAGATGAAAACTGTAAGTCAATTTGTCAAAAACTTTGTAGAAATATGATTGGGTCATTGCTCTATCTTACTACATGAAGACCTGACATACAATTCAGCGTCTATCTTTGTACTAGATTTTAGTCAAATCCTAAAGAATCCCACTTAGTTGCAGTCAAAAGAATCTTTAGATACTTAAAGGAAACAACACACTTAGAACTTTGGTACGACAGAAACTCAAGCTTTCAATTGCATGGGTTTTGTGATGCTGACTTTGCTAGATGCAAAGTAGATAGAAAAAGTATAAGTGGCACTTGTCAATTTTTCGGAAGTATGTTGGTATCATGGTCTTCCAAGAAGTAAAGTAGTGTGGCTTTGTCAATGACGGAAGCTAAATATGTTTTAGTAGGACAATGTGCAACACAGATTCTTTGGATCAAATATCAAATGAAAGATTATGATCTAGATTTTGATTGTATACCAATCAAGTGTGATAACACAAGTGTAATAAATCTCACAAAGAACCCAATGCATCACTCACGACCCAAACACATAGAAGTAAGACATTATTTCATCCGTAATCATGTTCTGAAGAATGAGATTATTCTTGAGTACATTGACACTCAAAAATAAATTGCTAATATCCTCACCAAGCCATTAGATAAGAATAGGTTTTGTAAATTAAGAAGAGATTTGGGAATGATAGAATTAAAGAAATAAATATGACAAAACGAGAAATAGAACATCATTTTTATGAGAAATAGACTTCAAGTCGACCTATTTATCAAAATATGTCGACAAATTTGAAAATGTACAAACGCATGTCGACCTGATAGATGTTGGAAATATAAACCATATCGACCTGATCACGAACTAGTACTTAGAACAAAACTCAAAAAATGACACATCAAGCCGACTCTAATGATGTCGACCTGAGTAGCAGTAAGAAGGCAAATCGATGTCTTTTTTAGTATGTCGACCTGATGTACCAAATAGGTCGTTGTGCTCTTAAACTTGTCGACCTGAGTAATATCTAATGGAATACCAGCAGTCGGCATATCAACCTAATTAACCCTAACACCTAAAATTTTTAAACTCTTCCTCTTCCCTTTGAAACCCTAACTTTCAAATCCAAAACCTTAACCTCAAAATCCAAACCCTAACACTATTTCCTGCATGAATCAATCTCCAATGGCACCAAAGATGAAAATTCCTATCAAGAAGCCCTCGGAACTATCGAACGATCTTCGAAACCCATGGGAAAGGGTTCATCTTCTTCTGTGCAACCATCTAATCCACCTTCTAATCCTCCACAACTGACACCGTAGTTCAACACTTACGAGTTTCAAACTATGAAACAAAGCGATATATTCAACAAAGTGCTCATGAAAAGGAAAGTTAATCATGGAAGGTTGATTGATTGGGAGTTCTTAAAAAGGGTCGAATTTAATTATAATACCTAATAGAGGTATGCCCTTCTTCTCTCTCATACCCTGACAAGTACATCCATGAGAAGAAAGTCAGATTATTCTACAATAACCTAGAGGTTATCTGTGAAGAACCCATGAATGAGATGCGAATCATTATCGATGATCATTATGTATTTTGTGCATTTAAAACCTTTGTGAATGGGAACGAATTTAAGGTAACACCTAGGAAGATATGTGAAGATAATAGAATTCTATGGGTCTATGAAAAGTGTGAATCGTACGTAAAGTCTCCCTATCTGGACAATCCTAGGGTAGTATTTGGTAATGAGAATTTGAGTGTAGTAAACATTAGTGCCATAAAACTTGACTTTCATGAAAATAATAAGTCGTGTGTTAAGACTTAGAGGAGGCAATTATACTACAATTTCGAAGGAACACTTGTGGTTAATGGCTTGCATTATTAGTGGAAAGAATCCCGGCTTCCATTATATAGTTCCCCATTTTATGATCTCCACACATAGATCCGAAAGCTCTCTCATGTCCTCTACTAATATGATAACTGATATTCTGTTTAAGAATAGAGTAGAATTGGAGAAAGACTCAATTGTTGAATTGAGTGATAAAAATGCCATCAATGCATCCTCACTGTTAAGGGCAAGATGGATGAGTAATGATGAAGGAATATGGGTCAGAAAAGAAGGAGGGACATTGAAAGAGACAGGTTGAGGAGACCGAGGCTGAACCAAATGAAGAAACTAAACATGAATCAAGAAAGAGAACAACTGAAGAAGGAGACTCTTATAGTATTCAACCAATCACGCTTTAGATGATTTGGGACAAGTTGGAACATATGGATAGAAGACAGACTATGATCGCTCAAATGTGCTGTTTTAATAGAATGGATCTTTCCAACGTCCAAGAAAAATTAGATGCTTTGATGAAGGAGAAGGGGAAGCCAAAGAAGGATCCTAAACCATCGAAGTCCTTCTAGCATAGGAATTTGTTTCTCCTTTATGTTATCTAACCTTGTTTTCTAACTCTCTGAACCTTGGCTATGCTCTTTTGTTTGTTCAAAGCCCTTTATCGTTCTTTCTCTTTTGCAAATGGTTTGTGAATTGTATGATTGCTCTTGTTGTTGAAATGTGTATGCTGAATATGGTTGAGTTAATGAAGGGTTTTGTTGCTGAATCTGAAATGCATGTACTGTGACCTAATGTGTATGTTGGTCTTGAGGAGCATACCTGTAGTTTTGACATATTCCTATTTTGTTGATGACAAAAAGGGGGAGAAGATTGAGTACATGTGCTAAAGTACTGATATTGATAAGTGTTTACATGCAATTGTGCTAAAATGAGGTGCTAAAGTGCTGATGAATGCTATATGTGAACTATTGCTGAACTAAAAGTATAATGCATATGATGAGTTTGCTGAATAGGAACATAAAAACATATGTTTGTGCTGAGCTAAGATATCTAGGTATGCGTCTAATGTGCTAAAAATGAGTGTCTGAATATGTGTTGAAATATATGTATACAATGTGCTAATGTTAAATATACTGATATGCTGGTATGAGTGCTGAAATATGCTAAGTATGTGTAAAGAATGCTAGTGTTTTAACATGTAGAGCACTCAAATACAAATATCTAGAAATTAGGATTTAAAATGACTAAGAATTATAAATTGGACACTAGAAGTTTTGTCATTATCAAAAATGGAGAGAATATTGACCTAATAGAGTTTTGATGATGAAAGGTTAGAAGAAAAATATTCGAGAAAATAAGAAGATAGTTAGAAAATTCAGAAGTCTATAGTACAGGTCGACCTGCTTTGAAAATACATCGACCTGTGATACTCATACACACATACATCGTCCCATTTGATATTCTTGTCGACCTGAGCTGAATGTTTTCTATAAAAATATATGTCTGAACACTTCGAATATTGACCTAAACAATGAAGTCATACAGATCAGACATTCGAATACATCGATCTGAGCACAAATCTTATCGACATGAAACTATAGGAACAGTGACACATCGACCAATTCACCTCCACACATCAACCAATTGCTTTTGTGAATAGTGACACATCAACCTGTTTTCCATACACATCAACCTGATTTCTAAAAACACATCAGTCTGAACAATGTCATGTCTACAAATTTCATACTTCATGTCCACCAATTCAAAATCTAAATAGTAACACATCGATCTGTTGGTTCGACACATCAACCTGATGACACTTGAGTCAGAAATACACACTTCAACTTGTTACTGTGCTTGTCGACCTAGTCAAAACACATCAATCAATTTACTCAGACACGTCGACTAATTCAATAAATGAATAGTGACACATCAACCCTTAATGAACACATTTCGACCCGTCTATTATGTTTTTGAAACAAAAGCACATTGATATAGTAAAAGTTTTGTCGACCTGTAGAAACACATCGACAAATTAAATTACTCAGGTCTACCAATCAAAATTTATACAGTAGCATGTCAATGTATATTATCAGATATATCGACCTAGTGAGTATCTGCTCATTAAGACATGCGTCAACCCGTCATCATCTTGTCGACACAACATATGCACATCGACCAATTTACTTCCACACATTGACCAATTTATTAAATGAATAGGAACATGTCGATGCACTTAAATGACATGTCAACCTACTCTTCACAAAGTCTGAAATATTACACATCAACACGGCAGAAAACTTATCGACACATGTGAACAAATCGACCAATTAAAAATCACATGTCCACCAATTTTGTTTAGCACAGTTCCTTGTCCACCCAGAATAGTATCTTGTCAACCTATTCGCATAGAAATACACTAAGAATGATTTAAATTCATGTTGATATCCACAGTAGACATGTCGACCTACGTGTGTCAGAAACCAAATCTAGGAATATTTTTAACCTAACGGACATCTTATTTCTTCGATTTTTGAAATATTTCCTTTTTTATCAAAGTTAACGTTCGAATGCAGCACCAACAAAGTCTGATTGGCCTATTTAAAAGAGGTGCTTGTAAAAAGAATAAGGATTTAGCGCGAACGAAGGAACAGTTGCAAAAGCTGTAATAACGAAAATTAAATGCGCAACGTTCAGATGCAATAACCATTACCAACCCTCAACGGATCTATTCAATGTCTTAATAAATATTGAGAAGAAGAAAAACAGGGACGAGACACGACTTGAATTGAAAATTCTTTTTGAATACTTACATTTCTGTGCACTTTAAAATTCTCAAAATTATATTAAGTGTCTCAATTAATTTTACACATTGTCAAATTTGAGAAAAGCAAGTCTCAAATTCTTGACATTCATTTCATCGATTAAGTCAAATGTTAAAGACTAAGGAGTATGTGACATTGCTTTAAGTCTAGAAAAGTTAAAATTCAGTCTGAATAAGATTGAATTGTAGTGTTCAAGGGTAACACTGTATGAGGTTGAAATTGAACCTGTAATCAAGTTTGTAAACTAAGCATTTAGTAAAAAATCCCGGGAGAGCCTGGGAGTGGACGTATACCGGGTTTGGTGGAACCACTATAAAAATTTTCTGTATCATTTTTATGTCTCTCATTTATTGTCACATTGTTTTTAAGTTTCAAAAAGTTTTAAAAAAATCAATATTCAACTATTCACCTATCCCCTCTAGTTGAATAACAATAACATTAAATCAAAGTATTTTTATATATGCAATTAAAATTTTGCATAACATTAAAATAAAAATATCGGTTGTCACCATACTTAGAAGTTTTGAAAAATTTAAAAACATTCATGATTAATATATTTATAATTACCATTTTAAAGTTGAATTTGTATTTTTTTTATAATAATGTGTTTTAGTTTTTTACTTGTAATATTAAATTAAAATTTTAAAATTTATAAAATATTAAATTAAATATTAAATTATCTTGGTAGTTCCGCACTTGGTAGAACTACCTTGGTAGTTCCGCACTTGGCAGAGCTACCTTGGTAGTTCTACATTCACATGTAATTCAGTCAATTTTAGTGCCTATCTGTATTTTTTTAATCTAAAAATATCTGTAAATATTTTTTAGTTAGTATTTTTAAAATTATAATTTTTCTAATATCATAACATTAAATCAAAGTATTTTTATATATGTATTAAAATTTTTGCATAACATTAAAATAAAATATAGATCGTCATCATACTTGGAATTTTTTGAAAATTTTAAAAAATTCATAATTAATATATTTATAATTACCATTTTGAAGTTGAATTTGTGTTTTTTCATAATAAAGTGTTATAGTTAAAAAAAGAATAGAAAATCTATTTTCTAGTTCTGCTACATAGCAGAACTACCTAGTTCTGCACCATGTAGAACTATAGTTCTACAATTTCTTTTTTTTCCTCTTCTTTTCTCACTCCCTATTAATTTTTTCTTCTTTGATATATTTAAATGATATCATTAAATTATTTTTTTATCAATATTAATAAAATTTGAAATTAAGGATTTTAAATAGAAAATTATGTGGATAAAAATTTAAAACTTTTGTTAGTAACACTCGTACTCGTAACTTTAAGGTAATTGAAAAACGAAATGAGTGCAGGACAAGCACTTGCAACAGAATAGCCACTTTATGATCGAATACCTAACAACCGAATAGATACACTCCACAGGCACTTGCCGAATAACTCTCATGATCCGACAAGAGGTTTTTTCTTCTTATTAGTTAATATATGGATCATAAATTTGATAGATGTTCAACTATAAAAATATAATAAAAATATTTTGTTGTATGCATTTTTAAAACTGCATGCCAAGAAAAATATATAAGGGAAAAAAAAGAAAGTGGCTTTGAACAACGTAGAACTTCGTGCAATATATCAATAGAAGGGTGATATAACTACCAAGGAAATTCAGAGGACCCATTTTGGAACCTATATGTTTCACAGTAAACACCACTGCCTTTAATCTCTTTCTAGACAGAGTAGACACTAATTATTCTGACACAAAGGAACCAAGTGCAGAATAAAATGGATAGAAATTTGAAATCAAAATTTAAAATCAAAATATTAAATAATATAAGTGTAAAAAATTTATAAATATTAATATTTAATCTAAAAATTTTAAAACGTAAAAATAAAAAAATTATAAATTTGAATGAATAAATATAAAAATGTATGAAAGAATTGGATTAAAAATTTGAGTAATTTTCAAAAAAAAAATCTAAATATAGAAGAGAAGAATATATAGAATAAAAGAATAGAGAGATTTAAAAGTTTTATGAAATACATAAAATTAATATAGGAAATTCATTTTTTAAATGATGATAGTATGAAAAAAAATAATTCTATTTTGTAGTTGAGAATAATTTTGAGAGTTTTCCACATATTACAAATAAGTGAAAAAATGGAATATCAAAGTAGATAATTTAGGTTATTTATATGAGTACAATTAGTTTAAATTTTGATTCAATTCATTCACCAATTTAAATAAATTAAAATTTTAAATTCATTTAGAAATAAATGAATCGGATTTGATAATAAACTGAATTTAAAAATTCATAAACTTGGTTTTTTGCTTAATGTTTTTCCAGACTATTTTGTCGACCAAAGTAAGTCCTTCCTTCATCAACCAAAGCCCTTGCTTGGTTGACGAAAGTCATCCTTCAGTCCACCAACAGCTGAGTTTCCATCAATCAAAACTACAACAAATACACATTGGGCCAACACCGCTTTAATAGTTTAATCTAAAATATAATATTTAATAATTTAACTATAAAAATTCATAAATATTAATATTTGATTTAAAGATTTTAAAGAATAAAAATTTTAAAAATTAATTTAAATATTTAAATATTTATATAATATTAAAAGTAATTTGAAAAATTAAATATTAAAATTAACACTTTATCTAAACAAAATATTAAAGCCTAAACAAAATATTGTTTATTTACAAAAAATCAAAATAGTTTTTATTTGGCAGAACTACCTTGATAGTTCTATACTTTATAGAATCACTTGGTAGGAGGAATGTTGGGGGAGAGAGAGAGAGAGAGAATGAGAGGGAGGTAGGAGGGTGGTGGGGAGAGAGAGTGACGGAGAGAGAGATTAAATGTATACATTTAATGCATGCATTAAATAATGAAGAGAGAGAGAGGGGTAGAGTAATAAATGAAGAGAGAGAGAAACGAATTGAGAGATATTTAAAATTTTATAAGAATAAAAATATTTAAATATTTAATATAAATACATAGATATTTATTTAAAACTATCCCAAAAATAAAAAAACTTTTTTTATTTTTCTAAATAAACATGTTGATATAGTTAATTTTAAATAGTTTGTTTATAAATAACAAATGAAAATTTTAATTCAATGGAGTTTTTTATTCTTTCAAAATATTATTATTATTTTTAAAGCACCCGAAAACATTTTTTTTTTGTTTTGTTTAGGGTTGTGATGGTATAAATGATTTAGAAACTACTTCTAAATGATTTTAAAAAGTTTAAATTGGATTTGTTTATGTAAAATAACTATAGTTTTTCCTTTTTTTATATAAAATATTTTGACAAAGAGTGAGATATTATTAAAAATCATAATTTGGTAAATAATTTAAATACTAAAATATTTTGATAATATTAAAAGTAAAATGAAATGCAAATGCAGAACAATGAAATGTGTAGAATTATGGAATAGCGCAGAACATTGTATTTTTGCGCATTATAGATATTTTTATAATTATGATTTTTATAGATTGTATTTTTAGGATACATAATATTTAAATATTTAAATAACTATTTAATATCAAAGATTCTAAATTAAAATGGAAAAAAACATTGGCAAAATATGCATAATATTAATATCTATGTGAAATCTAAAATATATAAATATTAATTTGAAATTATAATATTTACTAATTTAAGTCTAAAAGACGCATAAATATTCATATTTAATTTAAAGTTTGTAAAATATAAAAAATATCAAAAAATAATTTAGTTATTTAAAAATTTCATACAATAAATTAAATATTCTCTTGGTTGGCATTCTCTATGAGTTTGCGTCAATCAATTTATGTATAAATAATCTAACTCTATAAGTTTAATCTCTCGTTATTCTTTTTCGAGTAATGTAGGAATTGCCTATAGTTAATCGCAAAATATTCAAATTAGAATTTTAATCTTTTTAAGAATTATTGCCTATCTAAAATCTTTACCCTAGTAGTTTTAATTTTTATCTAACTAAAAGTTTTCAAAATTAGAGTTTCAAATAAAATATTAATCATAAAATAAAATATAAAAATATTAAATAATAAACCAATACTAAAACTTATAAATATGAATATGCAATTTAAAATTTTATAAGAATAAAAATTATTAAATATTTAA
This sequence comes from Dillenia suffruticosa, assembly GCA_033439265.1. Lineage (NCBI taxonomy): Eukaryota > Viridiplantae > Streptophyta > Magnoliopsida > Dilleniales > Dilleniaceae > Dillenia > Dillenia suffruticosa. The sequence continues at coordinate 13,918,476 of JAVTVX010000017.1, read as the reverse complement.
TTTAAATACGTAAACATTTATTTAAAACTAAATAAATTAGATAATAAATAAATTATATGTGAAAAAAATATCTGTGTAATGTTATAAAATGTAATGTTTAACCGACATAATTGTTCATGAGCGCTTGTATGTTCTTTTTTTAGGCCATTTTTCCAGAAATAAATTAATTTGACTTTTTGTTAATTGTAAAACTTTTTAATAGATAAATTTTAGCATTAACATTTTTATATATTAAATATTAATACTTCAGGTTTTAGAATAAAATATTACATATTTTAAATATTTAATTCATACAACATTAATATTTTTTAGTATTAATACTAATTTGTAATATTAAAAATTTAGTTGATTACTAGTAATATTAAATTAAAGTATAATGTTAAATTAAAATTTAAAATTTTGTAAAATATTAAATTGAATATTAAATTATCTTGGTAGTTCCGTACTTGGCAGAACTATCTTGCTAGCTCTGCATTTCACACATAGTTCTATCAATTTACATGCATATCTGTATTTTTTAATCTAAAAATATCTATAAAATATTTTTTACTTAATATTTTTAAATTATAATTTTTCTAATATCATAATGTTAAATCAAAGTATTTTTATATATGCACTTAAAATTTTGCATAATATTAAAATAAAAATATAGATCGTCACCATACTTGGAATTTTTTGAAAATTTTAAAAAATTCATAATTAATATATTTGTAATTACCATTTTGAAGTTGAATTTGTATTTCTTCAAAATAATGTGTTTTAGTTAAAAAAAAAAAGAAAATCTATTTTCTAGTTCTGGTACAAAACAGAACTACATTGTTCTGCTGTTGAAGTTCTGTTACATACCAGAATGATGTAGTTCTACAATGCGGTAGAACCATGTAGTTCTGCTATAGCAGAACTTCACAGTTCTGCTATGTAGCACTGTACGCCTTCTTCGACGAAGGCTAAATACTTGAAGGAGATAGTAAACTTACATTAAAAGTAATCAAATTGTCAATCTTAATAAATTTTAAAAGTACAATATTTTAACTTGAATACAAAATCAAAGTTTTATAATTTTAGCATTCTTTTAATAATTTTTCAAATTTACTTTTTTTAAAAAAAATTGCTTTCTTTCTTTTTTGAATTTTTGCTAATCTCTCTATTATTTAATGCATGCATTAAATGCATACATTTAATCTCTCCCTCTCTCTCCCCATCACTCCCTTTCTCTCTCTCCCCAACTCCCACCTACCTCCCCTCTCTCTCTCTCTCTCTCTCTCTCTCTCTATTTTTTCATTTTTAAATATTACGCAAATATTAATATTATATAATTTTTTATGTTAATGTCATATATTTAATATTAAATAAATATTTTAATATTTTTTTATAAAATTTTAAATCAAATAATAATATTTATAATTTTACTTAAATTAAATTATCAATAATATTGTTATAGTTTATTATCTAATATTTTAATATTTTATGTTACAATTTAATATTTTATTTAAATATCAAATATCTAAAAATTAATATTTAAATAATTGATGTTTCAAATTATTATTTAATATAATATAAATATTTAAAAATTTTACCCTTCATCTATTTGAACCTCCTGCCTATCACGTTGTGGTTCTACGTCTTTTGGTTCTGCAAAGCGTAGAACCTCATTGTCGTTGTGCGAAATGCAGAATCATTTTGTCGTTCTAAGCAGCGCAGAACTACAAAAAAATTAAAAACAATAAAATATTAAAAAAAGAGTGAACAATGATATTTAATTCTGTTTTAAATACTTTTTTTGAGTTAACATATAATTTTTAATATATAACAAGCACACCACGCACACTACATTTGGACACAAGTTACATTTTGTCAAGTCTCTTAAAAATCTATCAACCTCTCTCCATATAAAAAAGAACCTATCACAATCTAGAACAAAAAAAAAAAAAGAAAATTATACAAGCGGTCAAAAATAATTACGCCTTCCAAATATAACATTGCATAGGTACATTTTTTCCAGATATATTTAATTTAATACATAATTTGGTTAGTGTTAAATAAATATGTACATATTTACATTAAATATTTAAATAAATATCTACATAAATATCAAATTTTAAATTGCATATTAATATTTATAAGTTTTAGTTTTGGTATGTTATTTAATACTTTTATTTTTTATATTGCTATTAACATTTTATTCCAAACTCTAATTTCTATTAAATATTTAAATAACTAAATTATTTTTGATATTTTGTATATTTTACAAACTTTAAACTAAATATTAATATTTAAGTATTTTTTAGATTTAAATTATTAAATATTATAGTTTCAAATTAATATTTACATATTTTAATTTTTACACAAATATTAATATTATCCAGATATTTTTCCCTTTTAATTTATGATACTTAATGTTAAATAATTATTTAAATATTTAAATATTTAAATAGTGTGTATAGTGGAAATACGATCAGTAAAAATTATGATTTAGTAAATAATTTAAGAAACTTAATATTAAATAATTATTTAAATATTTAGTAGTTCTGTGCTGCGTAGAACCACATTGTCGTTCGGCAAAGCACAGAACTACCTTGTCGTTTTGTGACCCGCAGAATCACGTTGTGGTTCTGTGCGTTGTGGTTCTACTAAGCACAGAACCACATTGTCATTCTGCGAAATGCATAACCATCTTGTCAATCTCCGAATCGCAGAACTACCAACGTAGAACTACTAAAAAAATTAAAAAAAAAAAAAAAAAAGAGTGAACAATGATATTTAATTCTACTTTAAACACTTTTTTGAGTTAACATATAATTTTAAATATATAACACGCACACTACATTTTTAATATATAAATTTAAATCCAAACGTATTTAAATAAAAAACTTAAATATAAATATATTTAAATATAATATATATTTTTCCAATTTAATGTATTTTTTAATTCTAATATAATATATTTAGTGTTAAATGAAAATCTAACTAAAGTGAAAATATATTTATTGGTAGTTCTGTAGTTCAGCATAGTGAAGATTTTTTTTCTAGCTCAAAACTATTTTTTTTATAATTTTCTTTATTTTTTTATAATTTTTTTGCAGTTCTTTTGTAGTTCTATAACTGTAGAATTACTTTATTTTATGTTTTAATATAATGACATTTTTGTAATATTGCAGTTCTGCACAGTAAAGAATATTTTTATTCAATGATTTAATTTAAATAATCTTGTAAATATTATTATTTAATTTAAAATTTTATAAGAATAAAACTATAAGAATATTTAATATAAATATTTATTTAACTTTAAATATATTAAATTAAAATGAAAAGAATATTTGTATAATGTTACATTAAATATTTAAGTATTTATTGTTTGAGTAATAGTGCATTTGTATTAAAGTATTTTTACTATACATCATTTATTTCAAATCCTTTTTATATTTTTAGTATAATCATAAAATTTTTTAATAAAATTATCATTATTTTGCATATATTTAGTATTTTTAAAAATATTTTTATAGTATCACATTATAAAAAAATTTTATGTATTATATAATATTTTAATATAACACTTTTAGATTTTTTTAATATCAAAATATTTGTAAAAATTTTTTTTACTTATTACTTTTAAATCATAATTTTTCTAGTATCTTAATATTAATATTAAAGTATTTTTATATATGCACGAATATTTTGTATATAATAAAATTATAATATTTTTTGCATATATTTATTTTTTTATAAATTTTTTTATGATGACATTCTTATAATATTAGTAGTTTTGCAATGACATTTTTGTAATATTTAAGCATAGTGAAGAACTATCCGCAGAACTATGATAATGGTATTCTTGTAATATTAGTTGTTTTGCAATGACATTCTTGTAAATTGATAGTTCTGTAATGGTATTCTTGTAATATTAATAGTTCTGTAATGGTATTCATGTAATATTGGTAGTTTTGCAATAGTATTCTTGTAATATTGGTAATTCTACAATGATATTCTTGTAAATTATTTGTTCTACAATGATATTATTGTAATATTGAAGCATAGTAAAGAATTAACAACTGCTACACCACAGTGTGTTGGTTCTTTCTTTTTTTTTTCTCTCTCTCTCTTCTTACCTTACTCCTTATTAATTTTTCTTTTTTGATATATGTGAATGATATTATTTGATTATTTTTTATTAATATTAATAAAATTTGAAATTATGGATTTTAAATAGAAAACAATAATATAATAATAAAATAATTAAAATAATATAATATTAAATTAGACATCATAAAAGAAATTAAATAACTAAAAGAAAGAAAAAAAATCTAGTGAACAAGAAAAATGAAAAAGAAAAGTGGAGGTTTGATCCAAGATTACCATTGTTTAGGATATATATAATAAATTAATTATAAAACTTATAAAATCAAGTTTCTCAGGCAAAATAATTTTTATCTTTTTTATTTTAGGTAAATATGTCTCCAAAGATAGGAATTCATTTTTTTAATATTAAAAATGTTATTATGAAAATTTTTTTAATATTAAAATTCTGACTTGCCAGTGACGGTGGATATATATAACAAATCAATTATAGATTAATTTAAATTAATTTATAAAGTGCTGGCACATTAACTAGTCAAGCAGATAAGCTAGCATAATTATAATAGTTAATATCACTGACAAAATAAAAAAAGAACATAAGCATGCATAAAAGAAAGTAAAATATCTCTGCGGTCATCACCATCTCCATTTGCCTCATTATAGAGAAACAGAAAAAGCGAGAAAGAGCATAGTATGTTCCTGTATCCATTTTGGGTTTTAATTTTTTTTAATGACTTATAATTTCTAAAATTACATATATTAAATCTTTTTCTTAAAATTTTAGAAGCAACTGTCTCTCTTTCCCATAAAGGTTTTGGTATCTTAGAGATATAATTCATCCAATAAATTTTTAATCATCAATTTGAATTTCTCCACTACTTTGTTATTGTACTCTGCGCTTTTGTATACTAAACAGAGTCACAACTTTAAAATAATTAATATTTATATAAAATTTTTTTATTTATATTTTTATATTTATATGTTTTTCTTTGTGCCCGGCAAGAGCGCGGGGTTTGGAACCTTAAATTTCAAAATATTATATTTTTGTATTATATAATTTTAATTTTAATAGTATTAAAATACTATAGTAATCTTGGTATATGCAAAAACATTTTGCATATAATAAAATCATCAATATAATACTTTTTCATATTTTTAGCATAATTGAAAATTTTTATAATACCATTATCATTATATTAATAACACATGACTCAAGGAAAAAATATTTTTTTAGTATAAAAATATCTTCAAATATTTTTAAAATTATAATTTTACATTATTATAATATTATAGCAAATTTATTATACATTATTGATTTCAAATATTTTTGATATTTTTAGTGTAATCATATAATTTTTTAATAAAAGTATTGGTAGTTAGAACTACTTGATAGTTCTGCATAGTGCAGAACAATTTGATAGTTCTACACCAAATAGTTCTGTGAGAAAGAGTATAATATTTTCTTGTGTCCATGGGAGATAAAAGAGAACGAGAAACATTGTGAAAACACTCAATTGTCAACTCAATTCTTTAAAACTTTCACAACCAAGACAAAAATCAAATTTTAAATTGCATATTAATATTTATAAGTTTTAGTTTTGATTTGTTATTTAATACTTTTATATTTTATATTATGATTAACATTTTATTCCAAACTCTAATTTCTATTAAATATTTAATTTAGGATACTTAATGTTAAATAATTGTTTAAATATTAAAATAGTGTGTATAGTAAATAGACAATTAGTAAAAATTATGATTTAGTGAATAATTTAGGATACTTAATATTAAATAATTATTTAAATATTAAGTAGTTCTGCACGATGTAGTTCGGTGAAGCGCAGAACTAGCTTGTCATTGTGCAACCCGTAGAATCATGTTGTGGTTCTGTGCATTGTGGTGCTACTAACCGCAGAATCATGTTGTCGTTCTGCGAAATACAGAACCACCTTGTTGATCTCTGAACTACAAAACCACCAGCACAAAACTACTAAAAAAATTAAAAACAATAAATAAAAAAAATAGTGAACAATGATATTTAATTCTGGTTTAAACATTTTTTTTGAATTAACATATAATTTTAAATATATAACACGCACACTACATTTTTAATATATAAATTTAAATCCAAACGTATTTAAATAAACAACTTAAATCTAAATATATTTAAATATAACATACATTTTTTCCATTTTAATGTATTTTTTAATTTTAATATAATATATTTTGTGTTAAATGAAAATCTAACTAAAGTGAAAATATATTTATTGGTAGTTCTGTAGCTCAGCACAATGAAGATTTTTTTAAAATTCTTTTCTAGCTCAGAACTACTTTTTTTTTTAATAATTTTTTTGGAATTCTTTTTGTAGTTTTGTAGCTATAGAATTACTTTTTTATATTTTAATATAAAGACATTCTTGTAATATTGGTAGCTCTGTAGTTCTGCATAGTGAAGAATTTTTTTTTAATTTTTTTCTACATTTGGTAGTTCTGCAGTTCCGTAGAATTATTTTTTTTTAATTTTTTTATAATTTTTTTCCTTCAGTTTTGCTTTTGAAAGTTTTATAGCTGTAGAACTACCTTTTTTATTTTTTAATATAATGGCATTCTTGTAATATTGATAGTTATGCAATTCTGTATACCGAAGAATTATTTATTTTTTTAATTTTTTAATTTTTAATTTTCTAATTTTTTAATTTTAAAATTTTAAAATTTTAATTTTTTTTTATTTTTTTTTATTTTTTTTATTTTTTTTATTTTTTACGTTTAGTAGTTCTGTTGTTTTGCAAAACTATTTTTGTTTCCTTTTTTTTTTATATTTTTTTCTCCACCGTAGAACTACATTTTTTTATTTTTTAATATAATAGCATGTATTTTCGTGGTTCAACACGGTGGAGAATTTTTTTTTTCGAACTTTGGTAGTCTACAGTTCTGCAGAACAACTTTTTATTGTTTTTTTATATTTTTTTTCTACAGTTAGTTCTGTAGCTTCAGAACCATTTTTTTATTTTTTTAATAATTTTTATAATGTCATTATGCTTTTGGTAGTGCTGTAGCTATAGAACTACACTTTTATTTATTTATTAATATAATGACATTCTTGTAATATTGGTAGTTCTGGAGTTCTGCACAAGAATTTTTTTTTTATTTTTTTCTACTTTTGGTAGTTCTTTTATTCCGCAGAACTACTACCCCTTTTTTTATTTTGTTAATAATTTTTTACAATGGCATTCTTGTAATATTGGTACATCTTTTTTATTTTTTAATAATTTTTTATAATAGCATTCTCTTTTTTTGTTCTTTTAGTAATTTTTTATAATGACATTATATTGGTAGCGTTTTATTTTTAATATAATAACATTCTTGTAATATTGATAGTTTTGCAATTCTACACAAGAATTTTTTTTTTAAATTTTTTTCTACCTTTGGTAGTTTTGCGGTTGCGCAGAACTACTAATCTTTTTTTTTTTATTAATTTTTTATACTGACATTATTGTAATATTAGTAACTCTTTTTTATTTTTTAATTATTTTTTATAATAGAATTCTAACAGTGAGTTGAATTGGTAGTTCTGTAATTATAAAACTATATATTTTTTATTTTTTAATATAATTGTATTCTTATAATATTAGTAGTTCTATAGTTCTGCACAAGAATTTTTTTAAAAAAATTTTTCTTTACGTTTGGTAGTTCTGCGGTTGTGTAGAACTATTATTTCTTTTTTTATTTCTTATTAGTTTTTTATAATGGTATTGTTGTAATATTGGTGACTCTTTTTTATTATTTTTTAATAATTTTTTATAATAGCATTCTAGCATTGAGTTGAATTGTAGTTCTGTATTACTGGGCATATGCCATACAACCAAACAATGGTTTTTATTTTCTTTGTATTTTTTTAAGGTTGTTCCTTTTTTTGTCTGTATTGATTGTTCTTCGAGAATTCTACATTTAGTTTGGATAAGGATACTAAGTGCTCAGTTATAATAAATAATAAATAGACTATTTTGGGTAAAACTCTTTCATTGAACACAACAGGTTCAAAGCATGTTTCTTTCTCTTAATAAATCCAATACAAAATATCATTGATAGTAACAAAAGTTTTAGTTTTTAGATATATCGAATATTTTCTATCATATTATTTTAATTTAAGAATATTATGAATTAAAAATATTATTAAAAAAATTCTACACCAATGTTTGATGGTTAGATTTTTTTTTTTTTTTTTTTTTTTTTTAGTTTTTCTTTAGTGACTTCATACATTGTGACTTTTTACTTTTAAAATTAAAAAAATTTTTTTGACTTCATTCTTTTAAAATTATGGAATGACTTCATATATGTGTTTCCAAGTCATACTTTACAGAATGCTTAGTCGTACAGCCATAAAAAAGTGACTTCATACACACTATTTAAAATTCAAAAAAGTCATAACCACGTTGCAAAAAACATAACCATGTTGTCATTTTGCGCTATGTAGAACCACGTAGTGGTTTTGCAAAGCGCAGAACAACGCAGGACTATGTTATAGTTCTGCGAAGTGTAGAACCACAATGTCTTTTTGCGCAATGGTGAACCACTAAAAAAAATTAAAAGCAATATACAAGCATATCTATCAACTTAGAACAAAATTTATCATAACATTCAAGTATATATATACATGTATATATTTACTTTTGTAGTGTAGTTCTGCAGTTCTGTACTACAGAACTACATAATGTTGCAATTCTGCTCAGAACTTGCAGAACCAAAGTTCTGCACTGTAAAACCACACTTTTTCGAAATCACAGTTTCGTTGTTCCATGAAATAGTAGCTCTATGATTGTAAAACCACAAAACAGTTGTTCAGCGAAACAACAATCATAATTCTACGAATTTACAGTTCTATAAAATCATAGTTTTTCTATGAAAGAGTTGATTATGTTCCTGTGGTTCTATGATTGCAGTTCTGTGATTGCGAAATCACATTTTTTGATTGCGAAACCATAATTTTATTAACCAATTTAAAGAACTGTATCAGAAAGTAAATGAAAAAACTTATCAAATAGACGAAAAACAAAATTTGCAATAAATAAGATAAAATAGTAATCAAACACATAAACCTCAACCGAGCAAAACAATGAAATTCCACCAAGCACACTTCAGTAACCGACTCAATGACTTAAAAATAGTTATCAACTGAGCTCCCAAAAAAAAATCCAACCCAAAGAATCTACATTGATATTTAAATCAACTGTTCTCGTATATCTACAAAATATAGAAATCATATATCTAGAAATACTAAATTGTAAACGATTCTTTACAATTAACATGAAAACTGAATTTCCCGATGTTACATAATTAGAAATAGGAAAAAGCAAACACAGGTTTTTATAGGATCACTTCTATACACCAGATTATCATCGCAAGCAACACCACTTTCAAGCAGCTAAAACAAAAAAATAACCTTCAGCAGTAAACATGAAGAGTGGTAAAACAAACGCCAAGCAAAACAAATGTTTAGAAACTCAAACCTTCAAAACAATGGAATCACAACTATACACCACAATTATCATCATTAGGCACATTACCCTCCTCAACAGGAACAAAAAAAGTAACATTTTTGAATTAAAAAGAAACACAAAGAGTAACAAATAGAATCAAGGTAGAATCAAGTGGAACAAAGTAAATGTTTAGAAACAAAAAAGACAAACACAAACCTTTACAGCCGAGAGCAATCAAACAAATGCTTAAAAACACAAACCTTTAGAACAGAGGAATCGCCACCATACATCACAATCATCATCATTAGGCACATCACTCTCCACAACAAGAACTAAAAAAAGTAACATTTTTGAATTAGAAATAAATACGAAGAGCAGCAAGCAAAATAAAGGTGGAATAAAGCGGAACAAAACAAATGTTAAGAAACAAGAAAAACAAACACAAACACAAACCTTTATAGCAAAGAGCAATCACTTCCATAATGAATAGCTGAATGTCTCCATTTGATAACTTCCATACACTATATTATCATCACAAACAACACCACTCTCCAGGGGCTTTCAAAAAAAAAAAACCTCAGCAGTAAACATGAAGAGTAGCAAAACAAACACCAAACAAAACAAATGCTTATAAACACAAATCTTTAAAACAGAGGAATTGCCACCATACACCGCAATCATCATTATTAGGCACACGACTCTTCTCAACAAGAACTAAAGAAAGTAACATTTTTGAATCAGAAATAAATACGAAGAAAGCAGAATAAAGGTGGAATAAAATAGAACAAAGCAAATGTTAAGAAATGAGAAAGACAAATACAAACCTTCATAGTAGAGAGCAATCACTTCCATAATGAGCAGTTGAACGTCTCTATTTGCCCCGACGCGCATCTGCCCGCTTTTATAATGACTAACAAAGTCATATTATTTCATCTACACGATAAATAAAATGAGAAGAGAAAGTCTAATTACAGAAGGCAAAGTCTAATCACAGAAGGCAAGCAATGAGTATCAAAAGGAATGGCCTCATTTACATTTTTTTCCCAAAAGTACATAGATAGATAAATTGACAAAAATACCCAACCGCTGCAGCCATGCCTTCTGTGAAATCAGCAACAAAATCAACCTCATTAATATTTCTGAAAATGAAAATGAAAATGAAAATGAGTGGTGGCAGGAGGGTTGTTGATACTTATAATGTTCAAAATAAAATAAAAAAACTAAAAAGATATTAAATGATAAAGAGAGAAAAAAACAAAAGACCACATCAGCTCCACCTCACCAATGAGCAATCACCTTCCGCCAACTAGAGGATGACGAAATCCAGGTGGCACGGGGTCTTTCACGCTTATATCTATATTGTTAACTAGGAGGAACACACCACGCGTTGCGCGGTGCAGAGTTTTAAGTTTGGTTGCATAATGAGGGGACGTACCCGGTGTGGTTTAGTGATTTTTGTATTTGTTTGAGTTTTGGGATATTTGTAAATTTTCTTTATAATATTAAAAGATTATATCTAAAAAAACTGTAAAAAATAAATTTTGAAATTATTTTTATATCAAAAAAATCGTTACAATGATCTTGGTACCGTGGAGTGACAAAGGGTATGGAATTCAAATCTATTTTTATGATGCGGATGAGACTATTACAAGGAGAGCTAAGAACTATGACAAATTGAGAAAAAACATTTTGGAATTCCTTCACAATTTATATTTTTAATATCATGTCATTTTTGTAATATTGGTAGTTTTACGAAAGGAAGAATTTTTTTTAAAAAATATTTTCTATCTTTGGTAGTTCTGTGGTTCTGTAGCATTCTTGTATTTTTTTTAAACCATTCTTGTAGTATCATAATATTGGTAGTTCTATAGTGTTCTTTTATTTATTTATTTTTTCTATGGTAGTTTTGCCGTTTTGTATTTTTTTTTCTACGGTAGTTATGCCGTTCTATCATTCTGCAGAGCCACTGCTCCTTTTTTTTAATTTTTAATAATTTGAAATTATGGCATTCTTGTAATATTGGTCACTTTTTTAATTAATTTTTAATAATTTTTTATAATTGCATTCTAAGTTTTTAATAATTTTTTATAAGGGCATTTTTGTAATATTGGCAAGACTTTTTTTCAACAAATATTTTAAATTAAAATGGAAAAATATTTAGATAATATTAATATCTGTGTAAAATTTAAAATATATAAATATTAATTTGAAATTATAACATTGAATAATTTAAGTTTAAAAAAGGCATAAATATTAATATTGATTGAACTTCATGCAATATATCAATTGGTTTAATATTGATTGAACTTCATGCAATATTTCAATCGGTTGAGATGATAGGCCAGGTTAGTAAACGAAATATTAGACATTTTTTATTATAAATTATAAATGGATTTAAAAAATAAATTTTCCTATAAATCTTTTTTAGGGCGTGATCCTACATATTATAATATTATAATTATTTTTTGTTGCAAAAATGATTCTATGGGGTTTGGAATGTTAGAGTTGAAAGTATTATATAATTATAAATTTAAGAATATTATAATACCATAGTATTTTTGTTATATGTAAAACCGTTTTGCATCTAATAAATATAAATGAATACTTTAAAGAAAAATAGTATATAGAATTAATAATTTTAATAACTATTTGATGACATAATAAATCTAATAAATTAACTATTCCATAGGAATAAAGTTAGTGTCTTTTGGTTCGTATTTAATAAGAGTTTGTGCCGATGAAACTGTCGAAGTGGTCTATCTCCATAAGTTAAAAGCTTTATTTATTCTTTTTTTTGAATAATCTAGAAATTACTTAGAGTTAAGTTTCAAAGTTTTCAAATCAAAGTTTTAATATTCTTAACAATTATTTTCTATCAAAACCCTTTACCCTAGTAGTTTTAAAAACTTGATGTATTTAGTAGAATCATTTGAAATAAGAACACATTATTTTTATGGATTTCTATTAAAATATCAAAGGCGTTGTAAATACATGCATATATATAGGAAAAAAAAGTTGGTCTACTACACATGCACATGTTGATAGATCCCATACGTAATCATAGTACACAATTATATAAAGAAATAAAAAAAAGATACACTAATTAATTACTTTTTATTCTTTCTCTTTCTTTTCTTCCATTTCTCTTTCGTTTCTTCCAATTAGATGTGAGTAACATATGAAGAATGCGGAAGTGATATGGAAATTCAGAACCATGAGAAATATGTAGAACTATGGCAAGCATAACTATGAAATGCAGAAGTAAAACGAATGAAAACCATGAAATCCATAACCAGTGGGAAAAGCAAAGCCGTTTGGAAGTGGAGAACCATGTAGTCGCAGAACTATGGAATATTTAAAAGAGAAACTTTGAAGAAAAAATTAAAAAGGTAATTTAATTTTTTAAAAGTTTTATTTTTTATTTTTTTAAACGGCTATAATTCAATGTTTGTTGTGCTTCTGTGGGAAGCAAAAACGTGGGCAAATGCATTAAGATAGAGAGATAGGAAGATGTAAGCGAGTTAAGCTAAATGAAATACATAAAATATGAAATACATTGCATTATTGAAGATGGAAGAAGAGATGGAGCAAGAACTGTTAGATAATGGTGACTCAATCACGCAACGGAAGCAACAGTAAATAATTTTTCAGAATCGTAAAATATAAGTTTACGGTATACCTCAATCGGTAATGCAGAACAGAAATTGCAAACTCTGATCGGGAATAACTCGTAGTCAGGATGATAGCCTCATATAACGAACTATCACCGTAGAATCACAACGTCTCAATCCTTAGTCCGATGATCCGAAAATTCCCTCAATCGGTGATTTTTCTCTCTTTTTCTCTCTTAGAAAAATCCCTTTTTTCTTTCTCTAAAATGAAGAATTTTCATGCATCCTCACGTAGGTTGTTTTTGGAGTTAAAGTCTTTTTAGGGAAGTTAGGAGTTTTGTGGTTGAATAGGATAATGGGGTTTAACCACCCATTATCCCCTTAAGTAAAAAATTCAATTTTTTTTTTTTTTTTTTTTTACTTTATACCTCACGTGGGCACTTCATAAACCAACATCTGCCACTTGCACACGAGAGCATTTTTCATCTGTCACGAGATCACAACTCATGTGATCTCTGACATCATCCTACTAAACTTTCATACAAGATTGAACGTCGTGCGACTAGCGAGTACACCTGCAAACAAAGACTCCTCGACACACCTGTTAGGATGATCGAGTAGTTACTGTTAATATCATAAGAAAGCTCGTTGTACCCCAGATCCAAGACTAATCACATTCGTCGAGCTACTTTCCTCACCGAAAGTAATCCCCAGATATCACTCAACTATGTATCTACTATTATATTCAAATCCCTATATGGATGAACATAAAAGACCGGTCGGTGAATACAACATAATAATGCAATGTCAATTGGTCTTCCTTTTCCCAAACTCAAATCTATCGATCTTAATTCAGTTACTTTTCTAGACCTGTCCCTCAGACCTCAATTTATCTTCCGGGCCATTGGTAAACAGACTAAAGTAGCAAACACTGAATCATGATCTCAAGAGACAGCCAAAAGTAATAAGGACACAAGAGATCCCACCCAATGGATCTCGAGTCTCACACAATGGGGTTTGGGGATAAATTTTAAATTATTATCTCAAGTAATATAGCTCCCACTATCCCAAGTCATCTTTTCACACGTGGTATGAAATACATGCCACAGTGTTACTCCCCCATCTCTCAGAAGGGCATATGTCAGATTTCTCTAACACTGTGCAGGTATGGGGACGTAGTCTACATATAAGACTTTACCTAAAGATCTCAGAAAGAGTACCTAAGAGACAATATCACAAATTACAGGTGATATCTGAGATCTCAAACCTGGCTACTCACAAGCAACATGGATGTGGGTACTTCCATGTCGGTCATATTACATATGACCTCATCCTGAACACGTATCAGGGCGACTTATGTTCTAACAGGGCCACTCTCAAAACCTCTTACAGTTAGAAACCGTCTCATCCCCGCTCACTCAAAGCTGGAGGTAGTCACTCGTGTGAGAGAGTTGACCTCGCCTGCCCGACATATCTATTTTCACATCACACAACATATATATGATAATTAAAAGTAAGTGTATTAAATGAAACGTATAATACAAAAGTGACTGAATAATGCACTATAATCATATACATATATAATCAATAAGTATCAACGTCATCAATAAGTACAAATTGAGAAATGTCAGTAGATATTCAAACCCAATGACTCTCTATACCCTAAAAAAAAGTCTCTAGTGATGGGTTTGGTGAAGGGATCAGCCACCATGCTATGTGTCGAAATGTACTTGACGGTCACTTCACCCTTCTCGATGATGTCTCTAACGTAATGGTATCTGGTGTCGATGTGTTTAGTTCTACTATGAAACTTAAGGTCTCGAATGTAAGCGATAGCGGCCTGATTATCACAATAAATCATTATAGGTCTCCCACTATCCACTACAATCCCTAAGTCATTCAATAGTCTCTGGATCCAAACACTCTCCTGAACTGCAACTGAGCATGCCACGAACTCAGCCTCCATTGTAGATAGAGCAACACAGGTTTGCTTCTTACTGCTCCAAGAGATGGCTCCCCCATTGAGCAAGAAAGCAAAACCTGATGGTTTCCCCAGTCGGCGTCTGAATAGTCCACAAGGCGCAAATCACCTCCTCCGTAACTCAAGGAGAAGTTTGCAGTTCCTTTTAGATATCGGAAAATCCTTTTCACTGCTCTCGAGTGACCCCGTCCAGGATTTGCCTAATATCTACTCACCAGACCAACTGCATAACAAATGTTCGGTCTAGTACACAACATTGCGTACATCAAACTTCCGTACTTTACTCATTTCCCTTACTTGTTCCTGAGTTTTCGGACACATGTCCAGGCTCAGGCCTTCACCTTTGGAGATTGGAGTATCTATGAGATTATAATCATTCATCCCAAAACGCTCGAAAATTTTCTTAATGTAGGTCTCTTGTGAAAGAGCTAACATCTTTCTCGAGCGATCCCTCTAGATCTTAACTCCAAGGATGAACTTAGCTTCACCCATGTCTTTCATGTGGAAACTGGATGACAACCATACTTTGATGGTCATTAAATACTTAATGTTGTTTCCAGCCAACATTATGTCATCCACATACAACACAAAAGAGTTATCGGACCGAATCAGATAGACATAATGATCCTCCTCGACCATCGTAAAACCATAAGATATCACCTCCTCATGAAATCTTAGGTACCACCGCCTGGATGATTGCTTTAGACAGTATATCGACTTCCGAAGTCGACAGATCTTGTCCTCTTGACCTACCAGAACAAACCTAGGGGCTGTTCCATGTAGATCTCCTCATCCAGGCTCCCGTTAAGAAAAACGGTCTTAACGTCCATTTGGTGTAACTCAAGATCCAGACTAGTGACAATCGTCAAAAGTAAACGGATCGAGGTAAATTTGACTACTGGGGAGAAAGTCTCCTCTTAGTCAATGCCCTTAGTCTGCGTGTAACCCTCGGCTACTAGACGGGTCTTGTACCTCTCAATCGATTTGTCGGCCTTTCTTTTAATTTTGAAAACCCATTTGTTTCCAATGGCCTTTCTTTCCTCAGGTAAGTCAACTAGCTCCCAGACTTCGTTGACTCTCATTGATTCCATTTCCTCGTGCATGGCCTGTACCATTGGTCCTTTGCTGAACCCTCGAGAGCTTCCTGTGTAGTCCTCGGCTCTTCATCGTCCTCAGGAGTCACAATGAGGATCTCATCCTCAATCGGGAAATGGCGACGTGGCACTTGTCCCCGACTACTCCTTCAAGGAGAGAGAGGTCCCACACCTTTAGATGGATTGCTCCCACTAAGATCAAGATCCATAATCGGCTCTTGAGTCTCGTCACTGGGTTCTGCTGAGCCACTAGGCTCATCCACCTCGTAGAAGGTGAAATCTCGATCAATTTCTCCTCTTTTAGGGAAATCACTCTCAAGAAATGAGATATCACGAGACTCTATCTCAGTGACAGTGCCGTCCGTATGCTCTCTTAGGAACACATATCCTTTGGATTGTTCAGAGTATCTAATAAAGATACACTTCTTTCCTCGCGGTCCTAACTTGTCGTACTGGTGCGAGGAATCACGAACATACGCAGTGCAACCCCATGGTCTCAAGTGGCTAAGGTCAGGCTATCTTCCTGTCCAAAGCTCGTATGGGGTGCTGACTACAGACTTTGTCGGAACGCGGTTAAGAACATAGGCCGCAGTCAACAACGCATCCCCCTAATGGGAGATAGGTAAGTTGGCCTGTGCCATCATCGACCTCATCATCTCCAACTGAGTCCTATTCCTTCTCTCGGCTACTCCGTTCTGCTGAGGAGTAGCAGGAATAGTTAACTGTCTCATAATACCTCTATCGGAACAGAACTCTTTGAATTGCTTAGACAGATACTCGTGCCCCCGATCGATTCTGAGAGTTTTCACCCTCAAGTCTAGCTGATTTTCAACCTCACTGATAAACCTCCTGAAGCATTCTAGTGCCTCAGACTTGTGCGAGATCATATAGACGTAACCGAAACACGTGTAATCGTCTATAAACGTAATAAAATACGTGGCTCCGTTTCGGACTCTCACATTCATGGGTCCGCAAATGTCGGAATGAACCAATTGCAATGGAGTCCCAGCTCTCATTGCTTTCCCAAATGGTTTTCTAGTGGCTTTGCCCACAAGACAAAACTCACATACGGACAACTGGACCTTGGTTAGCGGGCCCAACAAGCCACTGGTGGCTAACCGGGCCATCCTCTCTTACCCTATGTAGCCAAGGCTACTATGCCATGCATTCACATCATCCACTACACTATCTGATGCAAAAGAAATAGGAGAAGAAGAATAAATCTCATAACATGAAATCATATCTAGTACATAAAGTCCCTCATGGACCAAATCGGAACAAATTAAAGAACTATCATAAGTAATTGAAACTCTAGAGTTTCCCAACAACACTGAATATCCTAACAAATCCAAATATCGGACAGATACTAGATTCCGCCTAATCTCAGAAGCATACAAAACATCATGAAGATATAAGACTTGGTTACTTCGTAGCAATAGCTTGCAAGTGCCAATCTCTTTCACTTCTACAAATACTCCATTCCCTACATACAGCCTCCTTGCCTGGGGACTTAAACGGCGGAATTCCATGTATGTGCTCCTATCCTGAGCTACATGGTCCGTGGCTCCTGAGCCTACAATCCACAAAGGAGAAGAGTTAATGAGCATCACACTAGATGACACGTAACTCAAACCATATAAAGAAGAAGGACATATTTTTCGCTTGCCACACTCGTGTGCGAAATGTCCAAACTTGCCACAAACATAGCATTGGACTTTGTTCTTATTGAGCTCATTCTTCTTGCGCTTCTGTCCTTTGTCGTCGGTCTTGGCATGTTGCTTCTTCTTGCCTTGGCCCTTGGCCTTCTTCTCATGCTTGCGCCACTTGCACTTTAAACCCCGAGAGCTCTTACTCGACTCCGCAATATTAGCATGAGCAGAAGAAGACCTAGCCACCTCCTGAAGCTCCTTCTCGAGCTCACAGGCCTACTTACGTCCATGAAAGTTTGAATACTCTCAGTGTGCATGAGATAGATCTTAACCACATCCCAGGAGTCAAGCAAGGACTGGATCACACCCAGTACCTGAAACTCATTAGATATCAGCTCCCCCATATTCTTCAGATAGGTGATCATACTCGACATGTGCATTAAATGCTGTTTCATTGTATGATCGTGGCTCTTCTTGTAAGTGATGAATTTATAGGTCAGCATCCTCACCTTAGGAGCTGACGGGGCGCCATATTGCTCTCTCAGAGCATGCCAGATCAACTGTGCAGTAAGATACTGCTCGTAAATCGGAATCAGCTCATCGTGCATGCAACTAAGAAGGATCACCCTCGCTTGGCTATCCTTCTTTTTCCAAGCACGATACACCTCCTGATCCCGTTGTGCTTGTGCCATGGTACCCTCCTCGGGATCCACCATCTCGTTCTTAAGAACTTCCCCGAGTTCTTGTTCCTTGAAAACAAACTGAACCTTCCGGTGCCAAATATCATAATTGTCACCGTTCAGCTTGTCTCCCTTAACGAGATCTAGAACGACAGTTTTCGTAATAGCCATGTCTCTATCACACAGAAAAAAAGACATTAGTAACAATTGATACTTAAATTTACAATTTTATGTACCTTATGAATCACTAAAACCAAAATGATTGGAATACAGACCCCAAGACGAGCGTATGAGTCAACGGACACCATACACCATAATCCGGGATTGCCTTTCATCATTCGGATTGGGATACGGCGCATAAAAGACCCACAAATAGTCATTTTTTATCACAAATCCCCTAAAAATTAGAGAAAATCCAATTTTTGGACAGCCTACGCGCCGCCATGAGGGTTCATGCGCCACCGGACCCCCGGCGGTGCGTCCCACGTGCTCTCACGCGCTAGGGAGGCACCTCGGCGCATACAGGATGCGCAGTGCGTGAGGCATGCGCTTACACGCGCCCTGTGCATGTTATCCCACGCGCCTCACACGCGGGCGCACGGGTGATGCGCCTGCACGCGCACAGCCCGCTTTCACCGGGTCGGATCCGGACGCGGGCGCGGGTCAGAACCCGGATCCAGGTAGCGGGTCGAGCCTGACCCGGTTCGGTCCAGACCCGGTCTGGACCGGTTGGCCTCATGTGTCTACGCGCGCATGAGGAACACGTGCCCCGTCCCTAGGCACAAACGCACCTCCGCGTGCGTGTTGTGTACGCACCCCACTGTTGGGCTTCATCTTCGCCTGAATATGTCTGCAACTGGGTTTTTCAACCCGTCTCCGAAATCCTCACATTCCGGTATAAACAACATACAATATATATATCAAAATATAGATCTAGCAGAGACAAATACAGATCTACCATTTTCATGCTCTGATTTGACCTAAAACTCGCCAAATGTGGGGTTGAAGTGTTCGGTCACTATTCACGATTGAATGCTTCAACCAGAATTTTCTTAACCTTATCGTACTCAGAAAATTATGAAAAAATTATTTTCGTATTCTACGTGAGTTGGATAACACAGTGGTATGATTGGATTCACGAAATTCATCCGTGATCCGAACCCCAAATTTTATACCTTATATTTTTATACCCAAATTTAATTCTGAAAAATTATTTAAAAATATATCTAACATGCTCTGATACCAATGTTAGATAATGGTGACTCAATCACGCAACGGAAGCAATAGTAAACAATTTTTCAGAATCGTAAAAGATAAGTTTACGGTATACCTCAATCGGTGATACAGAACGGAAACCGCAAACTCTGATCGGGAATAACTCGTAGTCGGGATGATAGCCACGTATAACGAACTATCACCGCAGAATCACAACGTTTCAATTTTTAGTCCGATGATCTGAAAATTCCCTCCATCGGTGATTTTTCTCTCTTTTTCTCTCTTAGAAAAATCCCTTTTTTCTTTCTCTAAAATAAAGAAATTTCATGCATCCTCACGTGGGTTGTTTTTGGAGTTAAAAGTCTTTTTAGGGAAGTTAGGAGTTTTGTGGTTGAATAGGATAATGGGGTTTAACCACCCATTATCCTCTTAAGTAAAAAATTCAAATTTTTTTTACTTTATGTCCCACATGGGCACTTCATAAACCAACCAAATAACATATTCCTCAATAAAAAAAAAAACGTTTCATGGGTATTTTGGAAAACTTAAAGAGATTATTCTTCTCTCATTTTAGGCCTTACTTTTCATTTTCCTTCCTGTCTCTCTTTACTGCTGGTGGAGGAAGCCGAGGGAGATGAAACAGACGGAGAGGTATTAAACAGGAAGGATGGCACATGTGGCAGCATAGATGGCATGGATGGCATTGGTGTCGTAGGCATAAAAGTAGCGGCTGTGCTTGTGGTACGGATATCAAATGGGTTGCGGATGTTAGATGAAGTTGTAGGATTTGGTCGAGGAGGTGTAGGTGCATGCAAGTTGGACGGGGCAGGGCGCGAGGAAGAAGAGGGATATTCCAGAAGTCCTTTTGTGCTCAAGGTTTTCATCATTATTCGAACAAAATCAGTAGTGTCTCTGTGATCGTGAGACATATTGTTGAATCTATTTCTGGCTGCGTTCCTGATACTGAGTACTTTCTGTGAAATTTTGCATGTTCTGGTGATGTTGTGCACTTTCTTGACTAGAATTCTGCAAATTGTTTTCAAGTTGTGTTAGCCTGCAGTTAAAATCATTTTTAGTTTCTTTCATATCAATCTTCCAAGCATCAAAATTTTCCTGTAAAGTGTCAAATCTTGCATTCATTTGATTTATGATTCTTGTCTCCATTCCCTCGATCCATGCTGGGAGATGTTGAGCAGCTTGTCCCATTGGCATCTGTATATTTTCCGGAATATCTTGAACATCGGCCTGAGTGTTAATGTCGTGAACCCTATTTTCTTCATTTCTATTCCATTCATTATCTTGGAATATCTGGTTTGCTCTCCATAGTGATGCTGCATTTATACTGTTTCTACTGGTGGGTTGAATGTAGCCTTCCTTTGGGAAAGATATTCCATGACTTTGCAAAATATCAGTGATAACATTAGGATAGGATAAATTTAGTCTATCGGTTGTATGTGCAAAAATCATAAAATAAGGAATCAGAAAATGAAAACTAGGATTACGCCTTCTCATAATGCATGACATGAATCAAAAATCCTCAAGCAAAATTGAAGCATGGCTTCTTGCTCTTGATTTTATCACATGTATGATTATTAAATGTAACAGGCGATCGTGCAATCCTAAACGAGAGACATTTATGTTTGGATCCCTCATATGCGGTTCGTTAAGCACGACCTGTGCATTTTCTAAGTAATCTGATTTAATGTACGGTTCACAATCAGAGTACGGAATGTATTCCAAATTATTTTCTGCACAAATAATCTTAGGGTTGATCTCAATATATTGCCCATCAATATACGTAACAAAACCGCATGGCATCGGATGCGTTCACAATAGAAATGAGTTTGGCTATCCTTGTCCATGTCTCCTTCTCCTTCTTCTTCTTCTTCTTCTTCTTCTTGGTCATGATTATCCATGACTTTTATGTTATTGTAAAATATCTTGACTGAATGTTCGTATATATATCTATTTGGTTGAATAATCCATTTGGAACAAATTTCATGTAGATAATCAGCATATCTAAGCCCAATACTTCGTAAAAAGTCTCAATCAATTAAACGAGCTCGGTTTATATTTTTATTAAGAAAACATTTTTGAAACAACTTACTCTTCTTGATTGATGTAAAATTGTTGGTGTCGAATGCTTGGTCGACAGCTTCTTTTCCTTTGGAGGCTCTTCTAGGCGGCATTGTTTTTTGTTCGATTTGGAAGATGAGATGAAGATGGGAAGTCGAAGAAGTATGTTAGAAAATAAAAGAAGTTCATAAATCGGAGCTAGAGTGTCAGGATTGTGTTTGTGATTATGTAAATTTAGAGGAAGGTGATAGGGTATGGAGAAAAACTCATTAAAAAAATAACAAAATAACATGATTGGGACTTACTGGGTGACTCAGAAAAAGGAAAGAAAAGTACTATGCTTTTTGCATGGATGAGTATGTGCCAAAACATGGAACTTTTTTGGGTGGGAGTCAAAAAGGCTATAAGACTATGATGTTGCTTTGGGAACATTGAGTTTTTTCGGGGTGGGAGTGAAAAAGGCCATGAGACTATGTGGAATATGGTATGTTGTTTTGTTAGTTCACGAGTTGCTTAGTTGGAAAGAAAAAGCCTGCATGTTGGTGATGGGATGGGAAGTGTTTAGGGCTTTGGGTGAGATGTTTCAAAATAATAGAGTTGTTTTTTGTTGGAGCCGAAAAAAGGTCTATAGGTTGGTATTCACGGGTTGTTTGAATGAAAAAGGCTGCATGGTAAGGGATGAGTTCTCTGGGTTGGAGTGAAAAATAGTTTTTAGCGTTGTATTTGGAGTTCACGGGTTGTTTGGTTGCCGTGAAAAAGCCTGCATTGATCTGGTTTGATAGATTTAGTCTGTTGGTGTGTATCAGAATCTTGGGTTCTCAATGCATGTGATAGAAATATGGACAAATACGGACAGGCGTTCACTGTCCTGTTAATTTGGATATCAGGATGTGCTGCTCGTGATTGAAGAGAAGAGTGAATTTGATTTTGGAGAAGGCAGGAGAAGAGGAAAAGAAGAGCAGAAGAAATCCCACATGAACTAAATTAAAACTCAATATAACAGCGAGTCAACCCCATAAAAGTCAAAAAAGCGAATTTACTTAGTACTCTGGAATGCAAATATGATTTTTCAAAATTTTAAATGTGTAATTGGATTTGCTTTTAAAGTCAAGATTGGTTGTTGTGATCGAGATGAAAGTGTTTTTAAATGAAAGTGCTTTTAAGTGTATGAAACTTGAGAGAATGGAGAAAGGGGGAACAGAAAGAAAAGCATGTTTAATGTTGAATCATTGTTACTTGTGTGTTAATAATATCACAATGAGTCGCCCTTAGTTATTAGTTATTGAGAACAAGTATGAACCTGCAGCATAAAATAAATTGTAACAGTAAAAATTATTTCTCATCTCATAGTTGGACTCTGTGTGGATCTTCAGAAATGCAAAATAGCTTCTTCCTTATGTGAAAGTACTTCCTTTTGAAGGTTCATCCTCCATGGTCGACTATGGATGCTCCTTCATCGACAAACGCATGCTCCATCGTCGGCAAAGGAGCATCCTTTGTCGATGAAGGCATTCTCCATCGTTGACGTAGGAGCGGCCTTCGTCGATGAACTCATGCTGCTTCATCGACAACGATTCCTCCTTTGGTCGACCTATATAATATATTTTTTTTTAATCTGAGATTTGTCCCAAAAAAAAAACTTTTTGTTATTTTAAATAAAACTTGTTCTAATTAATTTTTAATAGTTTGCTTATAAATAACACATAATAAAATGAATTTTTTAATTTAACCAACTTTTTTAACCTTCCCAAAATTTATTTTGAAAGCACGGGAAAATATTTTGTGTGTTGTTTTGTTTAGGGTTGTGATGGAAATTACATGTAAATAATTTTAAAAATTTTATATTAGATTTGTTTGTATAAAATAAATATTAATTTTTTTCCAAAATTTTTTAGAGTTGTGAGAAAGAGTCATGTATTATTAAAAAACATAATTCGATAAATAATTTAACTGTTAAAATATTTTGATAACATTAAAAAAATTTGAAATGTGATAAATTTGAATATCCGTATTTAGATATTTGAGATTCAAATAGAAAACTAAATTGTAACGGAATGTGATAATATTAAATAATAAGTCAAAACTAAATTATTATTCAATATTTAATGTAATTTAATTAGAGCTATAAATATTTTTATTTAATCTAGAATTGTAGAAGAATAAAAATATTTAGATATTTAATTTAAATAGTTAGAATTATATTTAACACCGAATATATTATATTAAAATTAAAAATTTATCAAAATGGGAAAAAATGCGTGTTATATTTAAATATACGTTTGGATTTAAATTTAAATTGTTTTGGTTAATTTTGCAAAACAAATATAATTTTTTTTTAAATGAAATCTCTATATTTTGATTTAATATTAAATGTATAATATTAAAATGTAAAAATTATTTCTATAATGTTATACTCAAACATGTTTAATTTTTTAAAAATTTTTTTTAGTTGTGCGGGCAGAACCAGAAGTGGTTTGCGGCTCTCAGAACAGTAAGGTGGTTTTACGTTTCGCAAAAATGGCAACGTCATTCTGCGCTTGTAGTTTTACGCTTAGCAGAACAACAACATAGTTTTATGGGTCGCAGAACCACTAGTGGTTTTGCGATTCACCAAACGACAACATCAACGTGGCAACGTGGTGCAGAAATACTAAATATTTAAATAATTATTTAATATTAAGTATCCTAAATTATTGAGTAAATTATAAATTTTATTGATTGTAATAATTATTAAACATAAAGTATCTTAAATCAAAAGGAAAAAATGTCTAATTAATATTAATATCTGTATAAAAATTAAAATATGTAAATATTAATTTGAAGCTACGACATTCAATAATTTAAATCTAAAAAATACTTAAATAATATATATACCGTGTATAAATAATATAGTTGGCATTTCATTTTTATGGGAGTCTATATATACTGTGTATAAATAATATAGCTGGTGTATGAATACCTTAAATAAATTAGTTCGTGCTATTCCTAAAAGATGCTATGTCCAAATTTTTTTTTTTAGTTGTTTTAAATAAAATAAACGGAGACAAAAAATTCATAAAAAAAATTAATTTTAATAGTTCCTGTGTACATAGAGAGATTCAGTGCACTTTTTTAAATGAGGCGCTGATATATTACAGTTGATATATATTAGTATTATTAATTTTAAAACATATAAGTTTTAAATTTAATCTATTAGTATTATTAATTTAAATGATATGAAATTATTATCTTTAACTATTTATGTTATTATTAAACAATTGCCCTAATACTAAATTGTTTTTTACGAGAAATGAAAATATAATTTGTATATCAAGATAATAAAGAAATTAAAGAAACAAATTTTCTACTTGTTGTATTTCCACTATATACACTATTTAAATATTTAAATAAACATTAAGTATCCTAAATTAAAAGGGAAAAAATATCTAGATAATATTAATATTTGTGTAAAAATTAAAATATGTAAATATTAATTTGAAACTATAATATTTAATAATTTAAATCTAAAAAAATACTTAAATATTAATATTTTGTTTAAAGTTCATAAAATATACAAAATATAAAAAATAATTTAGTTATTTAAATATTTAATAGAAATTAGAGTTTAGAATAAAATGTTAATCGTAATATAAAATATAAAAATATTAAATAACAAACTAAAACTAAAAATTATAAATATTAATATACAATTTAAAATTTGATTTTTATGTAGATATTCATTAAATTTTTAATGTAAATATATACATATTTATTTAAAACTAACTAAATTACGTATTAAATTAAATATATCTAGAAAAATGTACCTATGCAATGTTATGTTTGGAAGGCATAATTATTTTTGACCGCTTGTATAATTTTCTTTTTTTTTTTTTTTGTTCTAGGCTATGATAGGTTCTTTTTTATATAAAGAGAGGTTGATAGATTTTTAAGAGGCGTAACAAAATATAGCTTGTGTCCAAATGTAGTGTGTGTGGTGTACGTGTTATATATTAAAAATTATATATTAACTCAAAAAAGTGTTTAAAATATAATTAAATATCATTGTTCACTATTTTTTAAATTTTTTATTGTTTTTAATTTTTTTAGTTGTTTTACGTTGCGCAAAATGACAATATGGTT